>JANFCV010000128.1:1015000-1453614 GCA_024500475.1 Phthorimaea operculella
GGCTCACTTATAGATTATGCACTAAAGAAACAGAGGCTTTTATTAGAGCTAAATAAATCTATGGATACGCAAACTCTTATGGATTTGATCGTTACGGGTTTACCGAATTTTATAGCTGATAGAATTGATAGAGAAGATTTGAAAGAACCCGAAGATTTATTTAATGACATTAGAGGTTTGGAACACTTGGTTACTAAGAAGGATTTTGGGAAAAATATTGAAAGGACAGAGAATTTTAAAAATAATGTAAATGAAAAGAATATAAAATACGTACCATGCAAAATTTGTGAAAAAGAAAACAAAGGAATCCGTTATCATCCCGAAGCTGTATGCTGGTTCAAAAATCAAAACTACGAAAAACCGAAAAGAGAACAAATAAAAAATGTTAATAACTCTGTGCTGGAGGTTGAGCTTAACGGTTTAGATCCAAAAAACTAAATATTCCACCATTAATCAAAATAAATATCTTATTAAATGATACTTTAGAAGTTTCAGCTGTATACGATTCGGGTTCGAATGTATCCTTGATAAATTCAAGACTATTATCTTTAAAAGAAGATGGCTCGAATAATGACAATAAAAATGCTAACCTGAATACGATTAATGGTGTGAAAAAAAGTAAAGGCATGGTAACATTGAGAATTAAAATTTTCGACATTGAAAAAAGTGTCAATGTTTTTGTGATAGACAACGAAAGTTATGACAATAATTTTTTAATAGGATTAGACTTGATACAACAATTTCGACTAGTTCAAAACGAAAAATTGGAAATAAAGCAAATTGCTTTAAAACAGGAGAATGTCGATAATGAGAATAAAGGAATAAATTCAATGAACGACCAAGGAAAAATTCCCGGCTTAACGGGTGAGAAGGATATAAAAGATGATATACTAATTCCACGAGAGAAAATAAAAGAAAGAAATAATTATGAGATTAATTTTAATGAGCATATTGATACGGATAGTTTTAATATTACAGTAAATCATCTGGACTTTCAAAAGCAGTCTGAAATTGATAAGTTAATTGATAAATATAAAGCAATTTTTGCGAAAGATAAATATGACATTGGTACAGTGACCGACTATGAAGCACATATTGATTTGCTTATAGATAAATACTGCAGTAAAAGACCGTATAGGTGTACTATAGAAGATAAAAAAGAAATAGAACAGCAGATTTCGAAGCTACTAGAAAGAAACTTGATTGAGGAGTCTTATAGTCCATTTGCAGCTCCAGTAACATTGGCTTTTAAAAGAGAAGAAGGTAGAAGATCAAGATTGTGCATTGATTTCCATGATCTTAATAAAATTGTAGTGCCTCAGTCATCGCCGTTCCCACTAATAGAGGATTTAATGGTAAAAACCAGGAATTGTAAGTACTTTTCAACATTAGACATAAACTCTGCTTTTTGGTCAATTCCACTAAAAATTGAAGATAGGAAAAAAGCAGCTTTTGTAACTCATGAAGGCCATTATCAATGGACATGCTTACCGTTCGGTTTAAAAACTTCTCCGGCCATTTTTCAAAGAATTTTAAGCAGCATTATAAGGAAACATAAACTCTCGGAATTTACTGTAAATTTTATGGATGATATCTTGATATTTTCCAAAACATTTGAAGAGCATATTCAGCATTTATCAATGCTGTTAGAGGCAATTATAAAAGAAGGCTTTAGATTAAAGTTCTCTAAATGTAACTTTGCTCAAAATTCGGTAAAATATTTAGGCCACATAATAGAAGACAACACAATAACTCCGCTAAAAGATAATTTAAAAGCTATCAAAGAATTTCCGGTTCCTAAAACACAAAAAAATGTTAGGCAGTTTTTAGGTAAAATAAATTTCTACGGTAAATATGTGCCCAACATATCAATTATTTTAGATCCACTACATAATTTATTACGAAAAGGCCAAACATTTATTTGGACTGATGAATGTCAAGAATCCTTTGACAAAATAAAAAACTTGCTTTGCTCAAAACCTATTTTGTCCATCTTTGATCCAGACCTACCAATACACATTTATACTGACGCAAGTCTACAAGGAGTGGGCGCTGTTATGAAACAACCACAGCATAATGGTGAAGAAAGACCTTGTGCATATTTTTCTAGAAAACTAAATGATGCTCAAAAAAGGAAAAAGGCTGTATACCTAGAATGCTTAGCAATTAAGGAAGCAGTAAAGTATTGGCAGCACTGGCTGATAGGAAAAAGGTTTACGGTTTTCACTGACCACAAACCTCTAGAAAAAATGAATATAAAGGCTAGACCGGATGAAGAACTTGGAGACCTGACATATTACTTATCTCAATTTAATTTTGAGGTAGTTTATTCGCCAGGTAAATATAATTTAGAAGCGGATTGTTTAAGCAGAAATCCTGTGTTAGAGCCACACGAAAATCAAGAGGAAAGTTTGAAAATAGTTAATTTAATTAGACTAGTTGATATCCAAAATGATCAAAAGACAAATGAGGCTATAAAACAAAATAAGGATAAAATGATTTTAAAGGATTCGATATACTACAAGCCAGTAGGTAAAAAAGAAAAAATCGTACTGACTGAGGAATTTAGTAAAGAGCTCATAGAAAAGGTACACTACCATTATTGTCACATTGGTATACAACAAATGAGAAATAAAATTATGCCACTATATACCGCCAGAAATTTGACTTATAACATAAAAAAAATATGTGATAATTGCGAGATATGTATAAAGAACAAATCCAGACAGAAATTTTAATTTGGGTTGATGTCTCACTTAGGACCTGCCACATATCCTTTTGAGATAGTGTCTATAGACACTGTTGGTGGATTCGGGGGCTCACGGTCAACAAAAACATATTTGCACTTACTTGTAGATCATTTTACGAGATTTGCTTTCATTTTGACATCAAAAACGCAGAATTCAGCTGATTTTATAAAATTAGTCAAAAGGGTATCACTAATTGGTAAAATTGGATTGATTTTATCGGATCAATATCCGGGAATAAATTCAAAGGAATTCAAGAATTTTTTGGACGAGGAAAACATACCCATTATTTTTACTGCGGTAAATGCACCATTTTCGAATGGTTTAAATGAGCGGTTGAACCAAACATTGGTTAATAAGATAAGGTGTAGAATAAATGATAGCAGAAATAGATTGGCTTGGACTACTATTGCTCATGAATGTACTGAAAGATACAATGAGACTGAGCACACTGTGACCGGATTTTCTCCAAAATACTTATTGGATGGATCAAATATTGATCCGGTACCGGACGAATTAAAGAAACAAACAATATGCAGTAACTTAATGCAGGATAGGAAAGTGGCTCTAGAAAATACTCTGAAGTCGCACAACTATAATAAGAAACTTTTTGATAAAAACAGAAGAGATTGCGAGTTAGAAGTAGGGGATTCTGTTTATGTTGAGAACGGTAATCGTTTAAATCGAAGGAAATTGGATGAATTAAAAATTGGTCCATATATAGTTTTAGAGAAAGTATCAAAGTCAGTTTATAGAATAGATACTGGGCATAGAAAATGTGAGTCTAATCTGTTTCATATAACAAAATTAGTTCCCATACCCAAATAGAAATAAAAAGGTACATAATATAGCAAGGATAAAAACAAAAATTTAAAATAATAAAAAGCGAAATGAACTGATAAATATTAAATTAAAATACAAATGTAAATAAATAAAATATAGGTATTTTATTAACCCTTAGGCAGGCAGATGATGATTTATTAACCCTTGGGAGGGGGAGATGTAAATAAGGTGCAACCTTATTTGAGTTACTTTTTATTTTTTATGTTATCTTTGATGTTATTCTGACACCATCAATATGGACATTGAGCTGTCATAGAGATTTTCATTGTTTTACGAAATTATTATAAGAAATATTCAAAGTTGATTCGAAGATTGTGAAATAGCTTAAAATGTAGTTTCTCTTATTTAGAAGTAAATATTTAGTTTGTAAGACGATAAAATACTGTTATGTAAATTTATCTTACTAATAATAAATACATTCTCTTATTTACAGTGCAACTACATGTTTAATTTCACAAGAATAATAACATTATACGTATACAAAACTTTTCTCTCGCAATTTTTCGAACTACTGGTTTCATGTCCCTGGGTGGCACTAATGACTGAGCATCAAATCTGAATGCGTCGAGGCTCTTATGTAATTCAGATCGCTGTGAATCTGAATAGCGGTAGCTTTTCCATAAGCGCTGCCTCGAGTTGCTGTTTCATTTTGCTTGTTCTTAGGACTCCCTCTGAATGTTTTCTCGCTAGCTCTCAACAAGATAGCTATCTACGAGATGCGTACTCTCGTCTCGAATGCTCTTATTATTAGATGTCTATCGCACAGTTGTTTTCCTTTCTCTCTTTTTTTGCTGTAGGCCAGGGACGCTTTCTGTTATCTTTTGTGCTTTGTTGCTAATTGTAACATACGACATACATGGACGTATAAAAGGGCGGACAGAATGCCAGATAAGTCAAAACTGAATAACAGTAATGGCGGCGGATAAACTTGTGTGAGTGAATTAGGGTTGCCACGTTAGGATTCTTTTTATCAATAAAACACAGTTATTAATACGATTATATTGAATTGTTCTATTTACGACTTACATCCCATATGTTGAGTAAGTTTTTATAATACGTTCTTTTGCTTTGAGAAATTCTTGTCTCGTTATCTTATTTTAAGATGTGGTGAAACCGAATTTTTTGAACCCACCCACCCAATAATTACCTATACTTTAGGGAAATTTATAACGTGAATAATGGCAACACCAGCCCTCAGTTGGAGGCTAATTTAAATAATTTAAAACATGAAAATGAGTAATCAAATTATTAATTTACCTGTGAAAGGTGATTACCGAACTTTTATTCCTTTGATCTCTGCTGTTTTTTCAAATTTTTACAACGCACGACATGATGTTTTGTTTTTGTTTATTTTGAAAAAATCGGTAGGGTAGGCTGACGGTTGCGTTCGGAATGGCTGGGTTTGGTGTGAATGTGTGCGTGCGTTCTTGTACGTACAGCCAACTGGCTGACTTGGGGCTACACACAGGTTTTATGAGCGCGACTCTGTCCGCCCTTTTATACGTCCATGACGACATACACAGTTGACACACGAGACTTATTTTATGACACCATAACAGCCACAACAGTCCATGGACCATACTCACCCTTACTTTCATACTCACCACGCTTGGCAGGCGGATTGTTAAATTTATTTATTTTGCAATTCCACGAAGGAATAACAATGCAATTTCTAATTTGACTAAATATTCTGGCTTTATTCTAGAGTCAGAGACGAAGTTATGCAACACACGAACTTATCATAACACGTGCTATGATTTTTTGCTCTGGCATTAAATAGGACCTAAGGTATTTTATTCCTCATCTAATGTACCTCTAACCCATTGAGACACGCTGTAGAGTATTCAGTTTTTTTTTACTGTTTCTATTACTTTTTATTAGAGGACACTACGTGCAACTCTACAAATAACTGATGAACTGTCTATAATCACACTTACTTAGGCCTGGTTCATAAGATCTGCTTAAATTGACCTATCACTCTATTGTTCACTCCCGGAGCGACTGTGCAAGTTTAAACACGGTTTGAACATGGTTTAAACACGGTATAAACACAGTAATGGATGTTGTCGGACATAATTTGAATACATTGCTCGCAGGGCAATAGCTTAATAGCGAGATTTCCTGTGGACGTGAGAAACATTTGCAAATACTTGTCGGATGTATACAGGGTGTTAGGAAAAGTACTGCGTTCCTTTCGAGGGATGAACCAGCCCATGAAACTGAACGACTTTCCCCAGGGAACATAGGTCGAAATATGAAAAAAAAATTGGACTTCCCATACGAACTGACCCGGCCGGCCGACACACCTAGTATGGGAGGTCCAAAATTTCTTTCCATAGGTATTTCGACCCAAAATTTCGACCTATGTTTCTTGGGGAAAGTTGTTCAGTTTCATGGGCTGGTTCATCCCTCAAAAGGAATGCAGTTCTTTTCCTAACACCCTGTATAGTATGTATATCTACAGTCTCCGAGCTACTGATATCGTGATCTATTTACTCGTAAAAACTTTATGGCTCTTTTTCCTATAAGCAAGGAAGTCCCTACTTATTACCTAACTTACTATGATGCTGTGAAGCAAAGGAGTCTGTAGTTAAGAAGAGTTTAAATTGTAAATGTTGTAATTTACGTTTATCAACTTTGTCTACATTGCGTGGAAACATAAATAATGTTCCATGTAAAGCGAGTCTTTTAAGCATATTTATGACAAATAGTATGTTCTCTAACATTGTTTCACAAATTGTAAGTTGTAGGTAATTCTCGTTTAGCTTTACAATTTCTTCGCACAACACAGCTGCAAATGCCGACAAAGCAAACACTACCCCGTTTTCAATTATACTACAACAGCTCCTAGTTTTACTAGCTGCTAAGAATAATTACAATGCACGTCAAGCAACCGGACAAATGTGCGGCAACTATATTGCATCCGGCACCGCCTGCCCGGATTACTATACTTCTCAGACCTTAGGCGACACGAGATGGGCTTATCCTAGCCTAGCTTCAGAAATGACCTAGCTCTACAACTGCAACTGTAATTTAAAACTGAGTATGTACAGGACTACAGGACTGAGTACCTACAGGAGAGAAAGGCGTAAAAAGTTGGGATGGTTTGTATAAAAGATTTGATCACCCATCATATCCTACCATAGTTTTAGAAATGACTTAGCTCTACTATGTAGTTTAAAATGGAGGATCTGCTTTTAGAATAACTTAATATTGCATTTCTACAAAATATAGGGTGCTCATTCACTTAGTCTAAAGTCAATCGGGGACTAAGCGTTAGGTAGTTTGTTATTTTACCAATAGAGAAAAATTATTTTGTTCTATTCATATGACGGATTATTTTATGAGTTGGTCTTTTTGCTTTTGCTTTTATAACATGCGGTGTTATGTTATGTTATGATGTATTCAGTCATACAACATGTTTATATTTCTGTAAACGTGTGAGATATTTTTGTATCTATCTATGTGACAGGCTTATGAAAGTAACCAACCTCTATAGATCGTAAGTCATAGATATAATTTAAAACGACCTAGTTATTCAAGTTATTAAAATTATAAAATGCGTAATGAGTAACAATTATAGGTATCTATAGTTTTTGGAAGAAAAGGAAATACAATAGAAATGGGTATTGTTTTTACCTTAAATTAGTATCAGCATCGTTGCAGAGATTTGTACCTGAAAAATAAATTACTGTTAAAAAAGCGTCAACCAATACACCTTGTAAGAATTTTAGATTGTTTGAACATGACATCAAATATCTTCTGCGCAAGCTGTCATACTTATCAAGATAATTTCATAATTTATTTATTCTGCTATTACATGGTAATGTAGAGATGTTACAATATTTTATTCGTTTCACACGTAATAACCCTGTATAGGGCACTGCAAATAATTTAATTTTTAATTACATTCAATTCAGTTACATGTCAGATTAATAAATAAAGTTACAATAAAATTAAAATTAGAGGTAGTTACATAATAATGGTTATTATAAAATTGTAAACATGTCATCAATAAAAGGATATTTCAATAAATGCTTGTGGCTTCCTAGGTCTATAACTAAACTCTACCCGCACGTGAATTTCGGCTCTTAAAATAAAATGATTCGACAATTAGATGGCACCTAAGAATAAAAAATATCTTATGAGGGGAAGAGATAGAGAAATAATGACAGTAAAATAAGTTACGGCTGTAATACGCAATTTTTTTTCTCTAATGACGTAATAATTTTTAAATTTTATACGCAACGTTAGTCTCGTCTTTAAAATAAATTAATACTTATCATAGAAACATTGTTTCCGGTCAAGAACCAGGAAGAGAAGCTCCACTTGCAAAGCGTAGGCAGTTATTGGCACGCTCCAGCTAAGACCACAGACCATAACGCACACACGTCATAAAAGCTCTACAAAAACACTCCCTATCTACCCACACATAAAGCTCAAAAATATATCCATAAATTCAATGTGCACTCACATATGATCCCCTCTCATAATTGGCCTTTAAGTGAATGAACTACGCGCATACATTATTTGTGTAGTCACCTTAAGTAAATTTATTCTAAGTAATTACTTCTATAGCGGTTTTTTGGGTCGGAAAGTGGAAGTATTCGTGCAAACATTTTTGTGAGTGACAAGGAAGAGCTATTACATTATTTGAGTATGGAGACCTTAAGATTGCGTATCTGTCAATATACTAGGTCATTTATTTTAATGGATCGTGTAGACAGCATAAAGCTTTGGTAAGCAAAGTTTAGGTAGTATTTGTTTTGACATCGAAACGGACATTAACACCCTCTTCACGACTTTGGTGGTCTAACGATCTGCATGAAGTAGCGAACTGGGGAACTGATGGCGCCACTCTCGCCTGTGCTTTTTTTGTTGTTGGTCGATAATGTGTCAACGTCAAAGTTATAATAATTCTTATTGGTGCGTTGAGGCGCACTTTCGTGGCTGCTCCCATCTGCAATAAGCTTTGAGTTATCCTCCCTATTAGAAAGATTATCATTTAGCAATGTACTGCACTATCTGCACTGTTTCGACTCTGAACATACTATTCATAACTAGTTTATTTTTAAAGTTTTGTTTATATGTCCGAATCTTTTTGCTACCTCGTGCCTAAGTACTGACAACCCCGTTATAAATATTAGAAACTGCATGCGCCATTTTCCCACACTTGAGAAAATTCACAAACCGCATAATAAGTGGTATGCGCCTGCGCAGGGCAACGTATCGCGCTAATGTTATTGTGTAATGAGCAATAACTAGGTAGGTACTTGTGTAATTGAGGGTGCTAGCTGCTAGTGTGTTTCCCTTAGGGTAAATGTCCACAGAAAAGACGCGTGACGCGACAAGCGATCGTCAGCCGTTATCGATGGAACGCGCATCTATTAACGTATGTATAGCTTTGATTCTTCTGTTTCTTTTTTTAAGCGTAACGATTTCACAAGTCTCAAGTCTCCGACGATCACTTGTTTAACAGATGCCATCTTACGTCTCACGTCTCCTATATGAAGCTTGCGCCTTAGGAGAGAGACTATGTTTTTCTGATCGTTCAAATGATGGCTCAGAATACTAATGATGCATAGCTACATAGCTAGGTATATCGGCTCTACCTATTTATATATCCACATAGAGGCATAGAACAGTGGGTAGAGCATTTACGTAACTTAGCAGCTTTTTAAGCACTTGCGTTGCGATTACTTTCACACATGTTGATCAATAAAGTGTTGCTGTTATGCAAATGAAAATCGCTACTAGAAAAAGGGAAGTAGTTTAGTGATCAATTGATAAAAATCCAATTTTAGTGTGAACAAAATTAACCCACTCATTTATCTAGCACAGACAGATAGTTACCTAAGTGAAATAGCTGGCAAGCTTGTGTTTAACATATAAATAAATATATGTACGTTACTAAGTACCTTAATTATATATTGAGAAGCTAAGTTACTACAGCTTCACTTTGCAAAGCACAGAACCTCAAAACAAACAGACCACACTCGTTTCACATTTATATGTAATGCACGTTAGAAAATGTTAAGCGACAACATAAATGTGTGAACACGTACTTACCTAACTTAGTTAATAACATCCAAAGCTGCTTTTACAGTGAAACAAGTTAGGGTTGACGTCCCAGACAGCAACCATTCTACAATTTTATTTATTTTCCTATTTTTAGATACACTTTGGTTGGTCGCTAGGGAAAGAGGAGGATTTGCAATAAAGTACCTATAGAAATAAATAAATAATAAACCATTTTGTTCCATTCTATCCAACCCAAACAAGTATCTGCCTACTTAGTTTGCAATACATTTATTGTCAATAAATGTATTTAAACTACTACCTAGCTATAAGTAGATATTCTTAAAATACCAAAGCCTGCCATTCCTAAATAAACATAACCTAACCATCAGAAGCACACGATGTAGTAAAAAAGAATAGAGTACATACCTACTAAACTTGTAACTGAATTTACTACCATTCAATCAAAATAATATCCTCCCGTGTTTTTGTTCTCTGTCAAATGTGCCCTTTATGCTAGTCTACATAGATGTGTTTTTGTTTTTAAATTTGCAATGCAAAGATTCTATCAATCGATCAAAAACGCCAAATATAACAAATAAATTAAGGACGAACCTTGATATTTTACGTTAGATGTTGGTAATATATATGTTACGGGCAACGTGATTAATCGGGCACTATTAATACTGACCGGTCATTATTAATAGTGCCCAAAAACGTAGGGCAAAGTGATTAATTAATCACTTGGACCGGTCAGTATTAATAGTGCCCGAGTGCCCGTGGTCCATGTAATAAATTCTTAGTCTACTAATTTTTAAACTATTGTTTACCTAATATTTTTATCACAAATAGTGCTACTGATATTATTACATTTATAAAAATTTATTTTTTAACTCACATGTTCAAATTAATTGATAACTATAATGAAAATTAAGTAAGTTTAATTTACTTTACCAATTTTTTAACTGTTCCTAAGTAATATTTTTATAAAAAAAGGTAGGCGGCTTCTGATATTATTACATTTTTAACTGTTTATTTTTTACTTTCATGTTTTAATAATTTTTAATAACTTTTCTCTTAAGTAATTCTATCAATTAAAAGTAAGTAACTACTAATGTTATTACATTTTTAACTGTTTATTATTCAACTTCTATGTTCAATACTTTGATTTTTGATAACTTTTATTTGAAATAATGTAAGTTTAACTTCATTTAATATAGAAATACATTACAGTTCTTAATTTTTATTACTTTGCCCAATGTAGGGAGGGAATTATTCATACTGACCGGGAAAAGTAATTAATCATGCTGTTTTAATCACATTGCCCAATTAGGTCGGGCATTATTAATACTGACCGGTCACTATTAATAGTGCCCGGACTTATCAAATTGCCCGTAACATATACAAAATTTGTCAAAAACTGGTGTCTGGTCTGGGACCGGTACGCTCACCCCACTTGTTATTTAGAAGCTAACTAAACTCATTGCTTCGAACTCATACTCGGGCGTATTTCAATATTGGCCGACATAAGTCACAACCAAACAGGGATTTCTATACACTGTTAGCGAGAAAACTCTACATTTTAATACATTCGTTATTATCTTCGTTGTGTAATAACGTGTTTCAAATATACATTTCTTTTTCTTTCCTTAGATTACAGGAGTTTTCTTATTAAGATACTTTTAAGGGATCGACTTATATCTACTGGTTTTCTAACAAGTTTGTAAGAAACACTAGTATTTATGTACCTATACCAACAGACAGGATCTGGTGGTATAGTTGGACGACTACATTACCCGATTTTTATTATTGTTTTCTATTACTAAGTAATATACTAATTTCATAAGCAAGAATAGTATAGGTATACTTAGGTATTTTTGGACAATAGTTTAAAAAAATACTGGTATTTTATGAGTGACCCGGTCAAGTACCCAGAATAGGTATAAATCTTACAACCGGTATGCTCTACAATAGGTCCAAAGAATTTTAAAAATTCCGATCACAAACCCACGAACGAATCACGAAAAAACGAGCAAATTTTGTGACTAAATTGGGAATCACGCGATCTGAATCTCGACGCGCGCAATTAATGTCGCGTTTGTATGCGCGTGCGCTGTTGCGCACAACTCGTGATGTCTGGCGCATATGAGCGTGTCGCCACTTTTACCTGTTCACGACAAATGTCGGAGAAGTAAGTCAGTAGACAAATTTTTAACCTAATTATGCGTCTGTTATACTTAATTTGTACTTATTTGGTGAGTATTTTTGCTAAAATCAAAGCTCATCCTCCTTGTCTGAACTTGAATGCGTTTAATCCTGACTGCGACGAAATAACGGATTGTTTGAATATGACATCAAATACTTTCCTTGCGAGGTGCCATTTCCCATACTACCTATATAAAAAGAAGTAAAAAATCTATAACTGCGGAAATGATCATAGGTATTATTTATTATTATTAATCTCCAACGAGAAACAATAAATTATTGGAGAACTCAATGAGAACGAATACCACTAAATGTATTTTTTTACATTTATCATTATTAGTTTTGCTTTGACTACTAGATTCTGTGATACTTACCTAGAGTCGAAAATGGAGTTGGGTGACCCAAAGCCCCTAAGCCGAAGCAAGATATTTTCTTCCCGCAAGATAAGCCATAGCAAGCATAGCTATAAGTACAGACTCAGTGCATAATATTTGCTACACACGGCTTAAGATATTATATTTTATTTAACTGCTATTTCTATTTGTTCATATGTCAGTGTGTCTGCACTGTAACGTGTAATCTCGCGGATAGTTTCTATCCAGTAGTCTCGACAACAATACTGAGACACAATGCGCTCGGCGTGCCTTACGTGCCTTTGTTCTCATTAACTTTTTAGATGCACGATCTAGTGTCATGATATCTAGATACACACTGTGATCATGTCGTGATATGTATCCATCTATTCAATGCGGCATTCGGGAAGGAAGAGTGTGGATAGTCCACGAAGATGAACCAGAAACTTGAGTGAATGCAATATCTTTATTCAATGTAGAATGACAAAAGTCCGCTTATTGATAGGCCATTTACATGGATGCATAAGTCATTGAAAAAAAAATTGTAGGTACACAATTTTCTTCTTTTTATGACAGTTTTCTGTTTCTAGTAGTATAAACGCGTGCCTTTGTTCTCATTAACTTTTTAGATGTACGATCTGGTGTCATGATATCTAGATACACACTGTGATCGTGTCGTGATATGTATCCATCTATTTATTCAATGCGGCATTCAGGAAGGAAGAGTGTAGATAGAAGACGAAGCTGAACCAGAAATTGAAGTGATATAAAATATCCTTATTCAATGTAGGTTAACAAAAGTACCGCTTGTTGATAGTCAATTTACATGAATGTATAAGTCATTGCAACAATTGTCTTACAATTTTCGTTAGGTACCTATATAATATTTTTCTGCTCCTAGTAGTCTAAGCGGGTACGGTCAAATATCACCCGAAAGCTGTTTTGCCGGCACAGTTGATGCCGCTTTGCTTAGTGATACTAGGGACCATTGTGAATGATTCGATCCGAGGAAATGAAAAATCCGTCCACTGGATTTCAAGATGGCGGACCTTCGTTTTTTTGTATGGCACTAAAAAAATAATTCTTCTGGAGCCCATCGTGTGGGGTATCAAATGAAAGGGCCTGACGAGACGATTTCAAAAATATATCGTTTTATTACATTTCAGTTGCCCTCTTAGAAAAAAATCAAGTTAAATTTTTAAAAGTTGTCAAAACATGCCAAGTTTAAGGTCCAGTAGGTACAAAACGACTGACATCTAGTTTCTTAAAAGTTTGCCAAATGATCCACCATATCCTTAACTCTAACGTGACGAAAGGAATTTCGAAAATAATAAGATTTAATGTATATTTTGCAATGGAAAGTAGATCATTGGGAACTGCAGTAGGTTAGTAAGAACTGCTTGTGCGCCTCCATAAATGTTTAAGATGCAATGCTTCTCGTGATTACTTTTACACTTAAAGCATGTGCCGTATTATTTTGAATTTGCAGGCACGGTTGTGCCCCCGCCAAGTCGAGTAAAAAGCGGATTTGCCATAGGTACCATTTTGCTCTACTCATGAATGCTTTAGTAGGAAAAATTCTTGTTAGAAGTAAGTAGTGCCTGCTGTGTCGTTTTTATTGTTGTATTTGTCCTGTATTTGTTTTTGTGTACAATAAATGATTAAATTAAATATAATTTTTTCTCTCGAAACAGTTCAGGCCGATTTCGACACCCAAACACAACGATATTTTGGATAACATTTGAAACCTGTGTTTTAAGGACCCAAACAGTCATTAAATAAACATTGAATATTAAAAAAACCATTCAATTCCTTTGAATCTGTTACTAATTCGACCGACCATAAAACTTCTAAAGCACTTTAGATGAAATGTACCTATATGAATGAAGAGAGATTAAACCCTTATGTAAAGATATGAGATACCATTACAACACAACCTAAAAAAAACAAGTCTCACCACTACTCATCTCAACACTACATCTACCGCAAAAAAATGAGAGTTTTCGTACATAAAATATTGGCCATATTTAACAGACCATACTAAAAGATACAGCATCAAATAAAAATAACCTTATATCTCAAAGTTGTCAAATATGACCTATTTGAGCGACCGTAATTAAATAATTACAAAAACAAATAATCATATACTTACTACTTGCAAGATATATTTTGTTAAAGACAGCCAAGTCCGCCACTTCACCAGAAAAGTCGTGCAATCCACGACGTCGTCGGTACGAAATAACTGTATCATCATTGTATTTCATATTTATACACTAAATACTAACAAGATTCTACAATTAAAACTACAACGAATGCTGTTTCGCTGTAAATTTAAAATGGTAATCCTATGTATTTACATAGAATCACATAGTTAATTGTATTTTTTTATTCTTAAACTTAACATTTAAGTATTTTACTCCATTTAGAGCTTATATATCTGCTAAATGAAATATTTCAATTTTTATCCAACATAATCGTTTATAGGCTTATTAAGATAAGATAAGGAGATATCGTTAAAGGGGTCTCATCTTTGGCTGAAACTGCTTTAATAGAAATATGGCACGACAAAGCCGCTTTTTACTGGACTTGGCGGGGGCACAACCGTGCCCGCACATTCAAAATGATCCAGCACATCATAATCTGAGATCATAATCTAGCTTAAAGTGTAAAACCAATCATGAGAAGAATTGCATTTTAAACATTTATCAGTTCTTACTAACCTACTGCAGTTCCCAATGATCTACTTTCCATTGCAAAATATACATCAAATCTTATTATTTTCGAAATTCCTTTCTTCACGCTAAAGTTCAGGATATGGTTGATCATTTGGCATACTTTCAAGAAACTATATGTCAGCCATTTTGTACCTATTGGACCTCAAACTTGGCATGTTTTGACTACTTTTAAAAATTTAACTTGATTTTTTTCTAAGAGGGCAACTGAAATGTAGTAAAACGATATATTTTTGAAATCGTCTCGTCAAGCCCTTTCATTTGATATCCCACACGATGGGCTCCAGAAGAATTATTTTTTTAGTGCCATACAAAAAAACGAAGGTCCGCCATCTTGAAATCCAGTGGACGGATTTTTCATTTCCTCGGATGGAATCAATCACAATAGTCCCTAGTATCACTGAGCAAAGCGGCATCAACTGTGCCGGCAAAACAGTATTTTTTTGCTAAGGACCATGACTATAGTATAAACGCGGCTCCTATGTAGTAGGTACTTAGTTTATTAGGTATTAATTTCTATTTAATTTGTGCTAGAAACATCAGTCTATACAATTTAAATACTTAGGTTATTTTACATAGTTACCGCACGATATTGCGTTTTTTGATACCATTTATGAGTCCCACAACCTACCTACCTCGTGAAATTGCTTCAAAAATAAAACGTTTGAGACTCTGTCTATTTTTTCTCGCGCGATATTTTAATTTGTATAAAAAAACAAGCGATATTTTATCCGTCAGTGCGGAAACTCGCAAAAGATTCAGTGTGTCACAAAAAAGCGAGAAAAATTCGCGCGAAATAAAATCGCTGTGCGGATAGAGCCTTAGATTTAACTCACTGTGCACCTACTTCGATACTCTAACATTATTTAGAAGACTTGTGATGTGGAACGATAAAGATACCATCTCCCTTTTTTACTGAGTGCCTGAATTGAATTTAATGCGTCAATAATAAATTACTTCATACCCTAGAGGAAGCATAATATTTTTTTCAGAAAATTGCAATGCGTCAGAACGTAGGCACATTAGAATACAAATTATCGAATTAACATGCAGATATTGAATAGGTTATCTGGCCACTGAACCTATAACAGGCTTTTAATAATGTAATAATCATAATAATACACTGCACCTATAGTTTAGATATTTTGTAATCTGTGCACGTGAATCTGATCCGATCGCTCTGTATCGTAAAGAAAATGTTTATAATTGTTGCCCGTTATGTTACTGTTCGTTACCGAATCGCCATAAGCTGGTAACAAACTGTAACTAAAAACTGTAACACATAACCTCCAAATAGTTTTTGAATTACCGAATCGTAACGGTCGGACGGCGTGTGCGCGTTTTAATTATTTTTATGCTAATTTTTAAGAGCTTCGCCTTAATTTTGGACGTTTAACGCGTCTTAATAGTCTTTTGGTTATCGTAATAGGGAGGATATGCTGCTGAGTTGCACTTAAAGATCGGCAATTTCAATTTTGGTCACTTTCAAGATAAAAGCTTCGTGTCTGTAAAGATCGTTTCATGATTTTATGTTGGCGCATAATGCACCCGCTTTTTGCATTTTCTGCATTATGCACCTCTTTTTTTTACTTGTCCCTTGTCTCTTTTGTAGGTAGGTAACATATCCTATACTGTGATTGAGTAGGTTAGTATCTGTGGACTATGGTCAACCGAATGGTGGCGGTGATATGATAGGGTTGACGTCAGGCAGGCGGCCGGTCATAAAACATTGTCAAATCCTTTTGCTACATGATTTTGTGCTCCAACAAAACATGTTTCTAGTATGTCATCTTTTACAAGAGTATAAAACAACATCCTTCTTCACACATCTATAGGATGACGCACTATACAAATCAACATTCGCAAATAGGTAGGTACCCCACAAAATACAGTTGGTACGGTAGCCAGTCGAGTGGTTGATGGTATCTATAGCTGATGGTCAAACCCGGTAGGCGGGGACACCTACCGTTACAAAGCTTAAGCACCGCCTTCGAGAGGCGGCGCTGCTAATAAGGACAAACAGACAGACAAATAAGTATTACCTACTCATAGAGCGTATAATAAGTTCCTTCGTTAGTAACAACAGAACTTTTCTGGCAGTCTTTTTGAGAACATGCCTTACTTCTTCTTCTTCGTCAAGTCGATGGCAACTATTAAATTTCCTTTGATTAATATTTGGCAACTGAAACTGAGTGGCTTACTTGAATGAATACTTACCTATGTCAGAGTAGGATCCGTTACGAATCGTATAAGAACGTTACGATACGAGTCTTATATTTTTCCTAACCTGGGTTGGAATTACCAATCTTTTGCTGGAAATAACAAGTTCAACGCGGAATACTCTACATACGAAAAAATGTTGGTAGAAATACCTGAGGACGCAAAATTATAATGAGTTTAAAATATATGAGAATATTTTAGCAACTTCTGTTTACGAAAACGTCCATTAAAATTTGTGAATGTCTTATGTTTATTTTATCTAGACATGCAATGGTTCATGAATATTGTAGTCATAAATAAGATCTAGAAGCCTTACGATAGCCTCTACCTAAAAGAGCTTATCCTTGTATTGGCGATTGGTAGGTATATATCTATTTGCATTTTGTATATTTCGCAAGTGACAATCAAGCTTTGCAAACTTTCCACAGAATAAACAAATAGGCAAAGAAACACATGTAATTTATTTTGGCGAGCAATATAACATAGAATTCAAAATTACGTTAAAGATGTTGTTTAGTTTGAATGCAAAGTGTATTTTTATTAGCCAATACAAACATGCTAAAGCAGTAGTATTCTATCAGTCGTTTTGACAAATTGTTTCATTCACTCTCTGTTTGCCGTTTAAAACTTTCCAACGTCTTACGGGCTTTCATGGCTAACTGAAAAATCTACTCCAAACAAGTTTGTAACATCTGCGTATATTTTGTTTTCATTTTGTTTGAAAATGACATCAAAGAAAGACTTTTCTCGAAAGTTGTCATATTTTTCCAATACAAATAATACATAGACTTTTCTCCATGCTTTTCATATAGATACAATATATTTATGTATTTATTTGATTTAGTTAATTGCTAATCCAAGATGTAGTTAGTGAGGCACCATTGAAGTAGGGGAGACCGAGGGAAATTGGATCAGAGGGATTTTGGATCAGCTTTGTTTTCTCGAAAAGTAGAACCGTTAGCGAGCAGACTACAATGCAGGTATGCCTATTTCTGCCCCTTGTTGACCCCTTAGTTAGCGTCCCTGACCAATCGCGCGCCATTTTGTTTTTATTGGATCATCGTCAAAAAAATCGACAAAAGTAAGTTTTCTGCTGTTTTTTGACAGTCTCATATTTTGGAGGTGCTTTTATATTTTCATTTAAGATTGATACGATATGAAACCTTACAAATTAAGGATTCAAATGGTACCACTGGTACGTCTTGGTTCTCTGTGGTTTTATCTCAGTTTAATTTTTTTTTCAAACTGGCACGATTTTTCGTACCGAGGGGTGTTGGATCAGGCCGATCCAACACACCTCGGTAAAATTTTGTATGGTTAATTTAATAGACGTACACGAACACTACGCGTGTTGTGCCGGCCGGGTGTAAGTAGGTGTTCAGAAGCACCACGCGCTGTGACTTGTAACCGAATACGTTATTAATAATTTGGTATTATTCTCATCCTCATCCTCATCCTCATTCTTTGACTTTGACATTGACTCGGACTCGGACTCGGACTCGGACTCGGACTCGGACTCGGACTCGGACTCGGACTCGGACTCGGACTCGGACTCGGACTCGGACTCGACTCGACTCAGACTCAGACTCAGACTCAGACTCAGACTCAGACTCAGACTCAGACTCAGACTCAGACTCGACTCAGACTCAGACTCAGACTCAGACTCAGACTCAGACTCAGACTCGGACTCAGACTCGGACTCGGACTCAGACTCAGACTCAGACTCGACTCAGACTCGACTCGGACTCAGACTCAGACTCGACTCAGACTCAGACTCAGACTCAGACTCAGACTCAGACTCGACTCAGACTCAGACTCGACTCAGACTCAGACTCAGACTCAGACTCAGACTCAGACTCAGACTCAGACTCAGACTCGACTCGGACTCGGACTCGGACTCGGACTCGGACTCGGACTCGGACTCGGACTCGGACTCGGACTCGGACTCGGACTCGGACTCGGACTCGGACTCCGACTCTCCGACTTTTACTCCATCACCATAAAATAACTTGTAAGCTTCCAAATTATGGGTGTTATTAGTATACTTAACCGATTATTAATAAGCAACTACCTTATTATCGACTTATAAAGTAACATTTTCTGACCCGCGTGTTAAATGTGTAAAAATAAGTGCAATGCCGGCTTAGAATGGCATCATCTCGTTTCTTTATGTGCTTGAATGTCTTTAGTTGACATAAATAAAAGAATATTTTCTAATATTAACAAAAACATAGAAAAACAAAAAACGCCGTCTTTTATTTTACAAATGTATGAAAACTAGTATAAATTGGTCTCTTAAATCAGTAGCCGATTTGCTGGCGATAATACCTAGTGCTAAGTATACGGGTGCCTATTTAATTAATAAAAGTAGGTACTTAGCTATAACATAAAATTGAACACTTAGGTCACATTGCGGTGCAATCTCTACATTGCAAGATCATTCAGTACCTACAGTAGGTTCAGTAGGTTGTACGTAAAAGATGTTTCAAATTAACCTTTGCGAAAATTACACGTCGGAGTTTTTAATACATGAGGACAGCCAGGTTGAAAAATCTTTAAGGCCTTTCCACAAAATAGATAGATGCAATACCACAGAATATATAATAGTACTGCAATAGTTACTTTGTGTAGATGCTCTTTGAACGCGTGTTTAAAACAAATATCTTCATACGTAAACAACTAGAAACTTTTTGGTAAAGGCCCTTGATGTTTTCATGTTCGACTTGATTGAAAAGTTTGTCTCAATTTACCTGTACGTACCGTAGAAATTTTAGCTCTACAATATCTACCCTCAATTAAAAGACCCCTCATTAGATAGACGGGTGAAAATTCCTTTCATACAAACACGATACAGCAACGATAATACCTACCTACCTAATTATGTACATAGCATTGTAGTGCATCGATTTATCTCATGTGTATCGAAGCTCTCTTTTTACAGGTTGGCTGCTCGCGCCGGTGGGAACGCCGGAACAATATTATCAGAGATATTATTATCTGCATTAGAGCTAAGGAATGTTTTGGAAACCTTAAGAGGCAATGGAAAACTCGTCGCAATCAAACTTGACGACTGAACATTACCGAATGCACAAAATATACTTTATTCAGTAAGCAGTGAAGAAACAATATGCTTATAAGTACCTAAGTGTTATTACAACCTAAGCTAAATAAACAGCCCCTCGGGTTTTTAAAGACTTTGCCAGACTATGTATTTTGTGAATTCAAATTAGTACTACTGTGACCCGTTTTACGGTGTTTTGAAGGCTTCATTCTTGTTGTAAGTAAGGTTCCCTCTAAAAAATTCTTGCTATAAATTCTCTACCCAACAGAAGCGAAACGACAGGTGCCTGATATCACAATGTCAAGGGTAAACGGCCATACTTTCTCTATAATTCTTTTAATTAAGATTGTATATAGACGAGATGTGATATGGTAGGTTCCTTTGGTAAAGTGAGATGCCATGCCAGACAAGATGGAATGTAATTATTAGAGTTATTTTCCTCTACTTAATGTTATTAATTAAGACTGTTTTGGGGAAATTTTACGTAAATTTCAGGATTATTTTTTGGATTCCTCATTTTATACATATAGGGTAACATTTAATTAAGTACAAATCTCTTGAGGGTGTGATCTACTCACAAAACTGAACAACTTTAGTTTGAAACTTTTCTTCGAAATATGAAAAAAAAATTTGGACCTCCCATACAAAAATGCTAAAAAAGTGAGTCACTTAGCATGGGAGGACCAAATTTTTTTTTCATATTTCGAAGAAAAGTTTCTAACAAAACTTGTTCAGTTTTGTGAGTAGATTACACCCTCAAGAGATTTGTACTTAATTAAATGTATCCGTATATAAAATATGGCAAATTAAAACTCCGTAGCGATAGTTATTGTAGGTTTGCCCTAACCATCCCTAACACAATATTGGGTGCTCTTACCTACGTGCAAAATTAGCATATTGTTAAGGAAAGTGGATAATTAAGAGGGAAATAAATACCAGTAGGTACCATTTATTCTAAAGACAAACACAGAATAAAATGGCATAAACTCATCATGTCAAAATTAATTATTAATTTAACTAAGTAGGTACCTACCTGCTATTGACATGAAATTAATGATAGGTAAATAAGCAGTACCTATACCTAATTATTTTAATTAGTTATCTAAACAGTATGCAAATGATGGTAATTAAATAAAACCAATAAATCCAAACAACACGCAAATCACTGAAACGTAATATTTTGAAAATGATCTTACCTAACAATTTCTCTGAAGGGTAGGCCGTGCGAAACTCAGACGGAGGAACAATGCCGCATTTTGACGTCAACTTAAATTACGCGCACACGTCAAGTCCACTTTCAGATGCACTAGGCTGAACCATTTTTTGTTATTGTTTTTTTTTATTTTTGGGAGGTCATTGAACCGTTTCGTATGTCGCGCGCGTCTCGGCGTCGTAGGGCTACCGCGGAGGCGCGGCGCGGTGTCGCGCGCGCGGCGTGCGTCTCGTAAATGGCAAGTGGCACCTGTAAGTTGCGCGCGCGCACCACATGTGGAAGCGCCGTGAGTATCGCACGGGGATACCGCCGATAGGGTTCGCACTTGCAATATTGGCAAAGCAGTGCTTCGATAGTTTGGACCTTACCATAAAAAGTTAGACGAGCGTCGAACGCGTGTTTTAATTTGAACACGCGTTCAACCCTCATGTAACTTTTTTAGGGTAAGGCCAATTAGTATCTCGAGGAATTCGTTAACTCCTCCTAAACCACGCATTTTGCTGCGTTTTTTAAATAGATAGAGTGATTCAAGAGAAAGGTATATAACACATTCCGGAAAAAATACCAATAAA
Organism: Phthorimaea operculella; assembly: GCA_024500475.1. Lineage (NCBI taxonomy): Eukaryota > Metazoa > Arthropoda > Insecta > Lepidoptera > Gelechiidae > Phthorimaea > Phthorimaea operculella. Next base: position 1,036,965 of record JANFCV010000128.1, read on the forward strand.
AGTAAAGTCAGGGATAGAGGGAGGCCCATGTCCAGCAGTGGACTGTTGCGGCTGTAAAGGTAACGGTAAAAGTACTTAACTTAAAGTCAAAGTAATTTTTTGTAATCAATGCGCTTTTCCCTTTCGTGCTTACAGATTTGATTGGACGTCTTCTATGATCTGAATGTTATGTAATAATGATGAAATGTCATGATACCTTTTAACTATTCTATAGGTAGGTAGGTGATCAATGAAAAAAGCTATACCAACAAAATCAAATGCATGAATCAATGGAAGCAAAAAAATTAATACCTATATAGCTTAAAGAATAATGTAGATCAAGTGTTTTCAACTGCAGTATAATGTTATATAATGAAACTTAGCAGCTGATTGAGCGGTGAACGGCGAGTAGACTTGTAAATAAAACTAATTTTGTACCAGTACATGAGACCGCGTTGCACATGCGACTTTTTCGTTGTGCGACAAATGGATCTCTTATTCTTTTTCGTGTGAAAGGGACTTCCCATAAATCGCCGGCCAAAAGTCTCCTCAGTGCGAACGCGCGATAATGTAGAGCGACAACCCTAGACGGTATCTGCTTGGTCTGGTAACTGGTTCATTATACCGACCGCGCTTGCATGATGTCGCATGATCTACTACCATACCACCTATAGAAAATTAAAATACCTAGTCGGCGCTATGTTGTAAGATTTAGTAAATGTTACTGCATATACTCGATGAAATTTTACTAGTGACCGATAGCGAAAACTCAGAACGGGCCCGTGATAAGGAATTAGGTACTTTCCCCAAGGAACATAGGTCAAACTGTGAAAAGCAACAAAGGGCATTTTTTTTCCTTTAGACTTATTAATTAGTAACAAATTAAATTAGTAAGTTGATACCTACCTATACAACATAGTATAATTACTTTTTTAAAATTTTATATTTAAAATTGATGACTCAATTTAATTTAAAAAAGACATTAATCTTTCAGTACTTAGCCTGCAGGGCTATGAGCTGTGACTAGGTGTAGTTACTTTGCATACCCAATACTAACTAGGCAACATTGATGTAGGTAGAGTCTATAAATCAAGTAGGTATGTAATTTGATTGTCTTTTATGAATAAATCACATTTCTAGCTAGTGGCTTTTTGGGTGGTAAAATTGTTCCAAGATTTATAATAAGTAATTGGAAAGGTATCTAAGTACCCAACTAATTGCTATACTCACCACGCTTGGAAGGCAGTTTGGAGAGCGCAGTACAAGGTGTTGTAGATATTCACAGGGAACGCTGCTCCCATTACCTGGATTCATCCCTTACTCGCCCTTTTTGACATCAACAGGTAGAAATGGGGTGATGCTATTCTAAGCCGGCACCACACGGCACAATAATAAAGGTCTTTAAAAAAATGTGACACAAGCAAACAATGCTCCCAATCAAAGACCAGTCATAAATGATCTCTTACTGCATACAATTATTAGGGTAGTCAGGGGTCTACAACTGGTTGGTTATAAGTCAGCAGAATAATCATAGAAAATAGTAACATCTGATTATGCTGACCATACTGACTATACAAAAACACACTAATGCAAAAATAGCAAAAAATATTTAAAAAAGTTCAATAAGAGGAAGCTAATTAAACAAAAAGTTCTTGGCAGCGGTGGGATTCGAACCCACGCCTCCGAAGAGACTGGTGCCTTAAACCAGCGCCTTAGACCGCTCGGCCACGCTACCACTTGTGGTGTTTGTCGAAATATGCGTTCTGCTTCCGCATGCTGCTATCTCTTTCTATTTATAGCTCTGACCTCTTTATCGAGCACGCAACACGTGGTGTGGTGACTGACGCGGTAGAAACGGAAGTGAATTATTCTAAACAATTTATTTTTGTTGTACCTACCTATTTCTGTTTGTTTAACTATTAATTAATAAGTTATTTATGATTATGATTTATTTCATTTATCAATTAAAAATATTTTATTGGATTTTACTTTGCAGTAGCCTAGCTTTGCTGATAAGATATTTAGTTGTGTGTGTTAATTAATATTTTTTACCAATCTTACCTATAAAAACAATTATAGGTAAGTAGGTATCTATTTATTAAACACTATTTTTACTAGTTATTTTATTATAAACAGTCTAAAGAACTAGGTAGTTCAAATTAATACAAAACATTCATCGCAGCAAATCCACGTATAGGTACCTACTTACTTATTTAAGTGACCAACTTGTAGGTAATTATTGGTTTTTCATACAAATACTAAAAAAAAAAACAGTAGGTATACCTAGTTGATCCAGGTTGAAACGGGTAGGTGTAAGTATTTGCTGGCGATAGTATCTAACAAGGTAAGTAGATAGATACTAACCTACCTACCTATTTTAAACAATATTTAAAATATGGATTAAGGTAAGAAAGTATGCGTTGTTTACATCTTTAGTATGTACCTAGGTACCTACCTTCAAACTAGAATGGGTATGTATAGGTACTTAGGTATACTTAGTCCATATTTCATACTTAGTGACTGCACCAGGTGGCTAAAATTCTTTGAAACTCCATAATATCCGCAACATGTTTACATTTTCTATAGAAAAGCTGTAAAACGGTGTCACTTTACGACGTCTTTTAGTATTCACTCCAGTGGGTAAATATACCTACTTAGTACCTACTTTATGGTCTTCCTACTCCTTGCCTTAAATAAAGTTTGTTTTTGTTTTTTTCATAATTTGTATAGAATTGTATAAATAATATCTGGGTAGGGATACCACACCACCTAGGTAGTTAAGTTCGAAAGCGAAGGGTAGATAGTTACTAGGTAGGATATTTTGTTAGATTAGGTAGGTATCGTTACCTCACTCAATTAACTTCAATGTCTATGTAGGAAGGATGTCTATTAAATAATGACCTATAGTGTATGTATAGTACCTATAAGCTCTCACGAAGTGATGTGAGACAACGTGCACTATTGATAAATAAATATAAATATGGGCTAAACTGAAGTAGTAGGTACCAAACTCTCAGCGAATAAAAAACTTGTACCTACCTACTTCGAACCTAATCGTAAGATAACTTTTAAAGAAACAAATTCGATCGAAAAAAACTGCCGGTAGTCTTTAACCGAATTATCGATGCTAACCTCTACTTTAACCATTGTTGATGATTGACTTAACCAATTGTTGAACATCGGTTAACCAATTGTGCGCACACGTCGATGTAATTGACGGCCAAGTCCCGAAATGGCCTATAATTAAATAAGAATAAACCAAGACATTTGAATACTCGTAGGGTTACCTACCTTAGAACAGCTAGAATCAAATGGAAAGAACTCACCAGTATGAAAGGAGAGGCACTCCTAAAAGACCTAAAGGAGCACTTGGAAAACGACCTAAAGATCACCTACTCCAACACAGATTCAATGTGGACAAACTTTGAAAATCATTGTCGTGCGGAAAGTACTGTAAAACTGGGTGTAGCAAAGGGTGGACTCAGTAGGTATAGGAAAGGATCCATCGTGGTGGAACGAGAAGGTCAAAACAAGTGTTGCAAATAAAAAAGAAATGTTCAAAACCTGGCAAGCCTCAGAGCTGGAAGAAGACCGAGAGAAGTATAGGGAAGCAAAATCAGTAGTGAAAAGAACTGTGGCGCGAGCTAGAGCAACCGCTCGGGAAGGAATATACCATAAAGTCGATATCGCAGAAACCGACGCAGAAATTTTCAAATTAGCAAAATCAAGACACAAATCCACGCAAGATATTAAAACTAATAAATTCATCAAGAACAAAGATAAAATACTGCTAACACAAGACAAAGACATAACCAAAAGATGGTTTGATTACTATAAAGAACTTATGAACGAAGAATTCCCTAGCCAACTACACTTCTCTCTCAAACCAACAGAAGGACCCGTAGAGGAAATAAGTATCAACGAGGTTAAACTAGCTGTAAAGAAAATGAAGAACCGCAAAGCTGTCGGGCCGGATGAAATCCCCGCAGAGATTTGGAAACTACTGGGCCCGGTAGGAGTAGAATGGCTCACACGACTTTTTAACCACATCCTCGCGACCGGGACTATACCAGATTCATGGCGTCTCAGCCACTTAATACCTTTCTACAAAAATAAGGGCGATGTTACAGAGTGCGGATACTACAGAGGCATCAAATTAACATCACACACTCTAAAGATATGGGAACGCATACTTAACAGGCGCATCCAAGCCCTTACTACAATATCACCAAATCAGTTTGGATTCCGGCCGTCAAAGTCAACAACTGACGCAATACAAGCAATCCGAGTGCTGACCGATAAGTACCGACTAAACAAGGAAGACTTACACTTCATATTCATCGATCTCGAAAAGGCGTTCGATCGAGTACCTCGAAGGTTAGTATGGGAAGCACTGAAAGCACAACACCTGCCCGAAACCTACGTGCAATTGATACAAGACATGTATCAGAATGTCACTACAAAAGTTAAATCCCCAGCAGGTCTCAGGGAAGCCTTCGCCGTCAAAGTCGGAGTCCACCAGGGCTCAGCACTCAGTCCACTCCTTTTCAACCTGGTTATGGAATTCATAACCAGCAGTATTCAGGCCCCACTGCCTTGGAATCTTCTCTATGCAGACGATATCGCACTAATATCTGATACAGCCGAAGAGTTGCAGGCCACACTACACCTGTGGGTAAACGCGCTGGAGGGTGCAGGGCTAAAAGTAAGTCGATCCAAAACCGAACACCTAGAATGCAAATTTAGCAATACTGCCCTCAAATCCACTATCTGCTATCCAGATATGAAAACAGTACCCAAAGTGACGCAATTCAAATATCTTGGATCAGTCATCCATCACAGAAAATGGCAACGTAGAGGAAGACGTAGCGCACAGGGTAAATGTTGGCTGACAGAAGTGGCGGTCGTTAACGGGAGTTCTGTGTGATAATCGCATGCCCGTGCGAACAAAAGGCAAGGTGTACAAGATGGCAGTGAGGCCAGCAATGTTATACGGAGCTGAATGCTGGCCCGTTAAAGAAACACACGTGCAAAAGCTTCACACGGCTGAAATGAAAATGTTAAGGTGGTCAGGAGGGGTTACAAGGCTAGATAAAGTACGCAATGAGTACATCCGCGGTAGTTTTAAAGTAGCCCCTATAGCCGACAAGCTCAAAGAAAGCCGTCTGAGGTGGTACAGCCATGTAGCGAGGAGGGACGATGATTATGTTGTGAAGACAGCCATGAACCTTCCAGAGAAAAAGAGAGAAAGAGGGCGCCCTCCATACACGTGGTACACCAGTATGACCAGTCGTATTAAGAAAGAAGACCTACCCGACCCGACAACCCTAGACAGAACGTCATGGCGCAGAAAAATTAGGAGAGCCGACCCCACCTAACGTGGGAAAGAGCAAGGAAGAAGAAGAAGTAGGGTTACCTACCTTAACAACATTGAAATTAATTTTTTAAAATTTCTTGTTAATAACAATAACACAGACAGAAAGACACTGCGTTGCCTGGGACGCCATTTATGAAAAACGCAGAGTTGCCCAGGACCTACTGTACCTAGTCATATTGCTCGCAGGGAACCTGATAACCTGGAAAATTCAGTCGTCGAAAAATTTAGAGGTACGGCGCTTTACACACGTAACGTCCGTTTCTGTGCTATTTTTGCGCTAACGGATTCGTCTGTCAAACGCACATTAAACCGTATTTGTACAAAAATAAGGAATATCGCGTGTACTGGTTTCACATAGTGTAGTTTATGTAGACTAGAAAAACCTGCGGCAACCCTATCCAAAATAAAATAAAAACCGATCATAAAGACATTCTAAGCTTACGATCTTCAAACAGTTTATAATCACGTGATTACACACACTTACCTACTTACAATTTGTGTACTGAACTTGGCTTACACTGAGGAAATTACACCAATTTTTGACCTACCGTTGGACCTAATTCTGTACACGGCTTACCACTGCCTGTCTTTTTATTATTACTTGTTGTAAAGGTAATAGGTTATCAGCTGCCTTGCATTAATTAGTTGCATATCTTGACGACGCGTGGTGCTGAAAGTATACATTTTGGTTCCCCTTTGACGAAGCTTGTGCTGATAAATTATGTATCTAATTAATATTTTGACTTACCTATGTACTACCACAGTACTACTCTAGTTGGAGAATTTAGAGTTGTCCCATAATTAGTAACTTTTTTCATAACTTTTTTTTGTATGTTATTTTAGGAGTAACAGAAAGGGTATTACAAGCCAAAAGGAGGTGAAGGTACTCATGAAACTTAACAACTTTCCCCGTGGAACATAGGTCGAAATATATGAAAAAAAACTGGGCCTCCCATACGAAATTGCCGATTACCTGATTGATTAACTACTTAGGCGAGGAACACACGCAACGTCGGTTTGTGCGTCGTTTGTTCGATTTTCCAACTTATTTTTATAAGAATACGGTTTATGTCAAACGATTTGACAGACAACGCAGCGTTGTGCGATGCCGTTTGACACAAACCGTATTCATATGCAGGTAGGGTAGAGATTCGAATGAACGATGCACAAACCGACGTTGCGTGTGTTCCTCGCCTTATAGGGAAAGTTGTTCAGTTTCAAGAGTACCTGGACCTCCTTTCGGCTTGTTATACCCTTTCTGTTACTCCCGGTATACCTACCTTCAGAAATAAATATGACATAGGTTAATGTACCTACATACATATTATGTCATATTTATTCAGTCTAGACATATTTTGCATTTATAGAAAAATCGGAAAATCGGAATACGTTGTCTGGCTTGACTAACTATTTTAGTTTAGCTGGCAAGTGGCATACTTACAGAATTGAATCTTCTGAGTCAGCGCTACCGTTGTTTTAGTACTATTAGCCGGCATAACTATTATATTAACTACTATTTCAGTTTTACACTCATTACAGGATGTTACGGCACTGAATGAACACTAAGTAGATGAATAAACAGCTTAAACTGGAGTAAGTAAGCTGTTCTTAGAATTGATTCACATCTATAGTTAAACAAAAATTTCGAGAAGAATTTAAAACAGTGGTACAGTAGTTTTTGATACTTTTTGTCCAAGATGGACCGTTTTTGAGAGATAAACGAGCGGATATCCCAAAAAGAGGACTTTACCCCTCTAATTATTCCAGTGTTTAGGGGTTTCAGTATGTTCATCACCTAAGGTAAGGATCCTTAACAAATTCTTGAAAAAATAACTTATGATACCGCTCACGCACTCTAAGGTGGAACTGCTTTATTCAATGGACTTCGGGACAGTTTTAAAAATTATATCTAAACTGTTTTTAAGAACCCCGTTTTTTGCGTTATTTACCCTTTGTATGGTGCGTCGCAAAAAACGTAGGCAATTTAAATAAAATAAGACACCTTTATACCCAAACCAATTAATGTAGGTATCTTTTATTTTCAAATGTTATTTTTGATTCCTGGGTCAGCAGCAGTGAAGGGGTCGTAGTCCTTCAGGCCGACCATCTCAACTGACAGGTCCCAGAGTTTCCTGGACAACTCCTCGTTCTCAGCTCTCCGGGATGGCTTGGTGACAACGCAGTCACTGAAAACAAAAATATTGCATTGAGTCAAATACATTGCTGTTCTTATTTCACTGCTGAAACGAGCGGTTGTTGAAAATCTTTGCAACTAGTTTCTAGTTAGTTACTTAGTAGTCTGGGCACCCATTTTGAGGCTCTTACTAAACAGGACGAAGGATTGAAACAGTTTACTCGCCCCCGGGAACATGGTGTTATTGAAGTGACGACCTAATGGCTTACCTGTAATAAAGTCCAGTTTCGTTCGCGCATTTCTCGTCGACAGCGCAGTAGATGGTAGTCTGGGCACCCATCTTCGGGCTCTTAGTGAACGGGATGAAGGATTGGAACAGTTTGCTCGCCCGCGGGAACATGGTGCTGTTCAAGTGACGACCTTATGGCTTACCTGTAATAGAGTCCGGTTTCGTTTGCACATTTCTCATCGACAGCGCAGTAGATGGTTGTCTGGTAGGGTTTTCTACCCGGGTACCCGGGTCCGGGTATACCCGGGTATTTCTGACTTTTGGTACCCGGGTACAAACGACGGGCGTACCCGGGTACCCGAAAAAAAGAGAAAGATAGACTGATTTAAAACATTAAATGATATTGTTATTTTCAAGTATATTATTTGGTTTTAAAAGTTAATTTTATACATCTGTAAGCTCATGTAGACTTGCGAAACTAGACTTTAATAATAATTTTATTAATTAAACTATTTGTTTTAATTTCTATAGGCATTTTTGCAGGTTTTAAAGTAATTTGCTAAAAAAGTACGTGTACGGTAACAAGAATTCTTTTACCTTTAGAAAGTTAGGTTATATACTTATCCTAGAATAAAATAGTGTTGGTAGATATTATTTACCACCGAGAAAAAGATCTCATTCCCACGTGGAAACTATTAAAAGCGAGTGAAACAGTAATGAAATGAAAAATGAGACTGATTAATTTATTTGTGTACCTATTTTCTTTTCCTTAAATTAATAAATTATTCCCGTTTTTTGAACCTGAAAGTTAGGTGCTTGCATTATCTTTTAACTGAAAGTTAGCCGTTTTATTTAGAGCTAACATTTAAATCTTTGTTTTTCAATTACCTAACCATTTTTACTTACAAAAAAAAACGTACCCGATACCCGGGTATCTAAATTGGTCGGGTATTCGAAAACCCTATTGTCTGGGCACCCATCTTTGGGCTCTTAGTGAACGGGACGAAGGATTGGTACAGTTTACCCGGGAACATAGTGCTGTTCAAGTGACGACCTAATGGCTTTGTAATACAGTCCAGTTTCGTTTGCGCAATTCTCATCGACAGCGCAGTAGATGGTAGTCTGGGCACCCATCTTTGGGCTCTTGGTGAACGGAATGAAGGATTGGAACAGTTTACTCGCCCCCGGGAACATAGTGCTGTTCAAGTGACGACCTAATTAATGGCTTACCTGTAATAAAGTCCAGTTTCGTTCGCGCATTTCTCATCGACAGCGCAGTAGATGGTAGTCTGGGCACCCATCTTTGGGCTCTTAGTGAACGGGATGAAGGATTGGAACAGTTTATCCGGGAACATGGTGCTATTCAAGTGACGACATAATGGCTTACCTGTAATAGAGTCCGGTTTCGTTTGCGCATTTCTCGTCGACAGCGCAGTAGATGGTAGTCTGGGCACCCATCTTTGGGCTCTTAGTGAACGGTATGAAGGATTGGAACAGTTTGCTCGCCCCCGGGAACATAGTGCTGTTTAAGTGACGACCTAATGACTTACCTGTAATAGAGACCGGTTTCGTTTGCGCATTTCTCGTCGACAGCGCAGTAGATGGTAGTCTGGGCACCCATCTTCGGGCTCTTAGTGAACGGTATGAAGGATTGGAACAGTTTGCTCGCCCCCGGGAACATAGTGCTGTTCAAGTGACGACCTAGTTCCGTCCTGATCACACCGGGGTGCAGGCTGTAGGTGTTCACGCCATCTACGTCGTGTTCCTGAAAAAACACATATAAATATTATTTTATTCTACTTAATAGCAAACGTTTCTCGCTCAGCAAGTGTAGCGATTGGCGGTCCTTCAGAAAGATTGACCATTGAAAGAGGGGAGGTGGCCTGTTGTGACGGGACGGTGAAAACTGGAGATCATGCATGCCTAATGCCGTACCCTGCAGGAAGTTTAGGTATGTCCAGCAGTGGACAAGACGGTGAGAGTGTAAGCTAAATTCTGTACCTTAAGCCTCTTTGCCAATTCCTTTGAGAACAAGACATTAGCAAGTTTGCTTGAAGAATACGCTTCCATTGAACTGTAACTTCTTGTTTTGTAGTTGATATCGTCAAGAGGAATAGTGTTTCCTGAAAAGTAAAAACAGTTAATAATACCTATTCAAGGTAAGAAAAAAGAACATATTGTATATTGTAGACTAGCAAACGTACTTGTATGTACTACAGAAGAAACAGTTACAATCCTCGCAGGTATACTATTCTTAATCCGTGGTAATAACAGCAAGGTAAGCAGAAAATGTGCCAAATGGTTTGTTGCGAACTGAGTCTCAAACCCATCTTCCGTCTCTCCTTTAGGGCACATCATAACACCAGCATTGTTAACTAAGATATTCACTTGGGGTTCAGAATCAAGAACTTTCTGAGCAAATTCTCGCACGGATTTCAGGGAGGAAAGGTCCAGTTTTTCAACAATAAGTTCCCCAGTTCCTGGAACGGTTTTGCACTTGTTCTCGATATCTGATTTTGCTGCTTCCGCTTTTTCTGTGCTCCGACATGCCATGATTACTCGAGCACCTGTGGAGTTTGAAAGATTATAATATAAAAATACCTAAGTAACTTTAAACTCAGGACCGACGGACCGATAGAATGCTATAGCGGTCATGGTCATGACTGCAGCCGCCACAAAAAGTTAAGGTTCACGAATTTTTGATCTGAAATAGAATTGTTTACTACTTTGCCTAAATAGGCAGTAGGTACTAGTAATACCTAAATTAGATACTAGTTCTTACTGAGAAATATACGGCATCGAAATAAAAATAAATCCTTAGGTTGCCTAATTGTGTACAATAAACAAACATGTTACCTCTTTTATAGAAGTCCAAAACAGTTTCCTTCCCGATGCCAGTGTTACATCCTGTTATAATAGCAGTTTTTCCCGTGAGTTTCGCTTCACTGCGGCACTTGCCACTCAACAAAGGCATTTTGGAAGTGCAACAAGTCTCTGAAATTGATTATTCACTGATCCACTGTTAATTTTCATTCAAGTACGACCACTTTTTGATATGACCACTCTCGATTCGAACGTTAATATGACTAAAATAATCTTGTACCTTTGTAAGTCAACCGACAGGTACTTAGTTATGTATTTTTTGTTTTTGTCGTAAATACCAGCACAAAGGCGTTGTTTTTGCATGCAAAACTAACCACAAGGTTAATAAGTTTGAAAAAGAAGTCACATTACCCACACTCGCAATCATACACGAAACGCAAATAATTGTTAAGAAATAGAATTTATGATCTAAAATAGACAATGTCACTAAATCAGCTATCTAATCATTGTCGAGCTAATCCGTTGAGTCACAGTGCTGAAAATCATCAATAGGTGCTTAGAGATTAGGAAAGTAAATAGTGTTTTGATGTGTTCAATGCTGAAAATACAACGTGTTACACAACAACCCATTTAAAAACTCCCAAAAAAAATATTTTCATATTTCGACCCATGTTCTATGGGGAAAGTTATTCAGTATTATGAGTACCTTGACCTCCTCTCAGCTTTATTGGTTATTTTGTAACACCTAGTATAAACAAAGCAAAAGGTGTAACACCTAGTATAAACCTTTAGTAGTCCCATACAAAACATGTAGGCTGGTCGGGTCGGGCGGGTATAAATACCTAGAAGGATTCAGTTCGGCTCATTTTGGGAAAAAGTTATCCATTTTGTGGTATCATCCACCTACACCCTAAGATATTTTCGTATTTTTAAAATAAATTGTATTACAATTTTCCTACCTAGCGCGCGGCATAAGAAGAAGGTCCAAAGTACAAACTGTCTAACTCAGCCTGAACGTGAGTGTACCTTCTATCTATCGTATTTACCTGATAAGAACTATCTATTCGAATGTAATCGTATAAATGCATTTACGTCAAAGGAAGAAAGGTCAAAAATGGTAGAGCTACACGTGTACTAGGTATGTACGATAAACAAGATTCGGTAATTCTACCAATGATAATCGGCAAACCATATTTAGTAATTATTTAGGCGAAAAGCAAGCGTAGCGTTATTTTGGCGCTGCGTCACGTAGGATATATGAATTTCGACCTTTTGTTTTGACAGACGCACACGCAGCGTTTTGTGCGATGCGCAGCGCTAGTGGATGCGTCTGTCAAACCGTTTGACATAAACCGTATTTTTATAAAAATAAGGTGGAAAGTGCTACCTATATTTTGTATGAAAATAAAATGGAAAATCTCATTTTCCTAAAAGCACGTACGTAGCGCTGTGCAAAATTATCGCACGAAGAAATGGACGTTTTTTTCTCGCTATAATAAGTATAGGTAGTATAGGTACGTACCTAGTTCGTCGATTAGTTACATTAGCACTTAGTAATAATATTTATTGACCAGTTTGATGATGATGTATGAAAAATTTACAGGTTCACGTCGAGGCAACAAATTAGGTTCATTCATAATCAAATACTATCTATGAATATGGATAGACTAGAGGCTAGACTAGCACAACAATTCGGTGCCTAGATAAATGCCGTACAATCTAACCAGTAAAATATCGTAATTATTAATAGATACCTATTGTGGCTGATAAAGAAGAAAGACGAAGAATACCTACCTATCTAAGGAACCAATGTAACAAATGTCAATCACGAAAATCCTGAGTCGTTTCGAGTGATCTTTCTGTAAACTCTCAATTTCGTGACTGTACCTAACCAGACTTGACCTATTCAGACCTATGACTAATGTGAATTCGACAAGTGCGTCATTCGCAATAAGAAAACCTTAGATAGGTAATTGACATTGCTAAATTAGATATTTCCTTTGGTTAATAATATATCTCCTAGCAAATGATTATTAGGTATATTCATTTGTTTAATCAAATTCCTTTAAAAACCTATTCATTTCATATACAGCTACAGTAGGAAAGTATTTACCTCTTATTATGTATTGACGCTACATTGACGTTTCCAATATGCTTGACGTCTATTGTGGAATTCCCTTTAATAAAGGAACCAAGGTAGCCTAGGTACGTAGGTACATATTTTCTTTATTTCTTTATAATAGAGGTGTCTACTAAAGCATGTTATCGAAATAAAATTCTACTAGGTATTTCAAATCAAACCAGTGGCAGGCAGCGTAACACGCATTTAGTTGTTGAAGATTTAATGGTTAAATTGATCACAGTTCAAAGGAATTTCGGGTTAATCACTCCGAAGCGAGCATTCGATCAGCGTAGAGTTTATAATTATTTGTTCATTACATGCTTTCGTTTGTTGGCGTGTCACCCACTCACACCGAAGAGTAGGCTAGCCCCTAGTTCGGTATAAAACAAGAATAAGGTGGGAATGACGCATAACGACCGGTGCTGCGCTATTTCAGACACAATTTCAACGCTGAGTAAGGCACGTGTTAGATTTCTATATGTAGAAATGGCTATGTGTTATAATTATATAATTTTATGTAAAAGCTAAAAGCAATAAGCTACTTGTGTGAATAAGCTTTGAAATATTTATTTGAGTTATTATTTGAATGTCAGGATAGAATTAATAAATGTGTCTATATTATATGTAAATTATTTATTGGGAAGGTAGTCTAACAAATTAGAAACAGACAAAATAAGAACATATTGATTTTATTAAACCATATGTCATCCACATCTTACATATGAATCTACCAATATGTTCACCATGTTCAGCTATATTCTACCAGGGAGAAGAACCCGGCTAAGAAACTCCTCTGGCACCTATTCTTTTCAAATGTACAATATATAATACAATAAAACAGTATTTAGTACAAAATAGCTAAAGACTAAGTATACAAACTAGCTTCAGCAATTAAATGGACATTAATTAGCTTTCAGCGATATTTTATGTACAATATAATAAAATATAACCATTTTTAACACAGAAAAGCTAAAGACTAATTAAACAAACTAGCTTCAGCAATTAATTGGACGTTAATTAGCTTACAGCAATAATTATGTACAATACAATAAAATATTTTATAAAGAAGAACTAAAGACTAATTATACAAACTAGCTTCAGCAATTAAATGGACGTTAATACGCTTTCAGCAACCAAACGGACATAATAACAATGTAAAACAGTAATTAATAAATTATAGAAAAGTACTTAACTTTGCACTCCCGAAGCTCCAACAAAACTGAGCATTAATTGAAAAACGGTGCATTTATATTATCGTCAACCATCTGCCACCACGATTCGGCACTGTCGCAAACAACCAATCGAAGCAGGTTTTATCACGACATCAGCAACGAATCAGATGGGGCCAAATGGTATTATAACGTCATGGGGGACGAATCAGAATGCACCGTGATCAGAAAATGATTGTTTCAAACGGAAGTTATCACAATATTATAAAACTAATTCTAATCTATGTAAAAATGTTAATATTATGGCCTATAAATCATTATATGAATTATCAATAGCTATTTACATTTTTACTATATGAATTTAAGACAATAGTCTATGAATAACATGTGACCACGCGGTGCTAGAAAACATTCTGCCGGAAGTTATCATAAAACTATTTCTAATTTATCTTAATATATGTTACTTACAATTCATTATTTTATATATGATTTATCAACACCTTTCCATATTTTACAACTCAAGTTTCATACAATAATTCATGACAAACATTGTAGTAAACAAACACGTACCTGAAGATCTTATCACAACTTAATTATTAAAACAATGAGCAAGTGTCAAACTATCAATGATATTCATCATTGTAAATATAAACACTATTTATCATATACCAACTATATCATAATATTGTTACCTAATAGACACCATAATATATATCGTTACAATTTCATTGTGTGACCAAACTTGACTCAAGATCATTGCGATACTTAATTATTGAAAACAGCTACTAATCAACCATCTAATAATGACATACGTCATTTTAATTATATTTACTAATTATCACATACATATACCCTTTGCTATTACACGCGTTAGGAAAATGCGAATTTCCACCTTATTTTCAATCAGACACGGTTTATGTCAAACGGTTTGATAGACTGCACAACGTTGCGTCGACGGATGTGTCTGTCCAACCGTTCGACAAATGCCGTATTTGCATGGGAATAACGAATAAATGTCGACTCTACCTAAGCGTAGACAAATTGTGTAAAAATCTCGAACTTAATAGGTATTCAGCATGCGCGGCTGCGTGCGGTGGAAAATTTTGCAAGTTTTCCAAAAATTGTGCTTTATGGTTAAAAATTATAAAAAACGTTTATTTACTTGAATGTAATGCAAAGAAATATTCATTTTCCTTCTTGCCTTACAAAACGGTGTGATAACAAGCCAGTTGTTTCCCACACTGAGTAGGTACAATAGAAGACGGTCGACTTCGAGCCCCCGTTCGAGTTTATGATGAGCAGCTGCTGGTGTGCACAGGGTGCTCTTATTCTGAATACATTTGAAAACTTTACCGTACTAAAGGACAAAAATCTCCGCTATGCTCCTCGGACTCGTCCTAGTTGACACCGTCACAAGACAAATAGTGTAATTTTGATAAGGGAGAGGGTTTTGTCCAATGGGTTTGAGCAAATTTTCAAAGTATATTCTTATACAGATACTAGGTGAATTTTACTAGTTACCGATAGCTAAAACTCAGAACCGGTTTGTGATAAGAAACAATTTTCCCCATGGGGCATAGGTCGAAATATGACAAAATAATTTGAACCTCGCATACAAAATTGGCGATCAGCTGGTTTGAGTTACTACTATGGTGATACAATATTTTTTTTTAATTTTTCGACCTTTTCTTGGGGAAAGTTTTCCTTATCAGCTGGTTCTGAGTTTTCGCTATCGGTCAGTAGGTCACCCTATAGATTCTTGAAAATAACAGATTGTAAAGGTATGTTCGTGAAAGAACATGCTGTATGTGTAGAGGCCATAGATCGAGGTAGATCACACCTCTTCTATATGCGTGTTGAAGTAGAGCGCGCGTAGTCGCTTAATCTAATAAAATAGCCAGGTTTAGAATGTTGTAGACACGGATTCAGTATTTTATTAATTTGACAAGCTTTTGAAAAATATATATCATTTCATAAATATTTTTACAACAGATTTCACTATTAAAATTGTATCTGATAAATAGTGCGTATTATGGATCGTTTACACGTGACGTCAAAGATCTTTCGCGTGAGTTGTAATTATTAATCTAGAATTCTGCGATTGAATTTCCCGAAAATGATTTCATTTACCCATATCTAAAAATAAGCATGAGCTATCTAAGTTATACCTACAAAACAAGTTCCGGGTAGAGTCATATTGTTAACTGGACATGAAAGTTACAAACTAGGTATAGTTTAAACGTAGGTAGGTACTTAGTTTGTTTGGACCTCAAAGATTCTGCCGAACAGAATAGAAAAAGAAAATAAAGAGAAAGACTCAGAAAAATATAGTAGCACACGACAGAGCTGCTGCCGAAAGTACCAGAAGATACACCCATTTGAGGTTATGGTCAAGTGCTTATCTTGACACTTACCTACCTACCCACAAGTTTTGTAAGTGTCGCGTGCTCCTAAGTGTAGTGAAGTTTATTATTGTAGGTTACTCGAATTGCTCTTATGATGCTTCAAAAATATCAAACTCAATGGCCAATTGATGTCATTTGAAGGAGTAAATTAACTTAGCCAATTTTTTACTTGTTTTTCATATTCACGAATAAGGATATTTTGATTTGGTTCGTGTATTTTTATTTATTTCAATTGTTTGTGTAGGTAAGTATTTATCCAATTATGTAAAAGAATACAAGGACTAAAGTAAGACTTATTCGGATTTCCCACACAAAACGACTACTAAGTACCTACGTAGAAAATTATTTTATGAGACACTTTCTAACATTCATATCCATTTCCGCGGGAAAAGTTGTTTAGTTTCTTGGGCTGGGTGACTCCTTGAATTTTCTTTCAGGAATTGATTGTAGGTACTCATTTTATTATAGGTATGCCCCCGGTGTATATTCTATGTCTTGCTAACTCTATGAATATTGGACTACAGCCAAATGTAAGGCGTAGAGGTGATGAGCGCTGGGCGGTCAGCAATTTGGTAAAAAATTATCGCACTGTGTGTTTAACTATAACTAGGTGTATAGTTTGGGTAGATACCTACATACCGATCTGATTTAGATATGCTTTTAATTATCCGTAACGGTGAACCGGGTATGGGCAATTTTTTATCTCAATATTGGGTAGTTCCCACGCGCCACTAGTAGATATAACATACACACACGTACATACGGGGTGTAAGGGACGGTGTAACGAAAACTTTGCAGGCGGCCTGCTCAGACCATGAAACTGAACAACTTTTAGGTACTATGGAGCCAATGGTGGGAAACGAAAACAAAAATTACGACCTTCCATACAAAGTCAGTCAGCTGATCATGAATTTTGTATAGGAGGACGGATTTTTTTTTTCATTTCCCACCATTGGCTCTATAGTAAAAGTTGTTCAGTTTCATGGTCTGATCACGCCTGCAAAGTTTACACCCTGTATAACGTGGTGATAAGATAACAGTCTCTATCATTCATAGCTATCAAAGTTCAAAAATATGTGTTGGCCCATGAGGGGATCGAACCCGCGACCTTCGCGTTATTAGCACGACGCTCTAACCAACTGAGCTAATGGGCCGATGCTACTCGCCTTCGAAATTGTTACCACTATACCTACCTAATTCGATAATAAAATAACTACACCTACCTATAGAGGGTGTTAATTTAAATGCGTGGCATAGCTTCAGGGTAGGTTTAGTATCGATAAAAGACGCCGTAAAAAATATTGAAAAAAATCCCAGTTACATTTTTTTTTATGGCTGACATTTGATTCAAATGCCTATATCTCAGCCGAAATTCGTTCAATCTCAAAGTTGTTACGACAAAAGTACTTGTATGGGCACTCTCTATACAATAACATAACGTAAAAAAATGATTTTTCAAAAAAAAGTTTTGACTATGTCCGAAAAAGAAAACTGGGATTTTTTCAATATTTTTTACGGCATCCTTAATTGATACTTAACCTACCCTGAAGCTACGGTACGCATTTAAATTAACACCCAGTATAGTTACCTATATGTAGGTAAGGTAGATGATAAAACAAGAGTGTAATTGCAACCTTTATCAAAACAATAAAACTGATTAAAGTTTTGTTTACATTTACTTAATTTATATTTTTGAGAAGAAGAAGACCTACTTACAGTATACATGGCATAGGTACCTAAAACCTTTTAATATGTAAAAAAAAACAACGTTTGCTGGTCATTATTAAATGTTAACAAAACTCTAATCAGTTTTTATTGTTTTGATAAAGGGGCGATTACACTCTTTTATTTTTATCATCTACCTTACCTACCTATACTGTAAGAGACGGTGTAACGAAAACTCTGCAGGCGTGCTCAGTCCATGAAACTGAACAACTTTCCCCAAGGAATACATATTATGTGCTGTATATCTGAGCACGCCTATTTTTTCGTCCACTTTCGTTTTCGAAAAAAATATTTTCACTTCCCATATAAAGTCAGTCAGCTCAGCTGGTCGGGAATTTTGTATGGGAGTTCGGAAACTTTTTCTCGTTTACCGATACTGGCTCCATAGTAAAAGTTGTTTAGTGCCATGGTCTGGTCATGCCTGCAAAGTTTTCGGTACACCGTCCCTTACACCCTGTATAGGTATAGTTATTTTATTATCGGATCAGGTATAGCGGT
The DNA here is from genome assembly GCA_024500475.1 of Phthorimaea operculella. Taxonomy (NCBI): domain Eukaryota; kingdom Metazoa; phylum Arthropoda; class Insecta; order Lepidoptera; family Gelechiidae; genus Phthorimaea; species Phthorimaea operculella. The sequence continues at coordinate 1,055,426 of JANFCV010000128.1, forward strand.
AACAATTTTGACAACGGTCAGCATCGGCCCATTAGCTCAGTTGGTTAGAGCGTCGTGCTAATAACGCGAAGGTCGCGGGTTCGATCCCCTCATGGGCCAAAACATATTTTTTGTTTTTTTACAAATATAATTGCTACCCGAATCTGATAAATTATGATGTGTTTTGTTTAGGTGCACTTAAGTAGGTAGATAAAATTTATTTGACACAAAACATAATTTTATACCGACGTCAAATTTGGCATATTTGATTTGAATATGACGTCAAATGATTTTCCGCTCAGGTTGTCATTATCTTATACAACTCAACATGTCAAATGTTCATTTTTGTAAAAAGTTAAAAAATGTGATTTAATTTATTTCACACAAAAAAATTTTTATCCGACGTCTTTAGCATGTTTGATTATGACATCAAAGATTTCCGCTCAAGTTGTCGTTATTTCATACAACTCAATATGTCCATTAGATTGATACACAGGTTTTGCACAAACGCTCTTTAGTTGATTAAAATTTACTGCACAAATAAAATCACGACCGTGGAGGCTGGATTAGCCGCTAGATTTACGGTTTAGTCTCTAGCTAGTGCCTAGTACTATTATATATTCTGTGCTAGTGTTGAATTTAGCACTATTGATACGCAGCGGCGCTACACGCCACCGGTAATGAAGATAAAGCCAGTTGTAATGTTTATTTGACCACTCGTCTGCAAACGAACAGCGATCTCGTCTGCCCACACGATTCTTCAATCCAGATGCGAGATAAAGGCCAAACAAAGTGCTTAGCTGCTACCGACTTGATTGAATGTAGAACTTACTATCCACAGCAAATCCTAACCCGTTCTGGATCAACTTAAACTGGTTTAGGTGGATTTGCTGGCGAAAATACCTACTTATCTTCAGTCGCGTGAAAATACACTCGATGCGCAAAGTTATTATTCACAATTCCCTGCCGGCGGATCTGTTTCCGGACGTGTGCCTTTTCAAGGCAAGAGTGAATAGGCACTATTACCTAGGCAAGCATGTTCCAACATAGTCTGAATCATCACTTATCAACTGGTGAAATAGCAGACAAATGCGGCCTATCTTACATTTAAATAAAAAAAAAAACAATCGGGTGTGTTGGTTTCACTGCGAGCTCATTCCGTTTGACCGACGCCTGCGCAACATTAACTAACTTTTAAATAATTTATTGCCCTCATTCATACTGAGATCAATACCGATCTTTGCGCGACTTTCACCGGCCGAAATCAAATTAAAACCCCCGTGTCTTAAATCATTGGCACCTGTTTAAGAAGCTTTTCATTATCAACACTGTTTATTTATTGACAGCGATGTAATTCAAAGTTATCGTAAAATTTGTTAGGATGAAATGAACGGATTTAAACGAAGCTGATTAGGTGAATTATTGGGTATGACAGAATATTTATTTATTGGTAACAGTAAATAGTTGATTGTTGTAGCAGTAACAGTAAATAGTTGTTGTAGTTGGCGAAGAGTAGAGACGACTTTGCGATGGTGGTCGCCGACGCCCGTTAGGACATGGCACTGAAAGAAGAAGAAGAAATAGTTGATGTAGGTAGCCTCTTAAAGAATCAAATCTGTTTTCCATCAATTATTACAAGAACATGAACAGCTTGACATGTCAATAATTTTTTTCTAAATTATGTAGGTAAATAGTAAAAAATTACATATACCTAGTATCTATCTTACCTAGTAATCTACAAATAATGTTATGTATGCTAGAAAAATATAGTTATGCGTAAGTCAATTTCAGTGTGTTATTTCAAGTTTAAAAACTTGTTTATGTAGAGAGGGACTAAATAACATGAAAAAAAGCTCAATTGTTAACAAAACACTTTATTCCGTACAAAAATATTTTCTACATTACTTTGTAAGTAGACAAAGTTGAAAATATTCACAACAAGAACAGTCAACCTACACCTATAAACATTCGACACATATTAAACATTTGTAACAGTAACTGGTATCTTATACAATAACGATTTGAAATAAATTATTGAGCCTCTAAAATCATACCAAGCACCAAAATGTTAATTAGAATCCTTAATACGGATTACTATGTATATTTTAATTGCACAACCGGCCGGTTATTAATATACAAACACATTTTAAACTATATTATTTTATATACAACATACATCAACATTTCAATCTATTTCAAAAAATATTATAAAGGTAAATATGGGAATGAAAATATCGATAAGGCACAAAATAATTATCTCTACGCGGCGGGTACGTACGTATTGGATTGTCTAAAGTTATAAAAACTAAAGTAAAATTCCTCCGTTCAAAATGTCTGAAATCTGAATACTTAATGTTTTCAAATACCTGAGCAACTCACACATATCTATAAAATACCTAAATATGTAAAATACCTGTTGAACTTAATGTCTAACTATTAAAATACCTATGTTTATTACACAAAACTTTAATATACCAACATTAGAAATACCAAGTGGTAAAAATACCTAAAATTGTGAATCACTTGTTTGTTAGCTAAGATTAATAAAAGCTAAAACAAAATTTTCTGTAAGTTGAATAAGTAGGTACCTACCTATAGAATTTGCGATATCCAATTATTTTAAGGGGATAACCAGTCAATTTAAACCGAACACCTTTTCCCAAGGCATTTTTTTATTTAGGTCAATAAACTGTAAGGTAAACTATATTTAGGTTTTTTACACTAGGTAACGTATTTCAAGTTTAACCCATACAACAATAAAGTATTTAGGTTTGAGGTATTTTGAAAGTAAGTTATTTTACGTTAGTTTATTTTACTTTAGATTAGGTAGACATTTCAACACGTAACCCTACGAGGCACATGTAAAAGTAGGTGGGGCTCACTTCTTTTAAAGACAATGATATAATCGTAATTACTAAGGCAGTTTTAAGAGTATTATATTGGAGGCAAGGCGATTCACAGTTACTTAAACATTATAATGAGGTAAATATTGGTGACTGTAACATCTACTGGTACTCACATTCACATAAAACTCTCTTCATAAACTTACTGAATAATATATTCATACCATAGTATATTTTTGAATAATATAAACAATCTCAATTGGTTTTGCTTTTGTTAGTTCAATTCGATATACTTGCTTAGTCAACTATGTTAGGGAATATAAGAGTACTTTATCTATGTACATTATATCTTTGAATGTTAACATTGTACAGAGTGTGTATATGGATCATCAGATAGATGTGTAATGGAAGCCGCAGAAGCACGTCCGTCGCGACCAGTAACTATGGAAATCACACTCCTGTGTTCGGAATCACTGTCTCCACTTAAAATAATGTTTGTCTCTCCCATAAATCCTGAATCTATCTGATCGTGGATGATGGTGACCCAATTTGCGGTTGATTTCATAACTCGTCATCCCCAACTCTGCAAGCATTTGCTTAGATTCATCGAAATTGCCGAAAAATACAGAATCGGTTTCGATACTCTCTCCACCAGATTCGCTTCGTCCGTCACAAATAGACTCCATATCATCAGTATCGGATTCTATATGCTGTAAGATAGGTGTTCTCACGATACTTGGGGCCACTGGAACATTCGTTTGTTCAGGGAATAGCTTGGGTCTCAGCTGCATCAAGTAATTTGCTCTGCGTTTTGACTCATTTGAGTCCGTGCTCAAGTATCCAGAATCCTCAGTTCTATAGAATTTTCTGATATCCGTTCTGCGTGATCTTGTTCTGTTCGATCGGCGACCAGAACGTTTAAGATTCTCTCCTCTTAGGTAATTCTGATACCTTTCTCTTTCTTCCGGCGATCTACGTCTTTCTTCAGGAGGAGTGTTACGCAAAAGCTTCGGAGATAAGTCGCAACCTCGTTTCTGTTTAGGAGCTAGCGGCGGTTTGATATTATTCTGGGCTTCTAAACGTCGAATAAGATCAGCTGTCTTTACTGTTTTGACAAGTGATGCAAATTCATTTCCTACATGAGGCAGGCTTCCCCGTCTCTCGTAATATGGCCTCTTAGTTTCCTCTTGTTGTGACTTAGTCTTTGCTTCGTATATCTGGCGTAAGCTTCCAATCTTTCTATTGAAAACTGGACTGGATTTTGTTACCTGTTTCATGCACTCATGTGGAACAGCTTTATGTTTAAAGCTTCCACCAGATTTCAGTAGTATTTTCTCAACACGTTTCCTGGCTTGAATTCTAGGTTTTCTATCAAGCGTGTCTGGGTCAAATTCTTCCACGTTCTTTCGAATTTCTAATGGCGATCCTCTGACCTGAATAGTGAGTGGTCCAGGTTTAGCAATATTGTCGTACAATGGCTCACCGTCACTGGTATCTATAAATACTTCACTCACAGGGTAGCTTCTAGCCTTAGGCGTTGGCTCTTGTTTTGGAACGAAGTGATAGCTATCAGCTCTTCTCACGTCTCGCCAGCTTCGTGTTAAAGTTTCTCGGAAGGATTGTAGATCCTGCTTGCTTCCTAGATCCGACCGGTTAGCCATTTCTGGACCGCATGCTAAAGAAAACCGGCGTCTTTTTAGCATGCTACGCTCCAAACTGTCCATATCGACAAATGGTTCACGTTGGACGAATACATTCTTTCTTCGGTCTGTAAGTAAGTTGTCGTCGCTAAAATAGTGTGAATCGGGTGCAGCTACAACGGGTATAATTATTTTTGGTGGAATAGGTTCAATAGTTTCAGTTTCGGTTTTGATTTCTTCGGTTTTCACGTCCTTTGGTTCTATACGTCTGCATTTACTGAGCTCTTTTATGACTGCTTCCATTTTCATTTTAATTTCTGGTGGAATTGGTGGTCCATCCTCAATAGATGATTCTACTTCTGACGCTGATTCTATATTAATTTCTGGCATTGGTTGTGGTGGTTTTACGGATGTTGGTTGTGGTGGTTTGATCAGTGCTCGTTGGGGTTTAATAATGAACGTTTGTTGTTGTGGTTTGATAATAGGTGTTTGTTGTTGTGGTTTAGTAATAGAAGTTTCCTGTTGCGAATCAGTAATAGATGTTTGTAGCTGTGGCTTTAAGGCTGCTGGTTTGGGTGGAACTACAGGTGGTGGAGGTGGCGGTGGCAGTTTCTTTCTTATCTGCCGTGATGCATGACTAGACGGACTAACTTTTTCTTGTGTATGTGAGGGGCCAGAACTTTGTGGTTTTGATGGTGGATTAACTAAAGTCACTGGTTTTGTAGGAATAGCTGGTGCTTCTAATATATTATTCTCTTGATCCAGCGGGACATTGTGAATGATTTTCGGTTTTTCTCCAAAAGCAAACTTTGGTTTTTCTGGAGTTGCCTTTGCTTTTTCAACTTTTTCTTTCTTGGCAACATTTTCCTTTACTCGCATAGCGTCTTTAAAAGCAGCTTCGATAAGGGCAAGTGGTTTGCGCTTACTATCATCATCTTTCCTACTGGGTGACTTGACTCTACTAGGTTCAGGGGATTTGGCACGTGATACCTTAGAAGAGCACTCAGACATTGTGTCTGGTGAACTTGCACGCATCGGTACAGGCGATCTTATACGACGGGGACGCGGTGTAATTTCAGGCGAACTTATATGTAATCTTTCATGTGATCTCGTACGTTTCGGTCCTTTTGGAGCAATACGATTCGGTTCAGGGGAGTACACTCGAGGCTCAGGAGAGCTGATGCGCGGCTCAGGTGAGCTGATGCGCGGCCCAGGTACAGGTGATCTTATTGTGCGTTTTGGCTCAGGTGACTTAATACGCTGAGATTCACAATCTGAACTGTCTCGAAGCAGATCTGGAGTTCTAGAACGTGGTAATTCAGGAGAGCTATCCGATAGATCTTTCTTTGGCTCAATAGCTCTAGGTGTGCCGCTAACCTTGGCAACTGACTTTATTGGGGTAGCTGTTGCAGTCCTTGGGGATGGAGATGGCACCTCATCTAACCACTTCCGAACTATTCTCTGCCTGTAATCCTCACTGACGCATGACTTGCACGAATTGGATCTAGTTAGTGCTGGTTTTGGTAAACTCTCCTTATTGCCACAGCCTGGACAACCACTGCACTGTCCAGATCGCCTGCTGTTCTCACGTTTTAAGCTTATGACACTGAATCTGCGTCCCCTTCTTGCACATGGTATATCCCAGCCAAGATCGATGGTATGGTAAGACTCTTCTTCGGGAATATCAGATAAGATTGGAATAAACCTTTTCGTCGTCATCTTATCTTTAGCAATCGACATCACTTCTCGAATCTTTTCTAAGAATTCCACAGCAGCTGGAGGAGGGTTCTGAAATAAAAATAAATGAAAGTTTAACAGGTACAATTGCAATATATCGTGCAAAAAATACACATTATGTGAAAATTAAACAAAATTTACCTTGAGATGCTCAGTTTCAAAGAACACTGGATTGAAATAGAGCTTCCTCCTTATAGCAGGTTCTCCTATAGATGAGGGCGAGGACTGCCTGTCTAAGTCCCTCTCATTACTGCAGTCCACAATCGCCAAGTCTGAATGAGGAGCTCTCTCGATTTCAGGAGATGCTGAACGTCTTTGTATCCGTTCCATGATACGGTCTGGCGATGAAACGGATCGTATCGATGGTCTTGACGGTTTCTTGCGGCGTGAGTGGACCATTGCTGATATGACGTTGGAGTTCATTTTCTGGAACTGCAATCAATCACATTAGAAATTGCTTCCACCTTAAATAAAGATAATTATTTATAGTGGAACTAGTAGGTATACCTTTTGCGTACTAGCTGTGCTGGCTGCTGAGTCTATAGTATCTTCAGTACGTTCGCTGACGTCAGATAATCCAGCATCATGATTGAAATCTCCGCCCAATCCACCCATACCCTCAAATTTTAGTAGAGGATTTGTCTTCAGCATCTGCAAGAAATTTTCTGAGTCTGAAGGATATTCAAGAGTAGAAACAAGTACGTACCTACCCTTAAAATATAATCAATTTTTACGTACCACGTTATCCAAATCAATTCTTGATCCAATATTAGACCCGTCAGTACTAGACATGGTATTGGTGTTCATTTCAGGGTCCTTTTGTTTTCTCTTCTGCCTCTGTTTATAGTGAATATAGAATATGATGCCGGCAGCATATACGAAGATCAGTAGCAGCACGCATATTCCGATGGCAAGAGACTCTAGTACACTCAGCCCTTGGTTTTGAGTTGATGGCTCGCTTGTCACGATTTCACCAGCGTGGAAGGAGATTGAGTGTACATCTGTAAATCATAAGATACCCATTTAACACTGTTGAAATTATTAACCTATCTGAACCAGAAACCTTATATCTTTTATAGCATCTTTCAAACCACGAATAAGATACGGTGGCAAGCAGTGCTTGCGTCAGAAGACCCCGTTCCGATGCCAGGTAATCTCATCCCACGAAGAGGTACCTGAGAAGAAGAGGTTGACCTTCTGGGCCTTATAAACTAGTGTCGGAACAAACCTGTTATGCCTATCCACTGGAATAACCTGTACACACCGACCAGAGAATTGTAGTTTCACGAGGCGCCGGAGACACTGAACGCGGCGCAGGAAGTGAAGAGGCGATTTGGGGCCGGCGCAGGCAGAGCACGTGTGCTGCAAGCAGCTGCCCTTGAAGACCTGATGTCCTTAGCTAATGGAGCAACTCTGTTCATACCAAGCAGAGAGTTGTGGTTGTACGAGGCGCCGGAGACCCTGAACGCGGCGCAGGAGGCTGCGAGGCGGGTCGGTGCCGGCGCAGAGCAGAGCACGTGCGCTGCAACCAGCCGCCCTTCCAGCCGCGCGTGGAGAGCCGATGAGCCTCGCCACTGGAACAACATAAAACTAGTATCTTAATTCTTAAAAGAAGCAGGGAGAACGGTTTGAAAGTTCTTTTCACTAAGACTGCGCTACCTACTGCGACATGACGTATGATTTTGTCAAGATTTAACTGTAGGTAGGCAATGTGCGTGCGAGTAGGTATATTTTGTGAGATATCGTACATGCTTAAGAATTACCCAAAAGATTTTTTAAGGTGTAAATCAGGACCAACCGTTTTAAGAATCATATTAAACATAAAAATCATAAAAACATTACTTTTTTTGCCAAGTAAAATGTAGGTATATCTACCTACCCTACCTACGTATAGGTAACGGATATGACAACTCATGCGAAAAATCTTTGATGTCAAATTCAAACAGTCCAAAACTATATACTTATGTAGTAGGTATGCAATATAAACATCAAAGATTTTACGCGGGAATTGTCATAGTATTATCAAATGTTTCTGGAACCTTCATACATAGGAGCATTCCACGAAAAATGTCGTTTACAGAAAGTTCACTCGGCCCTGTTTCGGATTTTCGCGATTGGCACTTGTTACAGAGCAAGGGTTGCTAGTGTCAAAAATCTCGAATTATAAAAATATTAAAACAGAAAAATCTGATATAGGTAGAACGTCATATGATTCTGAGCCAATTTCAAATCCAAGAATTGTGACGTTCGTGTCAACCACCTTCTTAGTTACCTTGACTTCCCCTGAAATTCCGGTTATTTCCAGTTAAAGTCAGTAACCGTCAAAATCATCTCTAGTATTGGGTGAGCCATCTGTAAAGGGGCCCCGCGCGCCGTTTCCCTAATTTGTGCTTACATTACGCCCTGATTTCTTTATAGATGTCCTTGAAGGTGAGTTCGCATAAAACATGCATCCTATAAATTAGGTACTAAATCATCCATAATTTGCGTGATCTTGCCGTCAACATTTTGTCAACACAGCCACCTCCACATTCAAAACCAGTCGCATAATAACTTCCCCACGCGTATCACTCTTGCATTATCTGACTGAACGTATCTAAATGCCGGGTTATCTTAAGTTCAGATGACAGCCAGTACAAATTGGGCCTTTGACGCCTTACACCTTATCGAGAACTTCATCAGCCGGCGACATTTTAACACTTGCTTCTGCCATACAGGGCTCTCTTTTAAAAGCATTGGATTTGGTACGTTACATTCGAAACTTACCTGGGTCGTAATTTTTGAGTAAAATGTTTTGTTGATTGTGGAGATAATATCGCCAATTTTATAATTCAGATAATTTTATGATGATAAATAAACAGCGAACACAAATAATTAATTATCATAAATTTTTGAACTTATATGTCTGCAGGACGAAATGTATTGCGCCGACCCCAAGTTATTGCGATAAGGGCAGGAAGATGATGATGATGTCTGAAGGACCATCATTGAATTAATTTAAAAAAATGACGTCTGGAACACCGTATCTTCGAACGACATACCTACTGAACCTTGGTTTCAGAGTTTATATATTTCTGTAAGATCCAGTATCCAAATATCTGCTAACCATTTAAAGATCGGAGACAGGCGTGAACACCCGTCGCGGCTTAAGCTTGATAGATGCATTCGCCAAACCGTTTGCGATCTGGATATTCTGGATTGCAATCTCTCCTTTGGAAACCAGTCCGCGCTTCTTCGGATGCGACGAGATTATTATCACGTGCTACATCGGTTCATTTAGTATTTTGAATATCATATAAATTCGTATCAGTCGTTTTGTTGATAGATGCATTCGCCAAAACGATCTGGAGTGCGATCTCATTTTGAAAACCAGTCCGCGCTTCAACGAGATTATTATCACGTGCTACATTGAATAATTTAGTATTGTACAAATTGTTTTTTTTATTAGTAGGTATTAGTACTGTGGTATTAGTACCTAAGTATAACAGCTATCGTTTGGCTAATAGATGCATTCGCCAAACCGTCCACGATCTGGATAGCGATCGCTCTTTTGGAAACCAGTCCATGCTTCTTCGGATGCGACGAGATTATAATCACGTGCTACATTGCATCATTTAGTAGGTATTGTACATAAGTATTTTCTTTTTTTTGTATTAGTACTGTGTTTAGGTATAACAGTTATCGTTTGGCATTCGCCAAATGAGTCCGTGCTTCTTCGGATGCAACGAGGTTATTATCACGAGCTACATCGGGTGATTAAGCATTGTGCATGTCTTTTATATCAGTAGTAGTAGCTGTTGCTGGGCATAATATCGTTTTGCTATGTATTACATTAGTTTCTTCCTTTAGTATTTTGCATGTCGTTTATATGAGTACGAGTAAGTAATCCTGTTCACTGCTTATTGTTATGATGATTGTGTTTTGAGTACGATGTTCTCGGTCTTCGTCCTTTTTTCCCGTGTGAACTACATTGATACATTTAGCAACATTCATGTCATTTAGAGGTAAATTGGTGCAGTAGGTAGGTACTGTTGTATACTACGGTATCGCTTTACGGTATATTAAATTACGTGCTCAGTCACCGTCTTTACTTGTGATTATCTTTAACGTTTTCCTCCCAATTACGTACATTATTATTATCTAAAATTTGCTAAATTCTTTAATTTAATGGCCATAAACGTTTCTTCCAAGGCAAATACCAATGAATTTAAATTAACTGCTTTCTAAGATATATACCTTATGATCATATTTTAAGATGATCGTTACCGCGGTAATTATCAATATGGTCGCTTACAAGCGCACTGCATACTTTCGCGGTATTCAAATTCAAATCGCTTTATTGCAATATCATATCGCCGTAACATAAGCAGAAACATCTCTTAACATTAGATTAAGAATTCCCCGAGTGTAGCGCGAGATCTAAGATTTTCACATACCTAGAGTTTACATAGGATGGGATACCCCGGTTGGGCACAGCCGGCAAAGCAATATAATAAAAGCTATGCCAATGCTATTCTTATTCATGATCATCATTTTTACTTATATTCTTTTTAAAGGCTACAATGTTTTTCCGGACTAGTTTTATTAACGAAAGAAGCTGTTAATGAAATAATATAAAAACGCCGCAAATCATGCATAGCACACGACCTTTCATAGCTGTGCCGCCGGTGTCACATGATTTCATTTGCTTGCTGGCCGTCAAAAACTGCCAAAACACCCGGGGGATCCGAAGAAGAGGACTTGAGTTCCGCGCTTATGGAAAAGCTATCTACCACTACTCAGAGCCTCCATACATTTATCAGATACGGGCGGGACTAATCATTGCTAAGGCACAGAATATATAGGGTTACATTTAATTAAGTACAAATCTCTTGAGGGTGTGATCTACTCACAAAACTAAACAACTTTTGTTTGAAACTTTTCTTCGAATTATAACAAAAAATTTTGGACCTTCCATACAAAAATGCTGAAAAAGTGGGTCACTTAGTATGGGAGGTCCAATTTTTTTTTTCATATTTCGAAGAAAAGTTTCTAACAAAAGTTGTTCAGTTTTGTGAGTAGATTACACCCTCAAGAGATTTTTACTTAATTAAATGTAACCGTATATAATATGGCTAAAGAGAGAAAAAGAGAGAGCTGGCCGTCAAAAACCGCAATATCGTGCGAAGTATCCTACTACCCTTGAGACAGATACGCGATCATCCAACGGTATTGAACAAGTTACTTATTCTGTTATCTTTATTACGTATCGAAAGCCATAAAAAGGTAACAAGGAAACTGGATTGACAAAATACAAGTTAATTCTGGTGGTATACCAGAACTGGCAGCCGTTTGAAATTTGTCCTCGATCGTAAACTTATGCGTCGCACGAGTAAGGAAATGTTGCAGAGGAAATACTAGGCATTTAACAACGATAAACAGAGTGAAAAAACTGCAATCTATTTGTCCAATAGCTTTACAAATATAAAAATAAGCGTACGTTTATAGAAACAAACAAAATTACCACTCTTAGATAGAAGTCATTGAAAAAAAGAGAAAAGAGTAAAATTTTCGCCTTTTTATAATAAATTTACGTACTTAGTATAAAGGCATTGTTTAAAAGACGACTTGAAAAATAAAGGCGTAAGTGCGGATTTGACTGGTGATAGAGATGAATGGAAGAAAAAGACATGTTGCGCCGACCCCAAAGTAATAAAATTGGGATAAGGGCTGGAAGATGATGATAAACGCGGCTCGATCGAGTATCTACAGAACCTTTGTGAATTTTGTGTTTTAGCGAATGCCTAGTCTGATTGTTACAAGGACTTTACATACATTGTAAAGTCCTTGCATTGTTATGAGTTTTATAGCATCATCCCTTTCAAAGATTCCTTGGGTCTGAGAATCCATAAGGTGGGTGCAGAGGCAATACGCGAATAAAATTTGCAAGTATCGGTACCTTTAATGAAATTGAGCTGATTCAAAAGATATAATAATGCAAAATTCCAGATTTTATAACTTTGTTTGTCCTTGTAAAGTAACTTTATCCGTAAACTACAGTTTGATGATGTCGTGATATCTTAGATAATTTTCAGTTTGATAATTTTCTATAGTATCGACGATACTATAGTATCGAAGAAAATTATTATTTCTATTAAACATTATTTCTATTCTATTCTATTCTATTTAACTGAAAATTATCCGATCCGATAACTGACCTACCTAATTTAAGAACCGGTGCACATCTAACGCCATTCGACTCAAGTTGTTATAATTTTCTATTCATTTACTATAAGAACTATACATAAAACGGTCTAGTTAACTTCCACATAACGTAACGTAAAGTTTTTTTTACTTTGTAACCAATGAATTTACGCCCCAAGGTTGATTAGAAGGAAAATGTTGAAATTGGCCCTCCCCCTAACCACCTCCAGGTTATGTAGTGAATCTCCTTTCACCCTGTATAGTATACTGTCACAAATTCTATCCTATATAAAGGTTATATTTAATTAAGTACAAATATTTTAAGGGCGTGTTCTACTCACAAAACTGAACAAAAATTTGGACCTTCTTGTGACGTACTTCAGTGACGAACTTTTTCAACATGTTTGTATAGGAGGTTCAATTTTTTACAGTCTCTAATAAAAGTTGTTCAGTTCTGTGCGTAGATAGAACACGTCCTTAAATATTTACACTTAATTATAAGTAACCCTATACAGGGAGTAACAAAAAGGGTATAACAATCCGAAAGGAGGTCAAGCTACTCATGAGACTGAACAACTTTCCCTATGGGACATGGGTCGAAACAAAAAAAATTTGGACCTCCCAAAATTGCCGATCAACTGATTGATTTACTATGGGAGGTTCAAATTTTTTTTACATTTTTTTTTTTGGAAAACTTCCAAAATTTCACCGCAGGCAGGATTCGAACCTGCGACCTTCGGCATCAGTACTGCCGACGCCCTAACCAACTAGGCTACCGCGGTTCTAATCGAGCCCGCGAAATTATGGAAGTATATCTTGTCCACTATCGCGTGGATGGGTTCCATCTACCGGGATAGTTTTGCAACTAATTCCATCTACCGGGATAGTTTTGCAACTAATTCAATAAAATGAAATTTTGGAAGTTTTCCAAAAATTGTTTACCTAACACGAGAAGTGTTTTAAAATTTGGTATTCAATTTTTTTTACATATTTTGACCCATGTTCCATAGGGAAAGTTGTTCAGTTTCATGAGTACCTTGACCTCCTTTCGGCTTGTTATACCCTTTCTGCTACTCCCGGTATAATCCAGATATATCACTGCAACTTTATGAGCAAATCTTAGATGCGAAGGCAACCCATCATTGTCATTTCCCAGCAGGAGGACATACGTCAGCATAATGATAGGATCTAAGTGAAGGGGTCATCCAGGGGAACGATTTTTGAAATCGCTGATTCAATTGTCGCCGTTTTGTATGGCGCAGATGGCACTCTACGACAGACGATTTGAAGTGATATACTCACTAGGAATTATAAATGAAGAACAGCTATTAATCAAACTTTCGTAGGTAAGTAACTAACGCATTGGAATTGGGAGTTGGTCGTCGCTATCATTACCGTTGTTACTGCAATTCAATTCTTAGTTATTTTTCTAATTGTCGAGTAGGACACCGAATCGTCTAACAATTTCGATGAACTAAGTACCTACTTTAAGTAGTTTAAATTCGATCGTGGTAAGGTGAGTGGTTTTCTGTATGACTTTATAATCTGTCAATTTAATATAAGTGACAGTCAAAAATCGGTCGCCTGGCAGTCAGCAGATCATCTCCGGAGACCAGTATTTCAGGAATGACAAGTGTTGGACAGTTCGCGCCGTTGGTGTCGTGTGGTATGGCATTCGTGCGAAATGGACTGTTATTCTTCATACATACATACATATATCACGCCTATGACCCTTAAAGGGTAGGCAGAACGTAAACGGCTGTATAAAACAGCCGTTTACACCACGTCCGACGAAAGTTTGAGAGTAATTCGTTCATGTTTCAGTATGAATGAAAGACCATATACAATTGAAACAAGCGACATTCAAAAATCGTTCCAGAATGCCAGTCAGCAGATCATCTCTGGAGACCAGTATTTCAGGAATGACAAGTTGACAGTTCGCGCGGTCGGTGTCGTGTGGTATGGCATTCGTGCGAAACGGACTGTTATTCTTCATACATACATACATATATCACGCCTATGACCCTTAAAGGGTAGGCAGAACGTAAACGGCTGTATAAAACAGCCGTTTACACACGTCCGACGAAAGTTTGAAAGTAATTCGTTCATGTTTCAGTATGAATGATAGACCATAAAATTTTAAACAAGCGGCATTCAAAAATCGTTCCAGAATGCCAGTCAGCAGATCATCTCTGGAGACCAGTATTTCAGGAATGACAAGTTGACAGTTCGCGCGGTCGGTGTCGTGTGGTATGGCATTCGTGCGAAACGGACTGTTATTCTTCATACATACATACATATATCACGCCTATGACCCTTAAAGGGTAGGCAGAACGTAAACGGCTGTATAAAACAGCCGTTTACACCACGTCCGACGAAAGTTTGAGAGTAATTCGTTCATGTTTCAGTATGAATGAAAGACCATATACAATTGAAACAAGCGACATTCAAAAATCGTTCCAGAATGCCAGTCAGCAGATCATCTCTGGAGACCAGTATTTCAGGAATGACAAGTTGACAGTTCGCGCGGTCGGTGTCGTGTGGTATGGCATTCGTGCGAAACGGACTGTTATTCTTCATACATACATACATATATCACGCCTATGACCCTTAAAGGGTAGGCAGAACGTAAACGGCTGTATAAAACAGCCGTTTACACCACGTCCGACGAAAGTTTGAGAGTAATTCGTTCATGTTTCAGTATGAATGAAAGACCATATACAATTGAAACAAGCGACATTCAAAAATCGTTCCAGAATGCCAGTCAGCAGATCATCTCTGGAGACCAGTATTTCAGGAATGACAAGTTGACAGTTCGCGCGGTCGGTGTCGTGTGGTATGGCATTCGTGCGAAACGGACTGTTATTCCGCATACATACATACATAATATATCACGCCTGTCCCTTAGGGGGTAGGCAAAGCGTAAATGGCGTAATTCATCCATGTTTCAGTATGAAAGAAAGACCATAAAATGTTAAACAAGCGACATTCAAAAATTGGTCCTTACTGCCAGTCAGCAGATCATCTCTGGAGACCAGTATTTCAGGAATGACAAGTGTCGTGTGGTATGGCATTCGTGCGAAACGGACTGTTATTTCGCATATTTAGTATTAACGTAAGTAACACATAGGTAGATACAGTTGACGCGGAAAAAACATTCATTACAATTTAAAATGTACGTTTTTTTTTTTTAATACTTAAGAATTTTGTAATTGGCTATAAGTTTATATTTTTGTTTTAATTTACTGTAATTAGGTAAACTGTAAGTTTCCCCAAAAAAAAAATACAGAAATAATATAAATAAAATAATAGGCCCGCATTTGTCAGCTATCGCACCTGTTTGTAACTGATAATGCAGCCGATGTTGGAACATGCTTGCCTAGGTAATGCCCAAGATATAATATTCAGGAAACAGATCCGTCCGTCGGCAATACTTTACTTGTACAGCGATGACACATTTTTAATTTAGCATAAATACCTACATACATAAATTACGCCTTCATCCCTTGCAGGGTAGGCAGAGCGTCAACGGCCGTAAAAATACGAAAATTTAAAATAGATCTATTTTGCCTAGTACTTATTTTGTAACGCGTTGATGTCTTTTAAATGGCATACGATGTTGTAGACGTTTGAATGTAAGGATAAAAAAATCTTTATTGCTTATTTTTACCGATTTTGGTAATAACCTATCTATCTACCTAAATTATGTTACAGATAAGAAATAAATTATGAGACCGAAATTAAATAATGAATGAATTAAAAATTTCAGTTTTATAGCTTTTTGAGTGAACATAAAGATTATAGCTTCATGGGTGGCACAGGAAGAGCAAAAAACAGTGGGCCACACAATTTTGGAATTCATCTCAATATTGTATTTAGCATTTCTTTCTTTTAAGCATTTTTCTGTTTTAATAAATTTCGACTTGAATACGTTCCGTGCATACTTTACATTGCAACGCCTTATCTTAAATTGCACGCAAATCGCTAGAGAGATATAACAGTTCTTGCGAAGATGACTTTTGCTAGAGAGCTTGTATTGTTATTATGGTAGATACCTAGGTAGATGCATTAAAACAAAGCAAAACATACCTATGTCGAATACATTTCCTAAACGGAATATTTTGTAGGTCCTATCGCCAGCAAATTAACCTCTCTCTCTTCGTATGGGACACCGAGTCGTTCAACGACCCGATGAACCCTGGTGTCAGAGTTTTTCAACCGCCTATAACCTGTCTATATATAGGAGATTAACTAAGTATTTCCTTCATGGTTTAAGTAAGTATACCTACCTAAAGAGTAAATATTGCAAAAGTAAGTCTTGAATCGGACATGCACATCATGTTTCGCTCTATAGTACTGTCATTCGAATAGACCATATTTGACAGCTGTAAAACCCATACTAAGAAACAAGTCAACAAAGAAAAATAAACCTTTTTTCATATCACTCACATGATTTTGACAGCTGTCAAATGTGGTCTATACAAATGACCGTACTATAGTCATAGTTCATAGTTTACCTGCAAGAATGTGCTGCCCTCATCGCGGTACAGACTAAATGGCACGTCGTTGTCGAGCAGGTCCCTCAAGGTCACCCATCCCGACGGCGATAGGTACTGCGCGCTTGTTACCGCGCATATCGCGTCGTCTACGTCTGAAAATAACATGTTGCGTGCGATTAAAATCACAACAATAAAAACATACCCGTAAAAGTTTCCTCTCGTTAGACATGTAGCGCTATTTCGTCTCACTCAACATATCCGATATGGTCTAGTGGCTAGGATACCTGGCTCTCACCCAGGAGGCTCGGGTTCGATTCCCGGTATCGGAATAACCTTTTTGCATTTTTTCACTTGTTATTTTTTTTTCTTATTAATTTTCTTTTCTACTGCAGTGATACTAAAAAATGTACTTGCCTGTAAAAACAATTTCTTTTGATGGATAAATAATTTGCCCTTTCATTGGCAAAAAAACGAATGGAATCTGCGGCTTTTTTGCTCCTCGGCCAAAAGTCGCCATTGGACATTCTGGAAATAATAGAAAAACATATATGATAAGTGATAACATATATGAAATTTTTTAATAAATATTAAATGATCCAACTTTTCTGACAAACTAAAACTGTTTGTATAAAACTAATTAAATTATAAATATATCTTATATAACTATTATATATCTTATATAAATATATCTTAACTAATTAAATTAAAAATAATTATAAGAATATCTACTAGAACGCCATCTAGATTTAAATGGAATTAACTATTCTATTATAAATAAGTGATTCTTAATTATATTTACTGCATTCGAATGCATGAATTTAAAAAGAGCCGTTACACAAAGCGCTTAATAATAGCTAACAGGTGATTTAACTTGACCTTTCTTATTCGCATTAGACACCTGTTTATCATATTATGGCGTTAAGGGCATAGGTTAGATCATTGTAGGATTGATGGTAGGTACACACTATCGCCACATCAACCTAGTGACCAAGGGACCAAGTTATTCTGGGTTATGATACGAATACTAAGAGAAGCCAGTATAAGTTGATCCCTAAGTTGATGAGCTGATAGTACCACAACGCGAGACAATGATTATTTTGTAGTTATTGGCGGCCTTATTAGTGAATGTTTCTATAAAGCCCTTTATGTACTTATCAATGGACGTTGATTTGAATTGTATTGTATTGTGATTGAAGTGCATATTAAAACTACAATGCATGTCTATAATGATATGATAATAATATGCTTTAGTAATCGACACCATAACTAATTTCTTCGTCTTCATAACCTCTGACTTTTGGCTGCTGATTAAATCAATTAGTGAGAAAAAGCTGTTATTCTGTCGAATAGAAAGGAAGAAGGAGCTAATTCAATTAGATAATAGGAACGTACAAAAGTGTGCAAAAAAGGCAGTTGAATTGATCTTGAACCTAGTGATTATGATGAGTAAAAGCGGATATGAATGGCAAGGCTTATTAGAAATCATGAGTAGGTGATGTACCGGTACTGTAGGTACCTAATCTTCATTATTTGCAAGATAGATTAAAATAAGGAATTTCCTACTGTTACATAGAGTTATTTTCGATCGTAAAAACTGAGAAATTGGCAGATAACATACTTAAATATATTTTATAACTTGGTAAATCAACAATTTCATGCAAAATTATCTTTGTGTAGTAAAGTAAGTGTTTACCCGATGGTAGGTATCTACAAAGATATTAAGCTGAGTTATTGATGATAAATTTAAAAGTTTTTAGGGAAAATAGATTATAAGTTTTTGAGGGAAGCACAAAGAAGGTAAGAATTTTGGTTATCGACTTATATCTCAAAACAATGGGTGAATGAAACTTTAATCCCAGACAATAAAAGCTTATAAAATGCTATACATTTTCCAACCAGAAGCCCTAATGATCACTCTATATTGCTGTTGATGATAATGTACCTTCAATATGGTTGACGCAGGTGCGCTGGTCCTCCCTGAAGGCCGGGGTTTCTCTTCGGCACTGACACACACAGTCTTCACCGTCTAGTGCTGTCAGATGGACTCTACCTACCTTCAATATGGTTGACGCAGGTGCGCTGGTCCTCCCTGAAGGCCGGCGTTTCTCTTCGGCACTGACACACGCAGGAGTCTTCCCCGTCTAGTGCTGTCAGATGGACTCAACCTACCTTCAATATGGTTGACGCAGGTGCGCTGGTCCTCCCTGAAGAATGTTGTCTGTCTTCGGCACTGACACACGCAGGAGTCTTCACCGTCTGGTGCTGTCAGATGGACTCTACCTACCTTCAATATGGTTGACGCAGGTGCGCTGGTCCTCCCTGAAGAATGTTGTCTGTCTTCGGCACTGACACACGCAGGAGTCTTCACCGTCTAGTGCTGTCAGATGGACTCTACCTACCTTCAATATGGTTGACGCAGGTGCGCTGGTCCTCCCTGAAGAATGTTGTCTGTCTTCGGCACTGACACACGCAGGAGTCTTCACCGTCTAGTGCTGTCAGATGGACTCTACCTACCTTCAATATGGTTGACGCAGGTGCGCTGGTCCTCCCTGAAGAATGTTGTCTGTCTTCGGCACTGACACACGCAGGAGTCTTCACCGTCTAGTGCTGTCAGATGGACTCTACCTACCTTCAATATGGTTGACGCAGGTGCGCTGGTCCTCCCGGAAGGCCGGCGTCTCTCTTCAGACCTGACACTCGCAGGAGTCTTCACCGACTAGTGGCTGTCAGATGACTACCTACCTTCAATATGGTTGACGCAGGTGCGCTGGTCCTCCTGAAGGCCGGAGTTTCTCTTCGGCACTGACACACGCAGAAGTCTTCACCGTCTAGTGCTGTCAGATGGACTCTACCTACCTTCAATATGGTTGACGCAGGTGCACTGGTCCTCCCGGAAGGCCGGAGTCTTCACCGTCTAGTGCTGTCAGATGGACGTTACCTACCTTCAATATGGTTGACGCAGGTGCGCTGGTCCTCCCGGAAGGCCGGGGTTTCTCTTCGGCACTGACATACGCATTCTTCACCGTCTAGTGCTGTCAGATGGACTCTACCTACCTTCAATATGGTTGACGCAGGTGCGCTGGTCCTCCCGGAAGGCCGGGGTTTCTCTTCGGCACTGACATACGCATTCTTCACCGTCTAGTGCTGTCAGATGGACGTTACCCACCTTCAATATGGTTGACGCAGGTGCGCTGGTCCTCCCGGAAGGCCGGCGTCTCTCTTCAGACCTGACACTCGCAGGAGTCTTCACCGACTAGTGGCTGTCAGATGACTACCTACCTTCAATATGGTTGACGCAGGTGCGCTGGTCCTCCCTGAAGACCGGAGTTTCTCTTCGGCACTGACACACGCAGAAGTCTTCACCGTCTAGTGCTGTCAGATGGACTCTACCTACCTTCAATATGGTTGACGCAGGTGCACTGGTCCTCCCGGAAGGCCGGAGTCTTCACCGTCTAGTGCTGTCAGATGGACGTTACCTACCTTCAATATGGTTGACGCAGGTGCGCTGGTCCTCCCGAAAGACAAGAGTCTTCCCCGTCTAGTGCTGTCAGATGGACTCTGCCTACCTTCAATATGGTTGACGCAGGAGTCTTCACCGTCTAGTGCTGTCAGATGGACTCTACCTACCTTCAATATGGTTGACGCAGGAGTCATCACCGTCTAGTGCTGTCAGATGGACGTTACCTACCTTCAATATGGTTGACGCAGGTGCGCTGGTCCTCCCGGAAGGCCGAAGTTTCCCTTCGGCACTGACACACACAGTCTTCAGCGTCTAGTGCTGTCAGGTGGACTCTACCTACCTTCAATATGGTTGACGCAGGTGCGCTGGTCCTCCCTGAAGGCAGGAGTCTTCACCGTCTAGTGCTGTCAGATGGACGTTACCTACCTTCAATATGGTTGACGCAGGTGCGCTGGTCCTCCCGGAAGGCCGGGGTTTCTCTTCTTCACTGACACACGTATCTTCACCGTCTAGTGCTGTCAGATGGACTCTACCTACCTTCAATATGGTTGACGCAGGTGCGCTGGTCCTCTCGGAAGGCCGGAGTCTCTCTTCGGCACTGACACACGCAGGAGTCTTCACCGTCTAGTGCTGTCAGAGCTGTGCCGTGCGAGAGCTCCATGCAGCGGGTAGGACCGCAGTCTGAACCTGTAAATATAAATCCAAAATATATTTTTTTATATGTCAATACATAATAATATCATAAAATGTAGTATTGCGTTTCACTATTTGTAGTACAATTCGCTCACTTTTCCTAAACCACAGAACTGATTTTAATGCGGGTTTTTGTAATAGATAGAGTGATTCAAGAGGAAGGTTTATAATTAAAACACATGCCGTAAAATGCCTTTTTCCCGCGGATAAATGAGTCACAGTGGGTGAAACAGCTAACGAGCTTTAATATTGGTATTCTTCTCTAGGAGTTTTGAGGTGGAAAATGATTTTACTGGAAATGCATTATATTAATTTATAATTAACTTGGGTAAGAAATTTCATAAGGACATGAGCCTATACTAACTTACATAGATTACCTACTAATTTGGTTTTGTTTAGGTACATGCGCTCCTTATTTTTAGAACTTTTCTTTAAGATACATACTGAATCTACTAATTGTATTTTTTGTTGTAGTTCATCTTGCCACGGTTATCTATTACTAATTAATCTAGACACACGGCAGTGTGTCTAGATTAATCTGCTATAACAAAGGTGATTGACAAACATGCACCGCTCTTGCCTAAAAAACATTTGAAATTTAATAAACCGTGGATTACTAAAGACATAATACAAATGCCAGAGGAAAAGAAAATGCTGTGGGATGCCTATCAGGATGACTATAGTAATGAAAAGTATGACCTTTATAGACAGTCTAATAATAAGTGTGTGAACGAAACTAGAAGACAGCGGGCCAAATATGAAGCCAATATTCTAAACCGAGGTGATAAAGCATTTTACAGTCATATGAGAAGCTGCATGTCTTCGAAAGTTGGTATTCCACCTGCACTACACGATGAACTTGGGAACTTGATAACTGACCCTTTCAGCATGGCTAATTTGTTTGTACAGGAGTTTGAAAAAGCTTATTCTAGGGAACCGCCTATAATTGGTAACTTGGATGTGAAGTCAGGCCCCCCAACTAAAAGCTCACTTTGTGACGTTAACTTTACTCCAACTGGCGTTTTCAAAGTACTAAAATCACTGAAGGCTGACTCCGCTGCTGGCCCTGACAACATTCCTGGCATCGTTTTGAAAGAATCAGCTGAAGTTATTACTCCGGTACTTGCAAATATAATGAATGAGTCCTTCTCCAGTGGTCTGTTGCCCAATGACTGGAAGCATGCATTGGTAACACCAGTTTACAAGAAAGGAGACAAGTTAAACCCAGCTAATTATAGACCAATAAGTTTAACCAGTATAATATGCAAATGCCAGGAGAGGTTGATTTGTCAAAAGTTAAAGGAGTTTATTGATGAGGAGAATCTGATCCCCATACAACAGCACGGTTTTGTAGAGAGGCGGTCCACCATCACCAACTTACTGACTTGTTATCAAAAATGGGCTTGTGAATTTGATGCTGGAAACCCACTTGATATTTTTTACCTAGACTTTGAGCGCGCTTTTGACAAAGTTCCGCACAAAAGGCTGCTTACCAAGCTGGAACATCTTGGCATCCGTGGCAAGCTTCTGAAATGGATAGAAAGCTATCTGTCTGATAGAACCTTTCAGGTTAGGGTTGGCAACAAGTTGTCTGATATCAAGAGTGTGCTGAGTGGGGTCCCCCAAGGTTCAGTGCTCGCGCCTGCCCTGTTTGGACTGTTTGTGACAGATTTATGCGCCATCATTGAATCGGATTCTTGTCTCTTCGCGGATGATGTTAAATATTTTGGAAACCCATTGATAAGCAGCGGAGTGTTGCAGGATGATTTGGAAAGAATACAGGACTGGACTAGAGATTGGATAATTAAACTTAATCCCAGCAAATGTACTGTACTACATGTAGGACGTGACAACCCCTGCAATAGTTACGCGATTGATAATGCTCCTGTAACTCCAGTGTCATCACAGAAGGACCTTGGGGTTCTTATAAGCGGAGACCTGAAATGGGCAGATCATATTGGTACTATTGTGAAAAAAGCAAATAGTATGCTGTATGCAGTGCAAAGGTCTTTTCAGTGTATTACTCCTGAAACTTTCTTAAAGATTTATAAAACTTACATAAGACCCCTACTTGAATATGGTTTCCAAATCTGGAACCCTACTTCTCGAAGGACATCAATCTGCTTGAAAGTGTTCAAAGAAGAGCGACAAAACTACCTTACTGCCTTAAGAAAAAGACGTATGAAGACAGACTGAAGATCCTTGGACTGCCATCTCTGCAAGATCGACGTAACCGTGGTGCCCTTATTGAAACTTACAAGATCCTCTCGCATAAATACAACTGCCCAGACCTTCCTGCCATCTTTAGACTCAGTGATATACATCGTGCACGACATAAAAACGACATCCAACTGGCTCGCTGGAGATCCAACACCAATGTTGGATATCATCTTCTAAACAACAGAGTATTGTCACTGTGGAACAAACTGCCGCAGGAAGTGATAGACGCACCATCCGTTAACAGCTTCAAAAACAGACTTGACAAGTGGTTAAAAGATAACTAGTGACTATGGACAAGTGATTTTGTGAATAATATAAAAATCATGCAATTTTAATGAACTGTTACACGCACACCAGCTTAGATATAGGCACATCAGCCAGTGGCTGCTCGCCTATTAATATATAATAATAATAATAAAAGTACAGAAAAAATAAAATAAGAAATGTTAAAAGGAAACTGCTGAAAAAACAGGTTTGCGTTTTTGTAAGTATTAGAATTTTAGGTATTTAGTATGATATTTATTCAGAATCTACTTTCCAAACTGCGGAAAATCAAGTGTGCATTCCTGTAACTATTTTTAACTGAGGTCTGTGTATGGAACTTGGTACTTATTTAGATCTCACTTCTTTTATAGGCGAAGCATTCCAATATTATCGAACTTGGCAGCCTTTCACATTTATGTTTTGGGTGGGATTCTATTTTCAACATACTACTTATAGTTTAATATTTAGAATTGAAAGTGAAACTCACCAACAAGTGAGAAAAAATCGCCATTAGAAGATCGGGTAACATTAGTCAGCGTCATCTCTCCGCGGCTTGTGGCAGCTTCTCCTAGGCTCACGCTGCCCGCCAGAAGCAAAACCACTAGCGCCATCTTTGAGCCGGGCCCGGAACTTGTTCGCGTACTAGTTTCTCTCATCATGGTGGCGCTCCGGTCTTACGTCATTCTTTGAAATATTTTTTTGGTCCTTCTCTGAGGTCTTTGGTAACTTTGGTCCATTTGATCAGCTGTTGTTGATGTTCAGCGGGAAATCTGGAAAGAAGAAAATTTTACATCAGTCACCCCACCAAATATTTTTCAAACCTACCTAATTTAATACAAAAATACTAGTATTCAGGGAATCTTTGGCTCGATTACTCCTGAATCCTGAACTTCAGCATAAGTAGAAGTAGCTATCTGTTTATAGTAAGTAGGTAGGTACCAATTCAAAGCTACCAACTTACTAGTTTTTTTGTAGAGAGGATAGGTACTAAACCCAAAGCTATTTTGTTTCCAATCTCATGAATAATTAAATTTTGAGTAGGATGTGCTGGGTTGTTTGATCGTTATCCGAATTTCTTTCTTTGATTCACAGAAAGGGAAAGTAGAAATTGAATTATTTAATCCAAAATAACTATTAACCTGACACGACCAGTCAAAAGCGGACGGTATGGTTCCATTTCCAAAAACTTTCAAACGAACTAAACATTCTGATAAATAATTCATAACACAATTAACTATGAAAACCTGTTTTCTGACACCGGAAATTGGTTAAAAATAGAAATAATAAGGTTTACGTTTTTTAAATTGCCAATAAATAATATCAAAAACCGACGACGTTGATGTCTTTTGTATGAACTTTTAGATAAATGCTGAAATGAATACCTATCTAGGAATAAAAAAAACAGTGGACCTCATCCGCGGTAACTTACCGTTGAAATGGGTTGATGCTGTTTTGAATCGGCATATTTATGATTATTATAGTAAATTATTATTTTTTAGGACCAAAATGTTGAATTGTTAGGGTGTTGTACCCGAAGGGTCGAAACGGGACCCTGTTGCTAAGACTTCGCTGTCTGTCTGTTCGTCTGTCACTAGCTCAGACTATTACTATTCTTATTACTATTCCTACTTCCGTGGTTACTAGGCTGATTTTTGTGACGAATAATAATTATAAAACTTGACTTCCGATGACACTATTATGTCGAAGTATTGGTTGTAAACAAGTGGCGTTTGCGCAGATAAAGATGTCAATGATCGAAACTAGCGGCCAATAAAGTCATTATGTCAGCGGTTTATTGTATTTATGTTTGTCTTTTTCTTTTGTCACCATGTGATATGATGACTAGACGAGAGGCAGACGATTGATTACATAGTATAATGTTATGATTATGACTGTTTGTCACACCTGTTTGTTTATTGCGTGGGAATTTGTATTGTATTGAATGAATCAAAATGCTTAACTAATTAGATAAGAGGCGGCTACACCGGCTAAATGACTCGAGCGTTTTCTATGTTCTCTCTCTTCGTGTAGGATATCGAGTCGTCCAACGACCGGATAAATCCTGGTGTATTGCAACAAATATTTTGAGAGTTACAAACTGATGAACCAAAGATCTGTCACTATAATAATTTCAATCAATTTCTGAAATGATGCTCAAGTTAGTAGCCCAAGAGTTTTTTGTCAGTCGTGTCGTGGCAATAATGGTTACAAACGTTTACCTACGCTCTGCCTTCACCCCAAAGAATATTGGCGTGATATAATGTATAGTTGTTTGTTTCTTCCAAATGGTTGACTGACGTGAACTCAAAATTTGAAATTCAACGAAATGCAAATTTAGAAAAGAGATGTAGTCATCTTATCTAGTGTGAAAACATCTCTAGAAATATTTTGTTAGGACTTGGAAATGCTTTTAAAGTTTTATCTTATACATTTCCATTTTATAGATTTTTGCGTATGAATCAACGGTTTAGATCCTAAATAGACACTTTTATCAGTAACCGTAAATAAAATATTTATGAATGACTAATAATTCAAGTTCTGTTGAATACTGTGTCTAATACGGTACATGTAATGTTTGACATTGTATCGTAAAAATTGGCTCTATAATGAATCAAGACGAATTTATAGTGAAGGATATGTGCCTTTTTACTTTCACACGTGAATTTGTTTGCTATTATTTTATAGTGACGGGTTGAAAGGTAAGTCTAGGCTTTCGACTTTTGAACTTCTTAACCCACTCAACCATAATCGGAATTGTGTTTCAATCATTTTGTTACCAAACTGACATTTGATATACGGACGTACCTACACTAATTTGTTATGTTTGGCTTCGTTGAACATAACACGTTTTATTACCTACTTGAAATAGATACCTTTAACCTCGGAACAGATTACTGAAGATTTACGTAAGAAAAACTTTCGTATGTCCGTCACACACATTGAGGAAGTGTCTCGTCTTTCTCTCTCTCTTCAAGTAGGACACCGAGTCGTCCAACGACCTGATAAACCCTGGTATCACAGTTTTACAACCGCATACTACAAGTAGCGGGCCTCTGATATGGATACAGCAACCGGGACCGACGGCTTAGTCTAGTGTTAGAAATATTCTTCTTTCTAAATACACGATACGTAAAAATATCATATGTATGTAGCCACTCAAGTTTTATATTCACTAAAAGTGTTTCCATAACGATAATAATATTTCTATCATCGTTCACAACGACATGGTAACTGCTCTCTAAGTGGCAGGATCAGAGGTTGCTACAAACTTGTGAACAACTGTAGGTGGAATACCTACCTACTTTATTTTATTGCTAATAAATTTGTATCTCATTAGCCTTTTGACCTCAAGGAAAGTTTCGAGGATATTTTAAGTAGAAAATATGAGTTTTTTTGCATGATTCCGAGATTTACGACAAGTAGGTACAATACGTTAGTAAACCATTTCCATTATTAGGAATTTTTACAGGGTATAAGCGCTATGTAAATCATTTTTTCAGTCTAATATCTACTATCAAATGCAAACATTGTAGGTAAACGAGTGACTTGTAGGTATTAATGTATTTAATTTAATTGAATGTGATTTTATAATTTTAATTTAATAATTTTGTAATTTTGTAATGAGTCTTAGTTACTTTAATAAATAAATATATTATTATTGTTATTAAACAATATATTTTGGTATCATACGTAAAAAACCTGAGGTTCTGCTAGTAATACCTAGGTACTTACTACAGCATTTTAATAACACCTATTAGATTTTGGGCGTAACATCCGTTTGTGCCGGAATCGATACGCAAAACATATCGATTTATTGGTCGAATCGATCGATGGATCCACGCACGCCGATAATTAACTGCTTGTCGAATATTCGATTCAGTTCCTTCTCATAATAATATGGGCGTAAAGTGGTGAAAATATATAAGAAAGTTTTGCTCAACTGTATAATTATTATGCGTGAGTTTTCATCGACAAGCAATAGTAATTTATTACATGGTATGTAACCTACAAAATGTTGATATGGTAGTAAAAATAAACATGATTTTCATCTGCACACCATTGACCCTAAGTTATAAAATTTAAGCAGTCGTATACTTAGTATGAATAAACCTTATTTATAGGTTCGTTTGTACAAACATATCTGATAGAATGATTACAAGTAGGTACTTAGAGATATTAATTATAAAAGAAGATAGTACAGAAAGAGTGATCAAAAAAACCTGCCGGTGAGAGCTCTCGAGTCATTAGCTAGATTATTGGATATTAAACTTTTTTACAAATCTCATCGCGGGTCAAAGGCTAGCGGTACATCATCAATAGCAGATGGCCACAGACCACTTTCATATCAACAAATCTTGTGAGTATGCTGCTTTTTGAAATACTGTCAACGTGGGAAATATTTTTGCTGTGATGGCTTTTAGAACTAGGCACTAAACTATGAGAATATCGTAATCGGTGCTACTTAGCTGAGAGAAACCCAAAAAATATTTGCTGCCTTTTCTCGAAGTAAACGAGTTGTTTATCATTGCAGGTGGATTGCTAAGCGCGATCAAAGGCGTTGCAGTCACAGGGAACAGTGCTCATATCTCTAGATGAATTTATCCCTTAGTGACTTTTTACGACACTTACGGTTTATACGAATGCAAAAACTTATACACAGATTCATACCTGTACGTACTAACTACCAGCAGCCATAAACCTGTCTAAGGGATTAACTTACGCTGGTTATTTTTAGGAGCTGTTTGAAAGCCAGTTTAAGTTAATCCCTTAAATGAGTAAGTTTATGTGCTGCTAATTTAACGGTAACCAAGCTAATTTACCGTGAAAAAAATAATATTTCTTTGACCGAACAACAGTAAAAAAGCATAAGGGCCGTCATCGTCAATATGTAAATGTAAGTGATTACTTAATTTATAACTTGACTCGACTTAATCTCATCGATTTATTTCTCTTACAACTTCTTGTGAAGCCGATACCATTTGTCTTCTCATCTCCGTTTTATTATGAGTTATTTGGGGTTAATGTTTTAGGCCTATGCAGATGTTTGGGGTCAACGTTTTTGTATACGGATTTATGTCGGAAAAGTAGGTAGGTAACAGTTTTTGATGTTCAAAGTTTTAATCTCTATTCCTTTAATGATCTAATTAATTTTGATTTGAAAGTTACTTATGAACTTAGTTTAGGCAAGGACTTCATATACAGTGTGTCCCGCGATAAAGTGCAACCCCGAAAAGGGTTATCTAATAATTAATATCACTTTCTCGAATACTAACACATGAAACTAGACCTAAAATTATCGATAAAAAAAATACTTAAAAAATTTAGAAAAAATTATTTAATTTTTTATTGGTGATTAAAGATTTTTATTTTTTATTAGGACCCTGTGTACTAAAAAGTCAATTTCTTCCAAACTACTGGCTCTTTTTCATTAAAATAAAAATAATTATTTAGCCTAACACTTGTCGGTAATAATGACATGATAAATAGCTCGCTAAAAAGTAATTACAATGTCTTAAACTTAATTTTTGAAAAAAAATGCTGCTTTTTTTAGTGCCTTTTTTTCCATTTCACTAAATTTGTAAAAAATACCCCCGAAAACCATGGCATTTTATGACATATTATTATTCTTTACTACTTTAGCTTTCAAATAGAAAAAAATGAACATTCTAACTCAAGAAACAACCTCGCTATGAAATTTTAAAGCTGACCCCTTTTTTTCATGCAATAAATAAAAAACTGTTTTAATGACAATGACACTTTTAATCTGTAAAAACACTTTAATCAGATAAAACATACACAATTTTCATTTTTAAAAGTGTCATTGTCATTAAAAACTGTTTTTTATTTATTGCATGAAAAAAAGGGGTCAGCTTTAAAATTTCATAACCCCTTTTCGGGGTTGCACTTTATCGCGGGACACACTGTATATATAAGTTCAGGAAGGAGGTGTGACAGCCGATGCGGCGCAGTAGTAGTGCGAATACATGCAAAGCAAAATAATAGTAACTGGTTCAATTCCCTGTGGGTAACAATGTTATTATCACTTTGTGAATTTGTCTCTTGTGTGGTTAGGGCATTGAAGGCTGAACCACCTGAATGTAATTGTACGTAAATGGCGGAAGCTCCACAGAGGAGACGTGAGTCGTGCGCCATCGCGACGTTTGGAACCGTTTCCATATAAAATGTATGAATGGATACAAAGCTACACAAGTAAAACGCGCGTCGCATCGACGACGGCTGACGATCACTTGTCTGACAGATGCCATCCCAAGCGTCACGACGCACTTATCCTCTCTGGAGCTTTCAGTCTGTCATTATAATAATACATAGAATACACTAGACAGGCAAGCAAAACTAACAATTTATTATCCAACCGAATCAATCGGGATTCAAATAATTGCATAGAGTTTCCACTGCTGCGTCTGCGCATCCTGTCTCTCCCTCTTCATTAGGTAATTATAATTAGGTACGAGACGTGAGGCCACAGCTGGATTTGTAAAGTAGTTTTTTATACAGGGTGTGATATCGTAGTTGTGAATTCGTATCGAAATTTAAACGTAATATACAGTGTGTTACTGATGAGAACCATTTCAAGAAAATCTACTATCTTTCCCCAAGGAACATATGGCCGAGATATGGAAATAATAAAGTCTGGATGTTGCCTTGAAATATACGCTAAAGGCCAATAGGATGGGCGGATACTCTACCGACTAGAGCACTACTCTCAAACACAAGAATATGTAAGAAGACTTTTGTAATAATTTGGCGAATTTTTCAAATGTAGAGAATAATATGAAAGGATCATGCCGTGGATTAGGCCCACTACCCCCGCCGCCCCCATTTCAGTCATTTAGGAACCCTTACTTTAAAATCTTGAAATACGCACCGTACCACAAATTCGCATTTTATGAAAAGTTAATATGATTTGTGCGGTCCTTTGCTCTCAACAACAACGGGCTATCCTGAGGGAGAAATTAGTAAAAAATAAAAGTAATATTATTCTCCCAAGATCTTCATTTTCCGTGTCATAAAAACATCCGCTCGATTTGACTTCTTTCTCAGTCAAAGTCTGAGTAACGTCATCATATGGAGGTCTGATGTCAAATCATTACCATTTTTCTCGCGAGAAGAATTTATGAATAAGATTTTAAATGTCATAATATTAGGAACTCTTCAAAATAATCTTTTCTGAAGCTGGTATGAAATATCAGCGTCAAAATAAGTCTGTGAAAGATGTCACGTCAGTTCGTGACTTGTTCGTGACTGACATGTTATTTTTATATTGACAATCTAAAGCCAAATTATTTTTCAGGAAAATACAATAGTAAGTAAATAACAAGAAATTGAATTGAAGTAAACTGTCTATATATTTGAAGATAAAATTGGTTGGTTGGCGCAATTGATCGATCAGATCCATCATAATTTCTCCTGCCTGGACATTGTTGAAGCAGGTTGAAGACTTTTGGAACGGACTAACTGTAAGTTCACTTTTGATGTAATTCTGAGGCCTGCTAGCAGTAGGTAGTAGGCGGCTTAAAAATTCTGACACCAGGGTTAATTGGGTCCTTCGTCGACTCGGTGTCCCACTCGAAAAGAAGAAGAAGATAGGATTTCCAAGCTGGAGTATACTGAACTAAATCTGCTTATAAAATCAAAATCATATAGCAAAAGGATTTGGCTATGTTTTATGCACGGCCGCCTATCTGACGTCAACCCTCTTTGGGAATACTACTGTAGGTGGTATCATCGTGGCCACGCGGTTGACCAAGGGTTGACCATAGTCGATAGATATTCAATCGAGGTCCATAACTCTGCGTTGCGTTTTGCGAATATTATTAGACGCTACTACACGGACTTTTCCCCTTTCGATTAATTAATTATTGCTTGTCTTTTAAGGTATCCTGATTGGAGCGAGTGAGCTGGTTTTGTTGGTTGCTGGCCAGCATGGAGGTGCAAAGAAGGGCACTGCAGCAAGACCGTAGCAGAGGTATATCCTCGAAAAAATATATGAAATTAATTTGTAAGGACGAATATAACATACAAATGTGTTACATTACAACAATCTTTATTGTATTTGTATATACTTGCTTGTTATTATTATAATATAATTAAAAAACTAGAAAAAATCATGTTTTATTTCTATTACCAATGTGCGAGTCGACAAAGTACCCGATAAGTAGGTCAACAAGGTTTTTTTATGAAGTTCAGAAAGCGCCATCTTATGGTTTAGATAGTAAAATATCAGATGAAATTAATAGAGACTAGATTAGAGCACCTTTTTCTTCGCGTAGCGCCATCTATGGGTTCTTCACGTAACTAAAATTATTCCGCCATCTTTGACATACAAAACTTATTTCTGTACTTTTAGCATAACTTTTAAACTAAATTATCCAAGATCTACTTCAGCCTAGATCTTTTATTTTAAACAGTACAATTAGATAATTAGTTAAGTTATTGTTAAAGTATTGTGTCTTCATGGTACGCTAACGTTTGGATGCGTTAAACATGATACTGGTTTGTATGGCAAAAAATCAAGATCCTTTGTAAAATATTTCCAAGATTTCATTCAATGACTTCAACACACATACTTTTCTACTAATGAAAAAACACCCTGTATTTAAGTACTAGGCTCAACACACGAGGTAAAGCCGGAAACTATACATATAGCTATACACGCAGTTACATGATCGGCTCGATACATAATAACTTACTTAGCCTTTTTTAACTTGTTATACAAGGAGTCAATATATTCATAGGTTAATGATACGCTTTGCGAAATATGACCGATTTATTTATGACATTAGAAAGCCTAGATTTTTTACTTATATGATCTTATCTGTCATGAAATGATTTAATAAGTAATTATTTTTTAGTAAGTGTGTACCTACTTTTAAATTTCGAGTGTGTAGCTGCCGTAC
The DNA here is from genome assembly GCA_024500475.1 of Phthorimaea operculella. Classification (NCBI taxonomy): domain Eukaryota; kingdom Metazoa; phylum Arthropoda; class Insecta; order Lepidoptera; family Gelechiidae; genus Phthorimaea; species Phthorimaea operculella. The sequence goes on from JANFCV010000128.1 coordinate 1,087,862, forward strand.
AAAAAGTTCTTACTTAATTGCCTTGCTAAAACCTAACCCAAAGTTATGTACGATGCTTGCCAATCCGCCTGCCAAGGGTCGTGTCGTGAGTATAAATAAACGAAAATAAATAAATAATACGTTTATTCACCAAAAACATTTAAACACAATTACAATTCCGCCAAGCTAAATAATAGCTTATGAATGATGCTTATGACAACACCCTTGATAGAAGAAGGCGTATGTCCAGCAGTCGACTGTTGTGGCTGTGATACTAAATAGTAGTAATTAATAGTAGCCTTTACCTTACCTATTGCAAATATTGAATTACAGTACCTGAATCACCCAAGGAATTCAAAACTGAATTTAGTTGGAAAAGCTACCTACTTCTGCAAAATCCCTAATATCACTTTCTCGAATACTAACACATTTTTTTATAACTGGTTTCATATCATGGTAGCTTTAAGTAAATCTATAAGTGAAACTTGGAATCATAAACAAATCAAGTCATAAATAAAGTTAATGCAAGTTTCCAAATAATTCTCTCGGTTTTCAAAACCAGCCCTTTCTATGTTTATGTCTCTCATTAGGTGGGTATTGATCCATAAAACTATCATATACCGGTAATTCTACTTACCGTAAATAAGGTTTATTTTGTTCACTAATTGCATGTGTATGTTTGTTTTATAGTGTAAACCAAATTTATCTTTACAGCTGTTCTGGACTGAATAATTCAATCTAATTGTGGGAGACTAACGAAACAATCTCTAGTATAGAACTTTCGCATTTATTATCTTACTTACTCCAGAGTTTCTTGTAGTTAAACGGTATTGCAAAATAAGCAAGAAATTTCCCTTATCCTATTCAATAAGAAATTCGTTTAACCCTTTTTGGATACCACAATCACAAATCTTCCGCCATTTTGTTAAACCACACACTTTTGTGTACATTACCGAAACATAAATTTAGACTAAAAGTTTGCCTGAAATACAATTAATTTTTGTGAGTTTAGTCTACAAAATAAAAGGTAAAAAGAAACACGATAAAATGGGGTGCTTGCTCTTCATATTTTTACAGATTTCTTCATAACAATACTGGGTGTTACAAAACAACCAATAAAGCTGAAAGGAGGTCAAGGTACTCATGAAACTGAACAACTTTCCCCATGGAACATGGGCCGTAATATGAAAAAAAAATTTGGACTTCCCATACAAAATGAACTCACTTTGTATGGGAGATTTATTGGTTGTTTTGTAACACGTTGTATATTGTTAATTTGCTATAGCACATACTTAAATGAAAAATAATTATTCAATTCCTATAATTTCATATGCATTGTCTTCTGTTAAGGAACTAATAATGTAAGATTGAAGAATTGCTTCTGTCAAATTACTAACCAGTTACAATTTCATTGAATTTAATTGATAATTAATGTGCAGATGGACTTGTTCCATTGACACACGACAGGCCTGTTTAAGTTAACGGTTGGCCACCGTTTAGTGTGACCGATTTTGTATACAAATTTTTTTTATAAATACAGGGTGTTAGGGACGGTGTACCGAAAACTTTGCAGGCATGATCAGACCATCAAACTGAACAACTTTTACTATGGAAACGAATAAAATTTTCTGACCTCCCATACAAAATTCACGATCAGCTGACTGACTTTGTATGGGAGGTCGGAATTTTTTTTTCGTTTCCCACCATTGGCTCCATAGTAAAAGTTGTTCAGTTTGATGGTCTGATCATGCCTGCAAATTTTTAGGTACACCCGTCCCTAACACCCTGTATAATTAGTTGTAGTCATATTAGTATGTCAGTAATTACTTTGTAACGCCAAAGAGTAGAGTCATCTAATCTTTACTAATAATTACATTATTATAAACACGAAAGCGTGTTACTGTGTACGTAATTTCACTGCCTACATGAGTTTAAACGGAATAACGTACTGACATACTTCATTTTAATATGTAATTGATAAAATAAATAAAAAATGCAATTCAAACGGACAAATACTTGAACTTAGTAAGTTCGGTGCGAGAAGAATAAATAAGTAATATATATATTTATACGATGAGAACCTGAATAAAGTAGACCTAATAGTGTGCTAAGAGATTGTGTAACGCTATGAAACAGTTACTGGAACTATTTGGAGCGTTAACACCTGTCAAACCAGTGACTGTAATGTGCAGTTGAATTATGCACGACAGACACAAATACTTTGATAGTATTTACAGGTGTTTGTACGTCCCAGTGTATGTAAGGTTACGTTCACCTTTACAATCACAACGGCCCACTGCTGGACATGGACATCCCATTCTCGGGGGGTATTGCTATACTCACTACGCTTGGTAAGCCGATTGGCGCAGGACCACAGGAAACGCTGCTGCCCATTCCCTGGATTTATTTATACCTATATTATACCTAAGTCGATTTTAACGATACCCACGGGTGAAATGGGGTGATGCTAATCTAAGCCGGCATTAAGTTTATGTAAGCGTGTTCTTAAAGTGGAACCTGAACGTTATTTCAGCATATAGGAAAGAAAATAGTATCTCCCATATCTTAAAAATATGGTAAACGCAGCCTGTCTGTCATTTTGTATAAGACATCCACGCGCCGCAGAACTACAAGCTAGACCGTAATGTTTGCAAAAAAGAGTTCTTTTTATTACAGAGAATACCAAGAAATACGGTAGGTACCCACAATAACAGAACAGTGTGTAGCCTACACTGCGCATGCTCATGTAGGTAGGTACTATTTAAACCTAACCTATTGCTAAGTAACAGAACGTGACGGTAACTTTTAATACATGAATGTTAAAAATAACACTTCTTCCGTTTCCGTACATTTTTTTAATCGTAAGTTGTCTTTGAATAGGCATAGGAGAGCTTATTATTATTGTTCAATTAAGCCTTTAAGTTTAAAGTAGGTACTTACCTTCGAACGAAAAAATAGGCGCTGTTTTCTTTGCTAATTTCAATTAAGTAGGTAAGTGCTCTTGAACACAATCAAACTTATTGTATAGTTAGTAATAGGTAAGTATTATTGTTAAAGCTCGAGGGCCTTACCACAAAAAAGTTAGACCAGTGTTGAACGCGTGTCTAACGTTTTTTTTTGTATGAAGTTTCATTTTAGACACGCGTTCAACACTGGTCTAACTTTTTTGTGGTAAGGCCCCTTAAGTTTGTTTAAACTGGGCCCCAAACTTTGGTAGTTTCGTATTCTTAGTAGGTATAGTAAAATCACGGTTATAATAGAACGACAGTTGAGTGTCGCTGGCATTACAATGGCTAAAAATTAGCAGACTTGGGGCCCTGCCCAGTTTGAGTAAGTAGATATAGAAATTTAGTTTCTCAATAAGTGTACTACTCTTATTCATGAGACCAAGAAATACTTCCTCTTCTTCTTCGAGTGAGACACCAAGTCGACGGGACACCAGGGTTCAACGACCCGATGAACCTTGGCGTCAGAGTTTTACAACCGCCTCTGACTGAAGAAATACCTTATTCTGCACATTGTTCAAACGTAACTTCTTAAAATAGAGGAACTATTCGACGAAAAATGTATAACATAATCCAGTTGACAGAGTTTACCTATACGTAACCGAGACACTTAAATCTACCTATAAGTAGTTCACAAATACGCGTTTGTGAAATCTTTTCAACATTCTCAGAATAACAAGGAAATAGTTTGGATTTTACGATCAAAACGAAATGTATAATTTAAAAGACGTGGACTTTCTTTTCAAAGTATTCGATCAAAAGGTATCATCTACGTTGCATTGCAGCCTTCAGTGTTGTTTAAAATAGAATATGACATTCGCAAGATAAATACATAAAAACAACAATTTTGCACATAGGTATATGCTTATAAAACTTTGACATGCTGTTGTCAGAGTAAGCTAAAAATCTGTGTTTTCATTTTCTATATTTCTTGTATAGAAGAGCATTAAAACAAATGCAAATATGCGATTTAACGTAAGGCATACCTCGTTAATCGTTAGTAATTTATAACGTTTACCGTGCTTTAGAAGGTACCTTTAAAGGTATTAATATTAAAAGTTCCGGTCTACCGTCGACTGCATGCATAACAAACTAACGAATCGATTTCAAAATCACTCGATTTAGGGAAAATATGCGTGAATAAGTATGTCGATTATTTTAATGGTGATCTTGGGTCGAGTATCTGTGTTGATATTTGCATGAACCTAATTCATTTTTATAAGCCGATTTCTATTTGACATGTTTTCGTATATCGTGTAGTTTTTTTTTGTAAGTAATGATATTTTTTGTTAATTAATCTTGTTGATTATTTGGGCTATAAAATAAAAACAGTAAATCTATCTTTTTGAATTTATTCTTATAACGGGCACTGGGGCACGGATCGCAAAAACGACATTAATCTTTTTAGCACATTTAACTGCTTATTAGCTTATAGAAATCATTTATATTTTGTTTTTTGGACTAAAAACGATATTATAAATGCATTTTTTGCAGTAGGTAGGTATGTAGGTAACAAACATATTTGTGTATAATTTTGACAGCGGTCATATAGATCAGCGGTAGTGTGACTCGGCGTTAATTTGATTGACAGTCGATGGCTTAGCGGTAAACCCAAAATGCTCGAAAGTTTACCAGTAATTGCCATTTCAATATCTGACTACCAACTTTTATAAAAGTAGCACGATGCAAAAATATTTACAGTAAATAGTAAGTTCCTGAAGTAGGTAGTAAATTCTCGAACATGACCTATTTTTAGCTTCTAACTACTATTCAAATAAATAATCCTCGGTAAGGAACTTACAAAACCTTTTAAACTTTTGCTGTAGGAATTGATACACGAAATTCACATTGTATGACAACTTCAATTTGAAGATGGCACCTCATGATAATGATGACAATGTGGGATCTGTATGTCATTATTTCAATAATCCGAAACTCATACTATTGGCAGGATTTATGAGTAGCTAAATACACGTATGTATATGATGTAGGTAGGTATCTATGGGATTCCCATACCACGGTATGGTATTCCATGAATTCGTACACGCACGAGAAAATGAAACCTGTACACGCAAAAGTACCTGACGACTCTACTTTTCGTAGAAAAATTGCTTTTTATGTTCATAAGTATAGAAATAATAGTTTTCTAGAAAAGTTATTATAACAGGGTCACAGTCGCAGCTGCACTCAAAAAAGTAAAAATACTACACAAGAACAAATGACAACTGTAAAGTTAATGGGCATGCTGTGTTATTATCTATTAAACGAACAAGAGCCACTCATTTTAAATTATTATAACAACTTACACTTGTATATTTTTACGCTAGGCATGAGACATTTTTTTAAGTCAAATAAATTACACTAGTAAGGCTAGATACTATCAACACAAAAATAGTATTATTATAAGTTTCTTAACTTGCGGTTTTTTATCGTAAGAGAAAACCAACATGGCGAAAACCACTAGACTAGAACGGTGGTGTGGAAAATGCTATTTTATTTGTGTCTACTGATTCCTTTCTTTTATTCATTGCCAAGCTTAAACAACGGGCAGGAGATAGCTGAGGATAGAGATCGTTTCAGAAGCCAAGATACTTGTTGGGTTGCTGAGTCAGCGGAGTTAGCTAGTAAGGCCTGGTTCACACATTGTCGCGCGATACAAAGATCTCTTGTTATTTCCACGTTTGGAAAAGGTCTTCCGATAAGTCGCCGGCCAAAGTCCCCTCAGTGTGAATGCGCGGTTAGTCAACCTTAGAAGAACCATTGCTTAGAACGCTAGCCACGTGCAGAATCTTGATTGAGCTATCTTCACCTCATCTTAAGAGGCATCTGAGCTATAGGGAGCAGATAACTGAAAGGTGAGAGAATACACCATAAAAACACGATAATAGAATTATGGTGGTACGTGCACGGCTTATTGTGCAAAAACCACTATCCCCCTTTCTCGACAATAGAGTTGTTAAAAATGTACCTCATGTAACAGGTTTTTAAAGTATTCAAGTCTAAAACCTGAATATTTTTATATTGTTTGTTTGTTTTTATTTGCATTGTGTTGGAATTTCACAGTAGCGGATTTTACGTACCTTGTATGGAATATGACAACTTTTTTGGATTTTTTTGTTGTCATATTCAAACAATACTACTTCGGTTACATGAAGTAACTAAACTAAGGAGTCAGTTTAATTTTTCATAATCACGGCGTTGGACGGGCAAGGACGAACACAGAGCAAGTTATCGCATTTACAAGAAACTACAAAATGTATGTGTCGCAGCCAACTGGTTAAAAACGCTGTGTAATAAAACAACTAGTTGTTTAATCAAACGTCGCCATCTAACCAAACAACTAAACATTCATCAGCTGAGTGGTTGAAGATAACATTCTACACTACAGCTGTATGACGGTTAGCCAACTGGCTAACGTTCAATTTGCTAGGGTAGCCATGTGTGTTAGGGCATATTCACATATACGCGGGCTCCACGCGCGTTATTATAATGTCACACGCGCAGCTTACGCGTTGCGAGTCGCAAACGCAAGAGCAACGCATGATTTGCAAGGGCACGCGCAGAGCCCGCGTATGTCTGATTCTGTGATCTGAAAGTAAGCCAATAAAAGTAAAGTAAAGCAAGTAAGCTAATATTCAAACTATAGCGGAATCCGGGTGGGTACGTGAGTACCGGAAGTCCGGAACTCAATTACTTGATATTTGTACGTGCCCACGTTCCACAACGGTTTGCATAGGGCTTTACTAAATTATTCTTAACTACAGCGGAATCCGGATCGGTATTTGGGTAGCGGAACTGAATCTTTTGATAATTAATTGTACTAGCCAGAATACCGCGTACCCACGTACAGAACCGGTTCCGCTCCGGCTTGCATAGCTCATGCTCAGAGCTAGTATAGGGGAGACTGGGGTTGGAGTGCACTAGGGGGGCAGCCATACAAATGACACTTTTTCAAAATTTTCTTAGCATTCTCCTCAAAAAATGGAGGGGTCCGTTATGACTCTTTAACGGCTGATTTTAAGCCGCAGAAAAAAGTGTTCTACGCAAACGCTGTGAGCAACCTTTTCAATTCCCGGTCGAAAAATTGTAGGTCGTCGTGGCGACTCACAGGTCGAATTATTTTTAAGTCCCAGTATTAAGGCTGTAGGGCCCTACAGGCTAAACTAGACCTCCCAGATGAAAACTTTGTAAAAAAAGTTGTTGTATATGAGGAACTCTAGCTATTTCCGACAAAAAGTAGGGGGGTCCATGGGATCCTTTAACGGGGCCTTGGGGGCCTCTGACCGATTTTGGGCCTCCAGAGAAAAGTGTTCTAGGTAAACATTGTTGCTGATGAGCAACCCTGTACATTCCCGTCAAAAAACAGGGGGTCAATATGACCCCAAGGGGGCCTGTTGTGAAGTGGGAAAGGAGACGGTAATTTTTTTCTATTTACAGGCAGCCCCCTTTCATACACCTCAACCAGTGAAACCAGTGAAAATAATTAAAAATTAACACTAAAATTTACATGTAAAATAAATTAAAAAGAAATTTTTTAAACCTTACTAAGAAAATTTTGAAAAAAAGTGTAATTTGTATGGCCCTAGTGCAAGCAACCCCAGTCTCCCCAACAGTCTAACCTCGAGCATGAGCTATGCAAACCGGAGCGGAACCGGCTCTGTACGTGGGTACGCGGTATTGTGACTGGTACATATTGTCAAGCGATTGAGTTCCACTACGCTACCCAAGTACCCATCCGAATCCCGCTGCAGTTTGCATAGGGCTTTATACTTTGTAAGTACCTACGTTCACATCAAATTTTCATCGAAAATTAGTAGATACTGCATTTAGGTAACATAAAATAACAAAATACGGTCTTGATTTTTGTGCCGCTGACGCCATCTTGTAAACAAACCGACTCTAGCGCCGCAGTGGCGAAAAAGTGTACTTATTCAATTAAACAGCGGGTTTTCGGTCCGATGCTGTGTTGAACGTATGAAATGTTTCAAAATTCAGCCAGTGAACTAGTTGTTTGGTTAGATGGCGGCGTTTGATTAAAGAACTAGTTGTTTAATTACACAGCGTTTTTAACCAGTTGGCTGCGACATATGCATTATTAACCCATCTGATGTTTATTGCAAGAAATCTTTGGTTTACGAAATGAACCACAGTAACCTATAGCCTCCAGCAAACAGTAGCAGCTAATCGATATCGATTATGATCATCACACACATGCACTAGTGAATCGTGCATTTACTCGATGCGTTATAGTTGCAGGGAACGTAAACGCCGATGTACAGATAACATGAACGCTTCTATAAAAAGCTACCTACACACACCTTATTCCCTTGCGGGTAGGCAGAGCGGTAGCGGCCGTAAATTCTTTGGTACAATAAAGTGATTACATACGTACTTACATACATACATATTTGAGGGCCGTTCCAGAAAATCGTGTATTACTATGGTAACAGGTTGTCAGCCTGTCGCCTAAGATTTTTTGCTATACACATGAAGCCCTCGAGTCTTTCATTCCCCCTTTACGCCACCCCTGGGGAAGAAATGGGGTGATGCTATATGGTGAATACAAATTATTTTTCGTGTTTTTCACGCCATTAAAGATTACGTGTATTATATGGCATCCTGCTGCCAAAACGCAAATTAATGGTTGCAAAGATTAAAGTACAAATTTAGGTATGACCTCGGATGAAAGAAACCCTATGGATCTGAAATAGTTATCTATAGGAAAAAATGTTATACATATATGATGCGTTTTGACGGTAAACTTATAAACGTAATGCGATTTCTTTCTTTCTAATGGTTTTCTTGGTAAGCCGAAAGAGACGACACAAATTTTGACAGTTATCATTCCGGAAATTATTTTCTGTGACGTCACCGTAACCATTCTTCGTGGCAAATCCGTCATTACAAAAAACACGTGTCTGTGGTAGCTCATCTGTCAACAAGCGTTGAAATAAAATTTTGTTGTTCAATATTAATAAATACGTAATCATTTGTGTGAAAATTACTAATAAAACGTGAAGAAAAACGTGTATAAGATGCCCCGGTGCAGCGTTATTGGCTGCGGCACCGATAGTAGAAAAATGCCGCCGGATATAAAATTACACCAGTAAGTACTGCGTATTCCATTGAAATATCTCAGTATTTTTCAATTTCTCAAGTGCGCTTGCTGTAAATAGACCTATTGCTTTACTATTCATACAAATACAGTCCATATTTTTATTTAGATTTGATGAAAAGTGGTTAAAATGTGTACCAATGTTTTGTATGGGATTTAGTGATGTGGGTTTGTTCCCGTATCGACTATCGATGATTCGGTTAGAGTGCACTTAGGCGGGCTGCCATACAAATGACCTTTTTACTAAATTTTCTAAGTGTGTTCCGATGGTTGAGGTGTACGAAAGTAGGCTTCTTTTTTCTATGGCCCCAAAATCGATGGGAGGCCCCAGAGGCCTCTGGGGGTAATATGGGCCTCCCGATTTTTCGTTAAAAAAGGAAAGAGATTATATACAACAACTTTTGCCTACAAAGTTTTAGTCTGGGGCCTTTGGGTTAGCCGGGCCCCGCAGACGCTTTACCTGAATAAAAACCGACCGCCAAGGGCCCCCAGACAACTTCGTAGACAAAAAATCCCTGGGAGCCCTAGGGAGGATTTTTTTTCTAGGCAGAACCCCCAGTTGCACTCTAACCGAGAAGGTTTAAAAGCGAACACTTTGAAATTTTGCTTAGTGCTGTAGCCCTGAACTAGGCACATACTGACATACCTTTTCTTTTCAGTTTGCCTAAGATGGAAGAAAAGCGAAATGCATGGCTGGAAATACTTGGTGTGGAGAATATAGACACTGCAAGATCTGCATATTTTTGATTGTACACAACATTTTGAAAATTCCTGTTTTAACCGACCAATGAATAATTATAGTAAAACTACGAGATGGAGCCCTGCCATCGCATTTTTTATTGGTTAATGATAATTCAATTTATTAATTAATCCGCCTTCATTACATTTATTGTTTATGATTCAAATGGCAAAATTCGTCTGTTCTCAAATAAGTCGGGTTTTTTCACTTTTTACTATTAAAACTGTTATTTTTTACTTTTGATTGGCTAATAAAATAATAAAAATTGCAATCTGTTGCAAATAATTTGTAAATATTATCAACTAACTAGTTCTGTAAGTGCCTTAGCTGCATCGCCAACAGAAACTCACCATTATGCTGAACAATCATTGCCATTGACAGCCGATGTGGCGCAGTGGTTAGAATGCCTGCCTGCCACACAAAGGTTCCGGGTTCAATTCCCGGTGGGGGTCACTCACAAAGTTGATATTTATCACTTTGTGAATTTGTTCCCAGTCTGGTTAGGACATTGCAGGCTGAACCACCTGATTGTCAGCAAGTAAGATGGTTCCGTGCTTCGGATGGGCACGTTAAGCCGTCGGTCCCGGTTGCTTTCTATGATGACGATCGTTACACAACCATGTCAGAGGCCTGCTACTTGTAGTAGGCGGTTGAAAAATTCTGACACCAGGGTTCATCGGGATTCGGTGTACCACAAGAAAAAAAAAATTGCCATAAGACCCATAAAACATACTCTTATATAGCGTGTAATTTTACTTGACGTGATAACGAACAACAACTTTCCACAAGGAACATGAGTCAAAATAAAAAAAATGGACCTCCCATACAAAATTGCTATTCAGCTGATTTAGTTAGTACGGGAGGATATTTTTTTTTATTTTTCGATCTATGTTCCTAGTGGAAAGTTGTTATTCCTTATAACCAGCCGGTTTTGGGTTTTCGCTGGCGGTCACTAGTAAAATTTAAAGCTATTTAGTTCAATTGGACTGGTGTTCAGCGACAGGTATTCCAGACCGGATCCTCGAGCGAGCGCCGATAACAGTTATCTAAGATGATTAGCAGGATATTCAGTTACTACCATACCAATCCGCCGATACATAGAGACATGCGGACAAAATGAAAAAAAAAAAACATGTTTGGTAATCTATTTCAATTATTGTTCACCACCCCATAATTTTTTCTTAAATATATTCTATTTACAGAATCAAGCTGCCTACAGTTTGACTATACATTGATAATATCGATATCGATAATTCTATTCTGATACTCTAGTAACATCCCTAGTTCAATCCGCCATTACAAATTACCATGAAAATTAGACAGGCACGTTTTTTTCGTAGGTATTTCAGATCCATAGGGTTTCTTTCATCCGAGGGTATGACAAAGAGAAAAGTTATACCTACAATAACTCTACATTTTGTAGACTGAATGTCAAAAATGCAAACCTAGGTAGGCTTACAAATCAAGACACGCGGCAGCGTGTCCAGCCAAGTTCAAGCAAAGAACTGGCGGACCGGGCCGTGTGTATATTTACACGAACCATTTAGAGCCACTTTTTACCCCCTCATAACTCTAAATCTATTAAAGATAGGCACACCAAATTTAGTATACGTGTTCAGACCCTCGAGATGACCTAGTATACAAAATTTCATAAACATAGGTTGAACGGTTATGAAAATATTGACGATAAAAAATCGGAATTTTTATCATTCACTGACATATATATAGATCAAAAACCTAACCCACTTCTAGATCACCTAGAGACTTAAAATTTTGCACACACCTAGATAACTATGTGAATACACAGGAAAAAATCAAAAATCTATAATTTTTCACTTTTATCACAAAAAAAATTACGTATTTGTGATTTCAGGGTGATTACAAACTTATATTTGCAGCTAAACTTCTGAAACTCCCATATACAATGTATGGGATTTTATTTTCGCAGCGGCAAAGGTAAATTGGTCTTTAGTACCGACCGAGTAAGATTTGAATGAACTGTAGATAATAACGTAGAGTAGAGCTACTCAGCAGGTTGGTTCTAGAGTGGATGTATATAGGGTGTTATTAGTTGATGTATACAGGGTGTTTAAAATATCATGGGTATACAAGGTGTTCAAAATGTGTGTAGGGTGTTGAAAGTGGATGTGTACAGGGTGTTAAGAGTGGATATATACAGGGTGTTAAAAGTGGATGTATACATGATGTTAAAAGTGGATGTATACAGGGTGTTAAAAGTATCATGGATGTATAAAGGGTGTTAAAAGTGGATGTATGCAGGTTGCCAAAAGTGGATGTGTACAGGATGTTAAATGTAGATGTATACAGGCTGTTTAGAGTAACATGTATGTATACAGGGTGTTCAAAGTATCATGAATGTATACAAGGTGTTAACAGTGAATCTATACAGGGTGTTAGAAGTGGCTTTATACAGGGTGTAAAAAGTGGCTATATACAGGGTGTTAAAAGTGGATGTATGCAGGATGTTAAAATCCAAATTAAAGCGCAAGAGACTTCTATAATAGAGTACAATCGCCTGCGAACTCTTTACCGCCCTGATTTAGAAAGTTTAACAATAAGCAGAAAACGCAAAAAAATGTTAGTGATAATGAATGGGCAATGCGTTCAAGTGTGTCAAAAGTCCAAGAAAATTAACAGAACCGCAGAAAAGTCAAATGTTTTAAAAGTCTTTGTATCGTCTTTAGCACTAACAAAAGTAATGATATCCACCAAAACATAAATGTGAAAATTGGTAGCCAAGTTCAATGTTCTGCCGTAAAAAGTATTGATATGAACATGGTCGCCAAGTTCAGTAAACATTCCTGAAATTAATTTCTTTATAAGGTCGATTAAGATTCTTTACTAAAATAAAACAAACACCTTAAAATCTAGAGCACCTCACAGTTTTGCTTGGCTAGTTTTTAATAGGACTTCAAATATTGATTAGAGTAGATAATAAACAAAATATTAAACAATTAGGAAATTGTGAAAACTAGCCCAGTCAAACTGTGAGGTGCTCTAGATTTTAAGGTGTTTGTTTTATTTTAGTAAAGAATCTTAATCGACCTTATAAAGAAATTAATTTCAGGAATATTTACTGAACTTGGCGACCATGTTCATATCAATACTTTTTACGGCAGAACATTGAACTTGGCTACCAATTTTCACATTTATGTTTTTGGTGGGATTGATAGTTTACATTATAATAAAAACTTTCTTGTCCATATGCGTTTACTAATCCTAAACATTACGGTGAATCTGAATATCCATAACTTAAGATTAGTTTGACATGTTTATGACACGAGCTCCCGAATACAAATATTTAGTTCCTTAAAATACTTTAGACCTACACGATACCTACCCACCCACCCAAATTTGACTAAAAAAACATGTATTTCTTAGTTGAGTGGAATACTAAGTAATAAATAACTTAACTTAGTTAAGCTCCATATCCTAATATCGAGTAGGAAAACTATAATATTAAAAGTAACTCGGCATGAAGTTTTTACGAAAGTATTCTGTGACGAAAATTAAGTTATGTACTATCGCCAGCACATCAATCTAGACATTTAAGGGATAAACTTATAGTGTCTTTCTTAGTATTTGTATGAAAAACCGGTATTAGTTGGTCCCTTAAATGTGTAGGTAAGGTAAGGTTAGGTTAGGTGCTTACATAAATAAAGTTAGATTATTTTTGGCTATACATAGACACGTCCTGTCATGTCATTGGTAAATTATGTCAAAGTTCTTTCTGTTGTTTTTAAGTTGTAAATTATAAAATATTCATGTAATGATGGAAACCACACAGATACCAGTAGTTTGAATAAAATGTGCGCCATTGGAGTGAAATCGTAAGTGGCAAGTCTAGGTTGACATTCTGAGTCGTGACTTACGTTAAGTTAGGCTTTCATATGTCAAAATTCATCTTTTTTTAAAACTCTGAGTAGCCTCTAAGTTTAATAAGTTTTTGACGTCTAGGCTACTTTCGTAAGTCAACGTCAGCAATTGATGGAAATTATCATAGACAATTTGGTGCTCTGTGGAAATTATCAATTACTTGATAGATAACGTCAGCTTTGACTTTTTCTGTGTCATTTTCGTTGTTCGGTGTTGGGAGTCTTCGGTGTATAGTGCGTATTTTTGTGATTTCTCGCAATAATGGAAAATTTCGAAGTTTTTGACTTCGTTAACGAAGTGGATGCATTTTTTGATGAAGTAGGAGCATTGGGAGAGCTAGGCCTCAACGACATTATACCTCGACAACATAATATTTATTTGCGAAATATTAAAAATCCGTTCCAATTCTATTCAGATCAAGAATTTCGGGACCGATTCCGGTTTTATAAAGAAACGGTAAGGGACCATGTGATGCCCTTGATTTCTTTCGATCGATCATCGCAATGGTTGCGAGGACTACCGATACCTGCAGAAACGCAGATGGCAGCTGCGTTGCGCTACTACGCTACGGGCTCATTCCAAGCTGTATGCGGCGATTTAGAGTTTATATCGCAACCGTCCGTCAGCCGTATAATAAAAAACATATCGGCTCAGCTCGCAGCTCAGGCTCCTAGTAAATTGGTTTTTCCAGAAAACCTAACAAACGTGTCAACAGGATTCGAATATGTGCAAACACGTTACCCCGGATTGAAGAACATAATCGGTGCAATTGACTGCACGCATATAAAAATTAATAGGCCTCGGGGTATAAACCACTCCGAGGTCTACAGAAACAGAAAAGGCTATTTTAGCATCAACGCCCAGGTAATAATGCTATTGGTTTTGGTATATATGGTACTTACCTATTTATTTAGCTTAGCATAGTACATAATTCCATCTACATAATATTATAGTTTCATTCTCTCGCAGGCTAGAAGTAGGTACATTTATTTTGGTTTCCCTTATACCCACTGCCTTGCTTTGCTGCATGGTAGCTGCAGGGCTAATTTTTAGACGTTCATCTTATTGTCGTCAGGTGAAAAGCATGCACCTATTTAAGCAAGTGCTTTCCGCTTTGGTCCACATTTCACAAGCGGTTTATTTTGGAGTCATGTGTAAAGTTGACAAGTCCAAGCCGAACAACTTCAATTACTTGTTCATATTGTGTTGGACACCAAGCCAACGATTTTGTCGGCCGTATCATAATTAGTTCTGATGTCTGGTTTTTCAATCGCTTAGGTACTAGATGAACTATACTTCTGTTATGAATCATTATAATTATATTGCGAATTTATTACTGCCAGATTACGTTCATTATTAAATCAGTCCTTTTTTTGCAGGCCGTTGTGGGACAAGATATGAAAATATACGACCTTGTGGTCAGATGGCCTGGAAGCACCCATGATAGTCGCATATTTAGAAATTCGAGGCTGCACTCTCGTCTGCAGAATCGGCAGTTAGAAGGTATTTTGGTGGGCGACAGTGGCTACCGAGCTACTAATTTCATGTTGACTCCATTCAACCAACTCCAGACTCGGGCACAAAACAAATATAATTACGTCCAAATAAGGACGAGGAACGTTGTTGAAAGGACATTCGGAGCTATCAAAAAGCAGTTTGAATGCCTACGTCGTGGCATCGGCACAAAGCTAACTACGGCCACGAACGTTATTTTATCGTGTGCTGTGCTACATAATATTGCCCGGGATGCTAATGAGCCCCTGTACGAGGATCCAGACTACAGGGAGGATGGAGTCGCACCAGTTGTTATGCACTCTGCCTCAGGGTTAGCTTTCAGACAGAGTGTTGTAGAAAATTATTACACTTAAGTAGGTAGTACATAGTTGACCAAGAGTCCTCGGTTAAAAACGTGGCATTGTTAGTTTTAAAACAACTTTCAAAAGAGGGTGAAGGTATATTTTTTGAAAAATTATACCTACTCGTATCTAGATCGATTTATCGGCCCCTAAAACCCTCATTCACGAAATTTCGAGAAAATTGTTGGAGCCGTTTCCGAGATCCCGATTATATATAATCCCATCAAAAACATTCACTTGTAAAATGAACCAAGTCTCGCCTCTCAGGTCTTCTACTGTCACAGAATACATTACTACTGTAAAAAGTTTTAAGATCCATGTGATGCCAAGTCGGTTATTGATTTATTCAAGGACTACTTCGGGGAACTTTCATCTTAAGCTATTGCGTAATTAGGTAACAGACATCATCTTATAGTAACCATTTCGATATTTACAAACTTTTATATTTACAATAACTAGAATGACCCGGCCATCGCACCAGACCATCGTATCTCCCAAGCAAAGATTTTAAATCTCGATATGGTGAAAGTTCCCCGAAGTAGTCCTTGAATAAATCAATAACCGACTTGGCATCACATGTATCTTAAAACTTTTTACAGTAGAAGACCTGAGAGGCGAGACTTGGTTCTTTTTACAAATGAATGTTTTTGATGGGATCTCATTTCTTTTTGTAGGTAGTCTTCCTCTTTCTCTTTTTCTGGAACTACTTCTTGAGCCTCAGCTACAGATTTCCTCAAAGCCCATCCGCAAATTTAACTTTGTAGTCCTATACATTTGTATAGAAATACAAAGTTAATTATGCGGTTGCAACCGAATTTGCACAATGTTATAGTTTTCCCTTTATTCATACACTAAATACAAGTTGTATTCTAAGTTTGAAGCTCCTCAGTCTGCTAGAAGTACCTTAGAATTTTGATGATCGGTCAGTCAGTCTGACAGAAAATTAAGAAACTTTGTCTAACTATAACTTCTAAACTACTGGTATAAATTAGATGAAATTTGAAATGTATCGTTTCTATGCAGTGCTTGATAAGATATTTTGAAATGAGGGTTCTAAACTTATCGACAAGGGAGTTATGTGGTGGTCGAAAATGGCCTGAACTGGTTCGAGTAAAGGATGGTACGGCCGTGCCGTTTTCAGCTCGACAGATATAGATATACAGGGTGTATAGCTCTCCGAATACTGATAGAGTGTACTCAGACCATGAAACTTCTATATATTCCAGGAGACGTAAAAAAAATTTTGACTTCCCATAGTAAATGCAGTTAACAGTCCCATAGTGAGTTCCAGAATGTCCCTTTCCTAAAGTTGTCCTGTTCCTAGGTTCCAAAACGTCCTTTTCCCAGAATATCCTTTCCCGAATTGTCCCTTTTCCAGAATGTCGCTTTCCCAAAATTTCCCTTTACCATAATGTCCCTTTCTCAATATTTGTTTGGAAAGTGCAGTCACATCTTGATCACGAATCAGAGGTACGGGGGTAAGATTCCTGTCGTTTAAACTCTGTTTACACAGAGTGTTAATTTTAATGCGAGCCATAGCTTTAGTATAGGTCAAGTATCGATAAAGGATAACGTAAAAAATGATGGAAAAAATAACTAGGGAAAAATATTTTTATTGGACCTAGCCATAGTACTCGTCAACTTGCTGTTTTTTACTACATTTCCCCATTAGCGTCAAGATGGCGGGACCATATCTCAAATATTAAATTAAAATATTGACCGATTTAGTACCTCATTTGTACTATTTTGTACCTCAAGTTAAAAAAGTACCTCTCAGTATCAAAAGATATTTGAAAAAAAACCCTGGTCCCGCCATTATGACGTCAAGATGGCGGAACCAAGGACAATGGTGAATCTGTATATATATTCAATTAAATGTATATTTAGTACCTTTTTTGTACCTAAAGAAAACGTTATTTGATTCTGATTATTTCAAAGGAAGTCTGAGAAATTGTCGAAAAATGCTGGTCCCGCCATTATGACGATTTCAAAAATTACAAATAAATGTACTTATGTTTCAGATTTTCAGACTTTGACCCTGTACATATTTAGTACCTAATTTGTACGGGTGCGTAACTTTTGTTATAAAAACTGATGATATATTTTTGTTTGTGATAACGCTCAAAAGACATAACACTCACATAATATAATACTAACTTCGTATACTGCTTATTTTTTATAACGTTACATTTGGTATAATATTATTTTATATACTGCTCAGATAATATATTACCTGATGATATACCAACATTTGAACTAATTTATTAATGATATAATGCATTTTTGATATAATCCATTCGTAATAATAACAGAGCGTAAGCAAGAAGGGCGGGTGCGAGCGCAGCGAACACGGGAGTTCGGGGCACCCCGACTTCGGATAGGTTAGGTTCAGCAGGCTATGGCGGAAGCGAGAAGGAGGAGGGGCGAGTGCGAGCGAAGCGAACACTGAAACTAGATAAACCGGGTGCGAGCGTAGCAAACACGGGACTTCTGGGCACCCTTAGTCGACCCTTTTTCGGTAACTTATGTAGTGTTAAGTTGTCATGTATGCTTGCTTGCTTGCTGCATGCCTACAACTACATGTGTGCAATTGCGATAAAGTTTTTACCAGGCATTATACCAACTTATCGTTATAAAATGTAATGTTATTGCAAGTGGTCATTATAACATTAATAAATTATTAGAAATAATAATTATATAAAATGATAGTTATGTGAAATAACGTTATACGAAATAAAATTATAACAAATGCGCATTATATTAAATGAGACGTTATATTAAACAAAATTATACTGAAAATATTTACATCAAACATTACATACCCAATTGGTACCTATAGGAAATACTATTTTTTTCACAGTTGGTTGTATAAATTTTAAGTTAGTTACAAAAACCAGTTTCTGGTAAAATTATAGTTGGAAAAAGTAAAGGTGACACCATTGACAGCACCATCATCTGTGGTCAGTTTCATATATTTTTTACTTCAGGTTATTTATCATAGTATGAAAACAAATAACCATATTCAAAACTTTTTTTTATTTGAAAGTGTTTTAAAAACCAATAAAAATTAAATTACGAGGAAAAACGTTACTTGCTTGGAATAATATTTAATGCCGGCGGCGGAGGTGGAGCACTGTAGATACTTTCGAATCAAAAAATTGTTTTGCAAATGATTATTTGTTTTCTTACTATGATAAATTACCTGAAGTAAAAAATATCTGAAACTGACCACAGATGATGGTGCTGTCAATGGTGCTGTCACCTTTGATACTGAGAGGTACTTTTTTAACTTGAGGTACAAAATAGTACAAATGAGGTACTAAATCGGTCAATATTTTAATTTAATATTTGAGATATGGTCCCGCCATCTTGACGCTAATCATTTTCCCAGAGTCCAGCCATTTTGTGACGGTATAACTTACAAAATGCAAATGGATGAATAAAAATGTAGTACGTTACCGTATTTAAAAAAAAATACAGCAGGTACGATTTACTAGCTTAAAAAAATTTGCCATGTAGATTTTCAATATTTTTTACGGCATTCTTTATCGATACTAAACCCATTTTGAGGCTATCGCACGCATTTAAATTAACACCTTGTATAAACTAAGTTTACCCCCATCTGAGGCATCTTACCCCCGTTTCTCCATCCGTGATCAAGATGTGACTGCGCTTTACAAACAAATATAGAGAAAGGGACATTTTGGGAAAGGGACTTTCTGTGAGTGGGACATTTTGGGAAAAGGACGTTGTGGGAAAGAAACATTCTAGGAAAGGGACATTCTGGAACTAAAGGATATATTCCCCTGATAAAAGCATGCCATTATTTTGTTACTTAAAAAAATATATTTAACGAGTCTACCTACCTACGTATACAGGGTGGACCACAGAGTGACGTCAATAAAAAGAAATTAGATTCCTCACATCTTGGGGTATTCGAAAATACCCCATGAATGTTCCGCGATTATTTTTAGTTTCCGAGTTATTCAACTTTTAATGTTGTATGGGAAAATAATAAAAATGAATTTTTTTCCTTTCCTGTTTTTACTTCCGTATAAAGCCTGTTTGCGCGGTTGATTTCATTGCACTATCTTTACGATTTATTCTTTTTAGGGTACAAAAAAAGAAAAAAAAATCTGCCATTCGAGTTTTTCCCATACAACTTTAAAAGTTGAATAACTCGGAAACTAAAAATAATCGCGTAACATACATGGGGTATTTTCGAATACCCAAAGATGTGAGGAATCTAATTTATTTTTATTGAAGTCACCCTGTGGTCCAATCTGTATACTAGTATGCCTGGCCACAGCCTGGCAATTTTCCCGGTACGACCACTTTTACCTTTTTAGTCAAAATTTTATCTCTTCGAATAATAGAATAAAAATATGTCCTACCGATAGCTAGCTTGAGTCTGCCTATAAATATACTGGTCTGCCTGACCACAGCCTGGCAGTATTCCCGGTCTGACCACTTTTACTTTTTTTGAGATAATTTTATTTCATCGAATAACAGAATGAAACAAAGTTGTAATAATAGTTTATTTAAGACCGCATTCAATTTTTTCTAGCAAATTTGCAAATATTGGCTTTATAAACATGCGAGTTTCTCGAAAACCGTTATGTAAAAATAATATGTTACTTGAACATTTAATCAAGCATATTTTCATCTAAAAAATGTACAATGTAAATATTAACATTTTAGTTTTAAACCTGTTACAAACAGCGATATCTAAAGCGACAAAACCAAAATTCAGGAAAAGACCTCAAATCAAGCGTGAGTTTTAGAGTTTTGGTTCACTGTAAAAAAATATCAATTATACAAAAAAATAGAGTATATATTTGAGAACAAAGTCTACAGTGAACATTTTACAATTTTATTCAGAAATATAGAATAATACCACGTTTTTATATACGATTTTTTGCAAAATAATGCGCCATTATAACGGCTTCTGTATGAAAAAATAACAGTAGTAAAGATTTAAAAAAAATATATGTTATTTAAGAAGATGTACTTAATCTAATTGCAGAAAAATATATTTATTTTTATTCATAATATCACTGTTAAAAATATTCAAACATCCCCATGTTTTTCGCAAAATGACGCTCCGAGAGGTCTGGCAGGGAAAATTGTATGGGCTTCGTGAAAAGCTCTATAGCGGCCTTAAGGCTGATCACATATCCCATGGTCTGCCTGAGCTCAGTCCGGTAGTTTCTCCTCTCAGTAATTTACAATTTTAATAAAAGAACTTGCAAGTTGTACTAGGGAGTTGTCCCCGTCAATAAAATGAAAATTTATCAGTGTAAAAATTGAAATTTATAGAGCTGTAATCTCTGCAATGTCTAGATGAAGAATATGTTGTTATCTCTCGTATTTTTTGAGGAGTGTAGTAGTTAGAAGTTTTTTTTATTAGAATTAATTTTGTGTTAAATTTCTGCATTCGATGTGAATTTTGAAATTCATTACAAAAATATATAGAATACATACGAAGTTATGGAGTTTTATTATTATTATTATAATAGTTTATATATTTAGTACCTACACTTGACTAAATTAGACGAAATAAATAAACCGATGCATGCAGAAAATACCTATACAAAAGATTAATAGGTACATAACTCATTACCTACTGCTTCACACTATGAGATTCATGGATATCTACCTACACCCATTTAGGTACCCTCACGTAATCTTTGAACTAGGTACTGCTGATGATGTGAACATAGCATTTCAGTATTTCAGGCAGTTGTAGTCCCAAAATCTATACATCTATACTCTTCAATACATCTATACATATATAATAAAACAGAAACGAAATCAATTCTTTACATAGGATAGTTTAAAAAAGGATATTTATTTTTAACTAGCTGCCCGTCAGCGGTTTCACCCGCTGCAACCTATTATTCCGCGGGAAAAAAGCATTATTCGCCAAGAGATGTCGCTGTTAGTTTACGGCGAAAACGTTTAAAACGCGAATCGGCTCAGTCACGCCACCTATTTCAAAAATATTGGAAAATGCGTGATCCCGTGGGAATGAGACATTTTTCCGTAGTAAAAAGTATCCAGTAAAGTATCCTATGTGTTATTCCAGATGCCCTTTTATATTTCTGCAAAGTTTCATGTTTATCTAATCAGCCGTTTTTGCGTGATGTCGTAACAAACACACACACAAACATCCGCCTTTATAATATTAGTAGGATTGTGCTCAGGATACTGATTTCAGAACAATAGCTAAAAAAAAATGGTCTGCTTGTCTGACTGTTTGTTTGTCCATCTTTCACGGAAACGCTAATGGATGGTTTTCTACCAAATTTTGTGGCGTAATACCTTATTAGCCGGGTCAACATCTAGGATACATTTTACCACTCGAGGGTCTGGAGTATCAGATATAGAGGTAGACCACCAGAGGCACCATTAGTAGCCCGGCTAAACTATAGGATACAGATATATGACTCCAAAGCAAAAGTTGTTCGGCTTGACAGGACGCGTTTGCTGACGAATAGATATCAAATATTTGGAGTACCTGATGTATACCACCAGGTGCACCAACAGGAGCTCAGGTAAACTGTAGGAGATACATACATGACTCCAAAACAAAAGTTGTTCAGCTTGATAGGACGCTTCTGCTGGCAAATAGACATCGATGGTTTGGAGTACCTGATGTAGACCACCAGGTTCACCAACAGGAGATCAGGTAAACTATAGGAGATACATATATAACTCCAAAGCAAAAGTTGTTCAGCATGATGGGACGCTTTTATAGGCACATGGCCATCGAGGGTCTGGAGTACCTGATGTAGACTATCAACGGTTCATCAATTACATGATACGGTAATGACGTCAATGTAAAAGTTGTTCAGCTAGAGGCTATTTTGCTGGCGCTTATATACCGGGAGTAACGGAAAGGGTATAACAAGCCGAAAGAAGGTCAAGGTACTCATGAAACTGAACAACTTTCCCCATGGAACATGGGCCGAAATGTGAAAAAAAAATTGGACCTCCCATACAAAATCGCCGATCAGCTGATTATGGTCAACCGTAGGTATGGTGGTAGTAATACCACCTACAATAGCGTTGCCAAAGAGAGTGGACGTCAGGCAGGCGGCCGGTCGTACAATTAAGCCAAATCATTTTGCAAAATGATTTTGTGTACAAACAAACTTATTTGGCGAAGCCCCTGATACGGCTCGGTTCGGTAGGCCAATTAATTTTAGCACTACATTTTCTATTCTGTCAATAGAGAATTAAATTAAAAATTTAAAAAATATAAGCAACACTTTATTGGGAAACACCTTGTCTACTATACATTTTAGTGTTTATAAAATAAGCATAGGGTCTGATAGGGTAAAACTGAGACGGCTGATATTTGGAAAAAATACAGGGTTATTTTTTAGTCAGTGCGCAAACTTTGCAGGATGTTTCTACTCGTGATTCTGAACAACATTTACTATGGGGCCACCTGCATTCTAAAAAAAAAACCTGCAAATCTAAAAAAAATTTTTGGTTGTTCCATACATTTTTGCCGAGTAGGTATGAATTTTTCTATGGAATATCCAAATTTTTTTTTGCGAATTCGTAGGTGGTCCCATAATAAAAGTTGTTCAGAATCACGAGTAGAAACACCCTGCAAAGTTTGCGCACTGACTAAAAAATAACCCAGTAAGTATAACACACCTAAAATATCCTCCATGCCCACGACCCACGACACAGAACGGAGACAGTACATAAATTATGCGTTTTTGGTGAGAGAATGTTTGTGTATATGTGTGTGTGTGTGTGTGTGTGTGTGTGTGTGTGTGTGTGTGTGTGTGTGTGTGTGTGTGTGTGCGCGTGTGTGTGCGTGTGTGTGTGTGTTTGAGCAAATTATTCTTTTATTTTATTTATTAGGGAAACAAACTTACCGATTAAGGGCGCTAAATAAAAGCAGTATTATGTTCTAAAAATCCGCCACATTGAATCTATAATTTTTTAATATAGCCAGTTGGTGTCACTCGCGCTGCTGAGACAAATCTAACGACACCTTATATGTCAATCAACTATCCGTTTGAGCTGTAGCCCGTGAAAAGGAATTTTCTTGTCCCCATTTACATACATACATACATACATACATACTCTCGAAAAACATAACCCTCCTTCTGGGGCTCGGGTAAAAACTACTCAACTACTTAGTTAACATAATGGCAGGCAGTCTCCGACAGATTTTCTTAAATATTTAGATCGGGATTTATCTATTTTCAATAACTGCTTGGCTGGGGCGATTTTGTCATTTAATATTAATTTTGTCGTTCTTTTTCTTCTTGTATTTGATACATTTTTTTTTCGTGTTCATATTTCAGAAGGGCAGATTTGTATTCTAGGTCATTGAGTTTTTTTATATGTTCCATCTGTACCTCAAATTTTATCTTTCGCTGCTCGAGATCTGCAATAATGATGTCACTTTTAATTTTGTCTATTAAAGCCAAATTGGATGTATTATAAGTGTTTGTATCAGTTTTTGTAGTGTTGGAATTTTCAGGCAACGTTATCTGTCCTGGAGTCGACGTCGTTTCCGTCGCCGTTGAAGATGATGTAGCCGTGGTTTGGCGGCAATGGGCTGATTGCTCTTGGCACTCCACACGTCTATTTTTTTTTTGGATCCATGACTCATCATCGTCGTCTCCGTCTATGTCACCAAATCCTAGGAAAACAAGCAGAATTATTATAAATCAAAAAGCAGACTCCGGTAATTCCAAAGTATATTATGCGTATGCGTATATTTGCGTTTAAAATCTGCAATTATCTATGAATGTATGAAAGTTTAATATTAACCAGTAT
Organism: Phthorimaea operculella; assembly: GCA_024500475.1. NCBI lineage: Eukaryota > Metazoa > Arthropoda > Insecta > Lepidoptera > Gelechiidae > Phthorimaea > Phthorimaea operculella. Next base: position 1,112,264 of record JANFCV010000128.1, read on the forward strand.
CGCACGCGGTACTAACACAAATCTAGTGACGTTTGTAATTTTACGGTGATTTCAAGTGGGTAATTGTTCTGTCTGCCTGCGCTATAGAGTAGGTACACCAAGATCCAGTAACCGACTGATGCAAGGACAGGTGAGAGTTGGATTACTATGTAGGGGAACATCTGGACCGGATGCTGGGCTATTAATTGAGACAGCGGGACGCAATCCAAATCTATCACAACACAATCAAGGCTTCCTCAATTAGATTCCTTTTTTCCATCACCGTACCTTACCATTTTTTCGTTTATGTTATTGTTTGTACTAAATGTTATGTGTTTGTGCTTATGTAATTGTGATTAATTTTATGGAAAATAAATGATTTGTATTTGTATTAATTAAGCCGTGTGATGCCGGCCTAGAATAGCATAACCCCAATTCTACCCGTGGGTGTCGTAAAAAGCGACTAAGGGATAATTATCCAGGGAATGGGCAGCAGCGTTCCCTGTGAATTAAACATCTTGCACTGCGCTCGCCAATCCGCCTGCCAAGCGTGGTGAGTATGTCAACACCTCCCAATACGGGGGAGGCCCATGTCCAGCAGTGGACTGTTGTGGCTGTTAAGGTATTTGTATTAATAAGATACAAACACAACAAAAAACATTATTTTTCTTCTTCCCTAATTCTTTTTTTTTGGGATTTGTGTTACCTATATTTAGACATAGAAATAATTATGGTACATCTTGTAGTTTTGTACCTACCCACCCCAACCACTTACCATCGCTGTCAAGGCCAACTTTTACGGTTGGAAGTATATTTGGGACCATTTCCATTACTTCGTCGTCTTCTGGGCTTGGATCAGGTATGTACGGCCCACCGCCCGTATGACACCGCTGTTTTACAGCAGTCTTGGCATCCCTGGCCTTCGTTTTCATATTTAGCCATAACTTTTTGAGCTGTGCTGCTGTAGCCTGTAAATTGTCCTATTATCAGTCATTTCTCATAAGTTGGTTATTATTATTGCAATTCCTTGTCCACATAACATACCTACCTACTTATCCACATACATGCATACAACCATCATACAACATACTCTCGAAAAACATAACCCTCCTTCTGAGACAGTCGGGTTAAAATTATTAGGGTAAATAACGCTGCACTTACTGGTAGGCATTGGGGATTATCGTTATATTTTAGGGCCACCTTTTCCCATGCTTTTTCTTTTTTTCGACTCTGTTCACTGTCAGTCTTTTTTGATTCGATAATTTGTATTAGTTCAACCATACATTCTCTTAAGTACGCTTTTTCATAGGCTGTGAAAGGCGCCTTCCGAGTTTTTTTTGTTGATTTCGTGGAATTCATTAGGTATATTTATAATTTATTTATTTATTGATAAATTAATGAAAATATCTCCGGACAACCTCTGCACAGATTACTTATATATATGTCCAACCTCTGACACTGACAACGAATATTTTTTTACTGTAAATGTCAGATAAAGCCATAGATTTAAATGTAGGTTTTATGTTTTATCAATCACAGACCGTACTGGGAGGTTTTTTGTGTACGGTTACACTCTTGTAATCAAAATATTTTGCTGTTTTGATTGCTGTAGAGAATATTTTTACACATAAAGGTACTTTCGCCTCTTTCCTGCAAAAAAATCTCACAACAATATCACTTTTTCAAGAGGTCAAATGAAACTGGATTTGCAACAAAACTATAAAAAATTAACATAAAATAAAGGTAAAATGCAAGATTAAAGATCATTCCTATAATCTGTACTGATCATTTCGTAAATAAATTCTCAATTTATGAGTTATAGCGCGTTTTCAAAAAGGTAAAACTATCCGTCACAGTCCGTACTTTACTCTACCTATGCTATACATAGAAACATTTTTGGTTTATTGGGTTTAGTTTCACAGTTAGTTTTTTTTTGCAAATACCTATGTATGAGATAGGGAGGCCTTTGGTCAGCAGTGGGACAGTCTAGGCTAATATAATAATAAAAATGTATAAATACTATGTAAAAAAATACCTACTATGTTTAAAATATGTTTTATGTCATAGGATACCTAATAGATCTTTTATCCGGATACTGATAGTCTCATCAATCTCATCATAAAAGTCATACACAAATTTAAAAACGCGGTACTTTCAACTTGGATATTGTGGCAGGTCCGAGTCAAATGTTCTGAAATTAAATCCAGAAGTATTTATTGATTTTATAATATACCTAGTACATATATCGTGTGACTTCGTATATCGTGTACTTTATCGTGTATATACGTAAATTTTGTTTCCATCATCAGATCTGCTCCGAAATTCCTCAGTTGTTCTACAGATGGAATTGTTAGTTTACGAAAAACACACAGAAAAGGAGTAAAGCAAAGATTTTTGGAAAAATGCAACCTATTTAGCTGGATTTATAGCATCCATAAACCCCTATCTGAGATATTTCGCTAAGATGATCCTTCTGCATTTCTCTACTCTTCAGGCACCCACTCTTAACATTTCTAGGTACCTACTACGTTAGCTGCTCAAATACGGTAGGTACTGACAAGAAGTAGCCCATGGCTGTTTTAGCTATGTTAGAAATTTCTGTGCCAAATATGAAGGTTGCTCAGTCTACTTGGCCATGAAAGAGTGATATAGCGGCAATACCTGCTGCTTACCATTTTCCTGCTGTAAAAAGTATCCTATATTACTGACGTTAGGTATAAGTTTCTAGTGGTGAAACAACTCGGGTCGTTAGACGACTTGGTGTCCCAATCGAAGAAGAAGAAGAAGGAGAAACAATTTTTTAAATCGACTCGGTATTAATTAATGACCTACATAAAAACTAAGGACAAATTGGCCAAGAGAGAGCTGGACTCTAACACGAAACGATTACATAAAAAAGTATCAAAAAATCACGTTGTTGAATGATGGCTTCCTTAAATATAAATTTTATTTTGTTTTTATAAGTATTCTTATTATAGCGTCAATAGAAATACATAGTTACCTATTCTGTGAAGTGTTCATGAAATGTCTAACCATTGCCGTTCATCAGACACAGCCTCTAAACCATCGTAAGTAAAATCAAGCAAAACGAACGCGTTTTTATGGGAAACAAGTTTCATGGCTTTTATTTCATTAACATTTTGAGTATTATTTTGATGTTATAGTGGTAATACAAATAAGGCATCTCTTGAATTCGTCTCTCGATCACGATTTATGATATACAACCTACTGACAGTCGAACAGACACAGATACAGACAGTGAATTGAAATCAGTAATAAGGTCCCGTTTAGATCCTCTTGGTAAAAGACCCAAAAACAGGAAGAGAATAAAAAAATCTGTTTGTTTCACTTAGATGCATACATCACGCCTTTATCCCTTGCGGGGTAGGCAGAGCGTAAACGGCTGTAAAACGGCCATTCACACCACAACTGACAATCGTTGTTTCAGTTGATGTGATATTCGTTGTAGTGTTTCGACCAAATCGCAAGGATAAAAGGACACAAGCTTGAACAACGGATGGCCAGAGGCAAGTTTTGAGAACGTGGTCTTACCAGATGGTCTGATCAGACCCGTATAACCTTGGCTACCAATCTACATGACGCTCTTCTCTCTGCCAAAGGCAGGAACAAGTGGAAAAGACCGTCCGACAGAAGTACCTACTGCCGCTGCTTGTAACGCCACGACTGTTCATTACGAAATCACAATTTCATCTTTCATATTTCGAAGTATAGTTTCTAATAAAAGTTGTTTAGTATTGGGAGTAGAAAACATCCATTAATTGTTTGTATTTTATTCAAACCCCTATTTATATTATAATTATGTATTAAGTTTTTTTTATAAGTTAATAGTTTGACCGCACAGAAAGCTTGCCTAAAAATTTGCAAATAAGTATTATTATTATACTATAGATACCATTTAAATAATAGTACCTACCTAGATCTTTTATTCAATTCTGTCATACTTTTGGTCAAACACGTATTTGATTACGCGATACTTTCAACTTGGATAAAAGATATAAAAAATTCGAGTCAAATGACGTGTTGAAATTAATCCCAGAAATATACGAATATCTTGCGATCCCATAACTACATTTTGTCTTCATAATCAGATCAGCTCCAACTTTCTTTATCTATCTTTGTATTGTAACGTTTTTTTAATATACTAAATTTTAATTGGATTGGTCCACAGGAAGAAGTCGTTTTAACTTAAAAGATTCTACATTTTCAATAAGTTGAACCTAAATAAAATCATTTGGGCACAAAAATCAACAGCAGGACAATCACATGCTGTCCTTGCTATACTTATCAAGTTGGCAGGTGGATTGGCGGGCTTTCGTGGTCTTGCGAGCTTCCGAGCATTTGCCATAGTATCTGAAAGTCTGAGGTTTGATTGCAAATGATTTGATTACCCACAAAGTAGATAATTATCGCTTTGAATCTGTTTCCAGTCCGTTACGAACATTGCCAGGCTGAAAAACTTTATCGTATACTAGCGCCCTGTTAGCGGTTTCACTCGCTGCAACTAATTTTTCCGCCATGTATTATACGTATTAAACTTTTTCATGAATTTCAATTACAAAAAACTGCAAAAATATCCGTTGCGTGCTTTAGAAGGAATTAGCGAATCCCACGACACAGAAACACAAAAAGCGACTTCATGTTAAAGATACTATCTATTCATCAGAAACATGGTTCCTGCTTCGCTCGCAGGGCATTCTTCGAAGTGCATGTTAAACTGGTTGCTGTCTATGATGATAATGATAACTTAAACGGTGCTCATTATTGTTCGCCTTGTTGTACCTATCTAGTAGGTAGACGGTTTAAAAACTCCGACACCAGGGTTTATCGGGTCGTTCTTCAACTCGGTGTCTCGCACGACAGAAGAATAGATTGCTGCTGAGCATTAACTGGGCACCCTTATCGCCTTATAGGACACCCACTGTAGAAACAGCGTGATGAAAATTTTAATTTATTTTGTGTGTAGTTGTCTGAGCGTTGATTTGGAGACCCGCATTTCCCTGGTTCGTTTCTCGGTGGGAACTCACAAAACAATTTCATCAGCATTATCATATCAGCCCACATATACTTACTGCTGAGTATAGGCCTATACTTATTTTTGCTATCTACATCGGTCCGCCAGTAAAGGCCACAAGATCGTCCGTCCATCTAGCGGGTGGTCTGCCTACTCGACGGTTTGCTGTTCTCAGTCGCCACTTTGCTAATGCTTTGGCCCACGGTCCACGATGATACATACTTGTATGTACCTACCTAATAAGCCATTGAAAATCTCTGACACCAGGTTATACGGGTCACTGCATTGGTCAACTTGGTGAGTACGATTATGAAGATGGAAAATGCAAGTTTATATCCAAAATAGTCTTCCTAATAAACTACTACTACAACAAATCACGCCGAGTAATTTACAAAAACTTACGTCAGTAAAGAAGTGAGTAAAGCTCAAGTCGTCAAAATCGGCGACTTAGCAGAAACTTACAAACGTCAAAATTGCCTACAAATGTCTCCACTGCTAAGCGCAGCTTATAGCGCTGAATAAAACGAATTTTACATACAATTTTGCTATCGTGAACACAAGGTCATTATTTAAAGCTCGATTAAAAAGAAAACATACAGGGTGCAACAACCAAAGTTATCCTGAAAGGAAATTATTTCAAGGAGTGACCCAGTCCATAATACATAATGAATATAAGTTGTTTAAAAAGTAGTAACTTTGATGATACATAAAAACATACCTACATAAAATTGCCGTGTGATGCCGGCTTAGAATAGCATCACCCCAATTCAAACCGTGGGTGTCGTAAAAACCGACTAAGGGATATTCGTCCAGGGAATGGGCAGCAGCGTTCTCTGTAAATGCAACATCTTACACTGCGCTCGCCAATCCGCCTGCCAAGCGTGGTGAATATGGCAATACCCCCCGATAGGGGGAGGCCCATGTCCAGCAGTGGACTGTTGTTGCTGTTATGGTATGGTATGGTACATAAAATTACACCTCATTCCTAGAGGGGTTGGCAGAGACTACATCCTTCTACTTGCTACGCTACGATCCTGACCACATCCTGACACCAGCTCTTTTGCTGCCTCAACATTAGATCAATCTTTTCATGCAAACCGCGACAAGTGGGTTTTCTTGATTGAGTTACAAAATACCTAACTGAATACTTCGTTACATTCCAGGAAGCGGGAACGGGGCATGGATCTAATCATTTTGCACCTTTGTGTAGCAATTTGTCATGAAATGTTTATCAATGAAATAACCAATACAATAGGAAAGCTTATCTCATCTTCCTAAGCGGTGACGAGATGATAGACCTAGGAGCTACTTAAATAATAAATAAACAACTTTCTATCTGTTGCTAAATCAGTATTTATTTAATTTTTTCTCGATAGAAATGTAATTTTGTCAAAGTAATTAATAATCTATTAAACTCTGCAGTTTAGTAGTCATCTTGATATCAGGAACTGGAGGTCCATATTTGCCGAATCTGATCTGACTATTTATTACTCGCTATGCAGACGCTAGAGTTCCAAGGCATTGACTTTTTTCTGAATGTATCACTAATGTCTTGGACTACGTATCCCAAATCCAGCAGGACAACAGATGCAGTCTTCAGACTATCGTCTTTCCAGCTGTTTCATTCTGTGGTTGTAAGGTCCACAATATTCTGCAATTGTGTATGCTGTATCCATGCTATAACCACAGGTGCAACCCAGTACACCGACTCATGTTTCACTTTCATCATCTTGAAATTAAAATATCATCATCGTTTGGTGGTATGGTGGTGGGTCCCATGATGGGGACTCGATACGGAGAACAGGTACGTTGAATGTAAATGCAGGTAGATAGGATTCACAGGCAACAATAACTATATTTATGAAAATTATAACAATAGAAAGCAATCAATAAAATTTCAATTTACTGTTTTGATAAATAAACTAATACACACTGACAAATGACACTTTACAGAGGTCAGATCTATGGATCCGATCTTTGGGTCAAATAAAAAGTTTTATTATAATCTACCTATGCAAACTACATAAACAGAATATTATTTAAAAGTATAGAATTTATGATTATCTTCTGTTTCAGTCTTGCTTGCATAAACATACATACGTATATCCTGCTCTTACGTCAAAATTAAAATAGTTATAAAACAGTCAATATCAAAAGAGGCTGTCACCGGAACTTTGTGAACAAAATAGATAATACACACTTGTGCGACTTATCTTAGCAAAGCTAAGCAAGATCTCTGAATGCGACATTTGACAGGACTTACGAAAGTACGACTCTGGTCGAACTTAGCTAAGATCGCGCTAAGCAATCTTTCTGAATCTCGGCCTTAATGTCCATGCTGTGATTGACTGTTATGCTAAGAAAGTTCAGGTGCACAACTTATGATTTTGCTGTTGATTGCCTGATCATTATCTCCTAGGCATACACTTTTTGTACAGATCACATACACATTTGAACGATTTATAGATTTACTCGTGAATGAAAACCGTCCTTTACCAACGCTAAATAGTTACTACCCTGTGAGGCTATGACCAAACTACCTATCCGGAAAACTACTGATTTAAATTTTGTTAAAACTACCTACTGATTTTTGATTAGAATAGGTATCTTAAGTAACAATTCTATTTTACAGACTCTACTTTACAGATTCTATTTTAAAACAAAACACACTAAGTCACTCACCAAAAACAGCATACATAGGCCTCATTACATTTTTGCAGGAAACTCCAGAAAAATCCACTTCAAGAAACAACCGCACGTGAAACAATCCTTTCGTCCAATCAGAATTCAGTATCACACAAACAAAACACTATCGCATTTTCCGCGCGTAGATTTTCCCGCGTAAAGTTTGTAAAGGTCCGTTGCGCTCGCGCAAGCGTATCAGCTGACGCCCGATCGACAAATGTGCTATACTTCCAAGCTTGGCCGCGCGCCTAGACGAGCCGCTAACGAAATTGCTATTAGAATTCCAAATTCAAATCCATAGCGTTCGATTCCGCATCTCTAACATCTAACAGGGTCACCGAATAATTATTAAAATATTTAAAAAGGTGGGGTTAATCAGGTTAATTGTCGTTTTCCTATTCGAATTTCGGTCTCACTTTCTAATGTTTTCGGTAAAACACGAAGGTTGTAGAGTATCTATATCTATGTAGATTTCGTTTAGGATCTACACCTGTGATGTATCAGATGCATAATTAATAGTCGATGTGGGTTTGATCGTTATCAACATACATCAACTCATGTGAGATTGGAAATGTTGAATTGAGATGATAGATTGATATACAGATGGACGGATATGATTGCACTACTGGAGATTCAGAAACACTCCATTTTTTTTCTAAGCTCATTAATCGATTAGTTTGTTCAGTGCAGTTCCTTTATTTCATTTTGATACTCTATGTTTGTATATCTGAAACAATAGGTGTATTGCAGAATTAACAAAAAAATAACAAGTTCAGAAGGCTTATTTATGTAGTTTTGACTATAATTACATTAATGACCATCAAGCCAAAGTAGCAAAGAACTATTTTTTTCCAATTCTAACAATGTGTAAGTGTTAGTGGGCCTAACATCGGTTGACCTATTTCGGTAGATGTCAAAACACGCAGATTCAACCAAAATATGTTTTTTTTACTTTAATGCACAAACAACACATTCTCTAACATAGGGTAATCAGAGAGGCGAGTGCACTCAACAGTCACAGGATCTTGCGTAAAAATATCAGTATCATACTTAACACAGTTTTAGACTGTTAAAAGACCTTTTGACTAGACCAATAATTCACATTACGTAGGAAGTTAATAGCGTTTAACTACAGATAATAATACGTTGCTTTACGGTAGTTTACAAGTAAATTAATATACTTGTTCACTTTCACTAAACGTCTATGTTTTAGACGTTTTCGATTATCGAGTTGGCATTGCATGATTTCTTATCTTAGGGTTATAAAAATAATCATAGTGCAGATTTTAATAAATGAATGCCTCTGTTCGGATTAAAATATATGATACTGGGCATATTTTCCCACATAAATGCTATTACCACTATGACGACGATTAAAGTTATCGTATTCACCTGACACACTCTACGTAATTGAACGTTCCTATTACGTTACGTTATCTGCGTAGTAAAGAAATAGCAATAAAATTACCGCTGATTTTCATTTTATTATTTTTAATGGGTTCACTAAGACTTAGTCTAGCTTTTTTTAGATCTAAAGACAGAGATAAATCCTCCTTTGATTAACTAAATTTCCATAAATTTTGTAGATCAAATAATAAATATAGAATACTTGCAATTGCAAGTGGAGTTTCGAATACTTCTTGAAGGAATGCCTTCAGGCAGCAAAAATCATTAAAACTTTGATTGAGAAAATTAAGTAGGTAACAATTTTGAGTACAAAAGTTTTTTAGCACAGATGAACTTAGACTTCAATATTGATTGTCAGTGAAATCTGCTTTATGTCAGGTATTTACATAAACAAGAAAGTACACTGTGTAGGCATGTAACATTTTAAATCGGTAATCAAAATCTACATTGTACCTACATATCATTATCCGTTGGAAAGTGTTGTAAAACACTGACTTTTATTGTAACTGTAATGAATTGTTTCACCTCTGACCTGAGAGAGCATTAGACATCCTGCTCTAACACTATATCAATGGACTTCGGCATAATGTGACAAGAACATGACCAATAGGTGGTAGACTAAGCTAGTTTGCATGTAAACTCATTACGTATGTAAGAATAGGCGCTGTGGGTGCCTTATAGAGGGTAAAGAGGATTGCTCACTTCAAAAATTTACTTCTAATTGCTCTTGTCGGTGGAGTAACCACCAGTTGTCTCTATCTTCAATTCTTTCCTGTAAGACAGAATCATTATTGTCTCCTTTACTTGATCTAAAATCTCTTCTTCGCCATCCTATTCTTCTCTTTCCTTAAATTTTGCCCTCGATACCTTTATAGCATCAACAGTCCACTGCTGGACATGGGCCGTCTCGGGGGGCATTGCCATACTCACCACGCTTGGCAGGCGGATTGGCATAAATTGTTTTAAAAATTGTTGATGTCCCAAAAGATATCAAGTACCAAATTTTACTCCACTCACCAAGGTTTTGGTAGGACCAGACTGGGCTTGAGTTATTCCGGGAAGAGCGGGTCGGATTAGAGGGTATATAAGGTCCTAGTAAATATGTATAAGAAAAACATCTAAGGCATTTAAAAAAAAATCGATACGCTAGATTTTATTTTTCATTTTCAAACAAACTTTTTAATTAATTACGTGAACACCCTTTGATTGACCTTCCGCCGCGTAGACAGGATGCACTTACACGACACGCACACTAACGACCAACCAATCACAGCACTTATTTTAATTTTGGCGCGTAATCATCGAAGTAGTGATTGGTGCGGTGTGTTTCTAGGACAAACAGGGTGCACTTTTTCGTTTTGTTTTTTTTTTAGATAAATGTAATTTTTTCGAAAACTAGCGTGCAGATTTTTTTGAAAATTTGCCTAGAACATGCTTATATTTTATTTAATCTGCTCCTTAAATATTTGCAGTGAATTTAATAGGACCTTATATAGGGTGAAATTTTACTAGTGACCGATAGCAAAAACTCAGAACCGGCTGGTGATAAGGAACAACTTTCCCCAAGGAACATAGGTCGAAACACGAAAAAAAAATTGAAACTCCCATACAAAATTGCCGATCAGCTGATTTGGGTTACTATGGGAGGTCAACATTTATTTTTCGTATTTCGACCTATGTTTCTTGGGGAAAGTTGTTCCTTATCACCAGCCGGTTCTGAGTTTTCGCTATCGGTCACTAGTAAAATTTCACCGTATATAGAACGAAAGATCAGGTTGTCAAACTGGTTAGACATAAAAGGTATAAACTAATTATTCTCGGGTCAGTACTCGATCATTTTTATTACATGATTTTATGGATTAATCTATTTCGATTATTAACCTACTGCCTGGTGTGCTGGTTGTTAAATTTAACCTGCTCAATTTGTTAAGATTTCAGATCCTTCGTCTTTTTGTGTGGGAGACACGGAGTCGTCCAACGCTCTGATGAACTCTGGTGTCAGAGTTTTCTAGCTTGGGTACAATTTTGATTTTTTAGCATAAGCATATTCTTTCTTGTCTATTTTAAAAAACCACATTAGGCTATGTGTCAGTGTGAAACAGGCCTTATAGTCATTACCATCAGTGGTGCTGTGAGTGACACGCCCTATTATGTACTACAACTCTTCCTACTGTGCATAAATAGAATTTGTCTCTCTGAAGTCTTGTCTCAAGTAAATCATTTTAAATGTCCATATCATAAGCTAATGCTATCCTTGTAACTGGTTGTGCAGTGCTGGCTTAGAATAGTAATTACATCACTTCATTCGTACTTACACGCGTCTGAAATTGTAACTAAGTAAGAAATGAATCGACGGTCCGACGATATCGTCAAGCTTACAGAACGTCCCTGGACGAGAGTGGAGCCGTTAGGATTGGCACTGGAATGGGAATGATAATGATGATGAAGAGATGAATCTTCTGAATAGGTAGCGGCGTTTTTTATGCAAAGCAACATAGAGAGGCCTATGTTCAGGAGTGACCTCTTAGGCTGTTGATATGTAGGTAAGTACCAACACAATCTTTCAAGCTATGCGCTAGATGGTCATCTACCTGGTATTTTTGGTATTGTCTATAGGAACTTTAGATATGCAAAAGCTGGGAAATATTAGTTCCTCGTTATTAGATACCTACATAAAATAAGACAATCAATTTCACAACGGAACAAACATGACCCTTTCTATAACTTGATTTAGAGAATTTATTAGCAAAGCGTTTTATTGATCGTTTTATAAGCGCTTTATGATAGCCTATTGAAAATTCTACTTAAGTGGCTGCTATAGGCGCTACTGGCTATAAGGGCCTTAAGGGCTAATCCATAATTAAGCTTAACTTAACCTGTGCTCAGGTTTTATATTGCTTATGGTTCTAATAGGATTAAAATACAAATAGCTATTTTAGGTTTGATTGCTGTTGGCCGTTTGCCTTTCGTGTGGGACGCCAAGTCAACAAATGACTTGATAATAAAGATCTCTAGATGTATCTAATTTGAGAATTGGTAGGATAGAGGCAGGTTTTAATTTCATTTACAGTAAAATCTATGTAGGGGATCTGGTTCACTAAGATTAAAATTATGTTTATAGTGATTTGATGGCGGGTATTAAACAGGGATCATAGTAGTAATAATAATTTTATTTCCTTGTCTTGCATTGCGGTGGCTGGTAGGTAAATACCAATTTTCTTGACCCCTGCTTGCGGATAGCCTACTTTACTTACAATCAATTATTGTTATCAATACCAACAGTTTGTAGCTATGGTAGCGGTGCTTGTCCTGATTCTGTTTTTGCCGTACCAAAGCAATAATTTCTGTAAGAATAGTATGATGATATTTGATTTGTGATGCCGTAGTTTTAGCGTATCTACTTAACTGACAGGCAGGAACTGCCTCTGGTGTTTCAAAAGCATGATTGTGATCCATTAAATGAAATACACAAGTACCGTAACTGAAGACTGACTTGTATGTTTTTATAGTTAGGATTTTTTTAAATTTCTTTATTAAACATGGAAAAAATTAAGAGAAACTAAAAGCAGTCAAGCGACAAATAAAGTGAGAGATTTTTCGTAATGATTTTTACTTGTACAAACTCTCAAACTCATTTAACTGCAAAAACTAAGAAAAACTGCACAGCTTTATCCTTTAGCATGCGCTATCTGATGAAGATAACGGTTTTCAACGTGTACAATATAAGTATTAGAAGCAGATACTAATATAATAAATAAGTAGACATATTTCATAACTGTGATTTCTACGTCAGTCAGTGATTCATCAAACGGGACCCTAGGCAGATGAGAGTCAGCAAAAACTAGCGAGTAGGAAGAACGACAGGCTAATGATCATTCCCTTCTCAAATAATCTAGGTTATATCACTACCTAGACTTGCTCAACAACTTATGAACACATTTTTTTATTGCAAATGCAAATGTTCAATACCTACATGTTTCAATAAATTATGCTAAAGCCCTGCCTTATTTTAACGTACCTACTTATACATAAGGGACGGTGTACCGAAAACTTTGCAGGCGTGATCAGAATATGAAACTGAACAACTTTTACTATGGAGCCAATGGTGGGAAACGAGAAAAAATTTCCGACCTCCCATACAAAATTCGCGATCAGCTGACTAAATTTGTATGGGAAGTCAAGAAAATTTATGGTTTCCCGCCATACGTTCCATGGGGAAAGTTGTTCAGTTTCATGGTCTGAGCACGCCTGCAAAGGTTTCGTTACATTACACACCCGTATAATGAAAAGTATAGAGTACGCTGTTTTAAACAATTGCTATTATTGACAACGCTGAATTAACCACCCACGATATAGGAATCATATTTAATGATATATAATTAGCAAACACTGACTATAACAACGTGTAATTAGACATACAACAAAACATGCATATTAATACACATTCACAGCTCGACTACAACAATCAGTGCTGGGAAAATTATTTGCATACGGGTCTAAATCATACTGTGGGTGGAGGAAGTAGTTTCCCTGTTCGAAGAATATTTGAAGACCTATGGTGCAGACGTGCTAGTAACATGTTTCTACGTCGGCGACGGGGACTAATGCGGCATTTTAGTCACCAAGGCGGCTTATATAAAGGGCAAATTTTTAAGGGGTGAAATAGTCCATTAACCTGAACAATTTTTCTCAAAAAAAAGGTCGAAACACGTAAAAATATGAAACAACCCATTAAATGCTTTGGCGTTGGTCGGCTGGGTCAATTTGTATGGAGTGGCAATTTTTTTTTTCATACCTTCTTCGACCTATGTTCTTTAGAGAAAGATGTTCAGATTTATGGATTCGTTCACCCCTTGAAATATTAGAAGTATTCTTTCACCGAACATTCGATTTACTTGATTAAGCTAAGTAAGCTAGCAGTGTAAGTTGAAGTGCGCCGATGCTGGCTGTCGTATGTAAAACAATGCGGTAGGTAATTCCGCCAATACGAGCCGCGTGATTCTCACTTCCCGGACGGGCGCGTGTTTTTCTCATAGCTAGGCGATGTTTCCTTTCCTATCTGACAACAGTGCTGACAACAGGCTATGTTGAGCGAATTTTCTGATTTCAATAAATAACAAAGTCGTATACCTAATCTAAACAAATGCATGTGGATATGGAATGCAGTTACAACCAAACTAATTATGGCAAATTATTTTTGAGCTTAAAGCTCATCTGCGGGTACAATGGATGGACATTTTGAGAAACAGTAGATACAAAAGTTTCGGAGATCCACAGGATCTACCGGTTACATGTCTGACGTCAGAATATAAGAACCTATAAGTGCTAAGTGCTATACTATTTCCATGAAAAAATATAAGAACAAAGTGCCTACTTATTTGTAGGTAATATTGAAATAATATAAACCATTCAATGCAGGTAAGGAGAAAGGGCTAAATCAATTATGTAATTAAAATTTCATTACCAGTGGAAAGTTCATTGAAAAATACCTATGTGATCATCTCCTGTGAGCTAACACATTAAGTAAAAGTAAGATGTTCTCACAGACGTCGCACGATTATGCGGCATTTTTTCCGGTCCGGTTTTGTTGTGAAATCCTTGATTTTGTTTATTACGACAAAGCTATTATGTGAAGCCACCCTTACCCGGAACCTCCACACATTTTACCTATGGTAGCTTTTCCGGCAGCCAAACGAGAGTTACGTCAATCAACGGAAAACCCTATATTTCGAAATCGAGACCAATATACAAGGTATAAAAATTTACATCTAATCCCTAGAATAGTTCAGTACGGAATGAGTTTAATATCATTTTCTACACAGCTGTAGGAAATGAAATAAATAAGTCAAACATATTATTCATTCATGTACATATGGGAAAATAATTATTCAAAGATAAAAGATATTATAAAATATATTGGATGTTGACAGACGGTTCAAATTTTCTCCAATATTTTCATTTGCTTGCAGATTGCAGAGCCTTATAATATGATAAGGCACGTGTGCAATTATCCACAGATCGGGTTACCAGACTGTGCATAAATACTTAATAAGTAAGAACTAACCTTAATTAAGTATCTATTTCAAAGTGCCATTGCCATCCCGTTAAAACGGGTAGATAATTTGAATGTAATTCGATTCTTGCTTAACCGTTTACGAGATTAAGTTATAGGTAGGCACAGAGAGCATCTAGTTTGACCTGTTGAACGTTTCGGTAAAGTCCATTCGGTACCTACCTTTATTTTTGGTTACCTTAAAAATGATAAACAAAATGCTTCTTAGTTTCAGCAACCTGTACCTACGTATACCTGTACCTAATCTACAAAGCAAAAAGCAGCTGTAATGAAAATTGATAAAACCAACAATCATTACGGACGGTGTGCCTTATTATTCAAACACAGTCAAACTCTTGTCGGTGGAGAGTGTTATTTATAAATAACATGGCCGTAATCTTTATGACCATGTAAGTTTTTCACATTAACATTTCTTTGAGTGACCTATTACATTGTAGGTAAAGGGTTAAACACGATCGTCAGTAGATTATGTAATGAGACTTGTATATTTATTGTGTATTTTTAAATATTAGTACCTCGCTGTAAGTATCTAATAATTAAAGAATTAAAGCGTTGTAGAGAGACATTTGAAAATATGATAATGAATGATGTTCCTTAAAATAGAAAGTATCTTTTTTTTAAAGCATGAGCATCATTTGCAAATTATGTTTAAGAATTAACATTTAGATATGCTTTTGGAATGGTGATGCTTGTTTGTTTGCTAGTAGAATTAGAATGTCTATGTTTATAATGTAATGCATTGAGGCAGCACACTGTGGCTCTAGATCATTTGTTGGTAAACAACAATTTGTAATGAACTCAACATTGCAAAGATATAGATCGCTGTCGTTGTCGTTCTTATTATGCGCGCACTATTTCTCATTCCCTGTCATTATGACATCGTAAATTGATAATAAACCGTCTCCTTAACAGAACAGACCCTTAAGGGATTATTGAAATGGCTAAGCATCGTCGTTAGTACAGAAAGTTTCTTAGAATACTGGGACAAATCGTTAAACAGTCCGCGATTTGCAGAAATAATGTAAGCAGGTAATAATAGAGCACCTAGTTGCCATTATAATGTAGCAAATTGATATTTCTATCAAAATGTAATACTATTTCTAGTAAAGTTTAGTTTTACTTGACAATGTCATCAAGAAATCGACAAAATGAAGTGGTCCCAATGAAACTCCTTGCCGCATACCAAGATTTTGATGCAGCGTGTAAGCTGTACTTGAAAAGGTAAATAATATTTAAATGTCACATTAAGCAATAAAAAATCATGAGAAAGATTTTGATATAGCCTGGTGAATAAGGGACAGTTCGTGGTTTGTTGTCTTGACAGAAGCCTCGGATAAGCTTCACCGATTACCTGAATTATATCTTTTAAGCTATTTACTTACAAGTCTTTTTGTGTATATATTATGAAGGTGCTTGATGATCATGTTAGATGAATAGATGATTCACGGCTATAACTGCCTACAAAATGCATAAATGTTAATAAATTGAATGATAAATCAATCACAATTTAATAATACCCCGAAGTTAATATCAACAATTGTATTAGTTACCGGTGTTGTTTTGTTGCACGCGATCAAATAATCCATTACGTTTATAACTTCATCATAACCTTTCTCATGAGATTTCATCGCAGCGAGATCGCACCGATTATAATTTTATAAACTAGGGCCAATTACAGTGGAAGTAAGAATGTGACGTGTATTTCCTCTCTGCAGGTAAATACTTACAGAGAGGTATATTATGTTCGATCAGCAGCACAGCACATCATCGTACGCCTTCACACAGTCCATAAGATACAAAAGCTGATGGAATATACGTAAAAATAGGTACACACTACCTCTAAAATACCTATTAGGACAATATACATTTTTGGTTTTGTAGAGATACTGTAGGTATATTATCAAGTATATAAGGACGGCCTGGGTCTCAACGGGACGGAAAATGCGCGTTGCATGAAGTACCATATTATCATAGTTTACACTAAGTACCTACCTATACGAAGTTACTCCACACTACCACAAAATAGAGAGTTTACAGAAGGTTCACTCAACCCTATTCAGGATTTTCACGATCACCACGAACACAGCAAAATCGCATACAAGAACCAATTTTAATCCAAGAAATATGACGTTCGTGGCAACCATCTTCTTAGTTATTTTGTGTTCTTCTGATATTCCAGTTATTTCCAAAATCAATGCTAATACTGACTATGCCATCTGTAAAGACGCCCCGCGCGCCGTTTTCTCAATTTGTGGCATTACTCCACAGAATGAATATATCACACAACCTTGATCTACAAATTAAACATGGAGAAACTTTTTGACACTATTTTTCTATTTAAATGGAAAACAAATTCAGGCAGATCCATAACCCACAGACGGACCAGTTTTGTTGTTCCGGTATGGAGACACAGATTGTAGAATATTTTCTATCAAATAAAGTCTGAATAAGAACTTATATTCTACCAGTCTTTTTTACAATATTTGTTTGCACCACGAAAGTTAAGTCATCAAAATTTCTGTTAGATTTACCTAGGTACGTGATACAAAATGCCCAAAAAATAACTATCGAACGCTGATGATAATTCAGATGCAACTGAACACTTTGGATGTGAATAAGGTATCTATTGTGCCATCTCAATTTTTAGAATAGACCTTAAGCTCAAAAATGCCAAGGAAATTACCACCTAAAACTGTACGTACATAATGTAATTATGCATATCAGTTCAAATAAATTCAGCTCAGTCTTTAAAAATTAAGAACTTCCAGGATATATCTTATTACTTGGGCTGGCAAATTATAACAATCTTTACATCACACGTTTATGACGTTTAGTGGAACAAACTAATTCTATCAGAAAAACTAGGTAAGCACTTAAGTGCTTACATTGTTTAGTGCTTTGCATTAAGACTATAAATAGGTACTTACAATTAATATCAATATTGACGTTTCTAATTGGCATGCCACTTACCTACCTATTAATGAAAATAAAACCTTAAATTCACCTGGTCAGATTGACTTGGTCATATAACATTGACCCCATCACTCAAAATACCTTATTGACTAGAATTAAATTTCCAACGTAAACAGCAATAAAAAGGATAAAAGCTCTTTTTTATTAAAGTTACCATTGCTGCACCTCGCGTAGCAATTAAAGGATGATTTTAGTGAATGGAGATCAGCATTGCACTGCTCTCGCCAATCCACCACGCACCACATTTGTCATAGGTAACTACAAACACTAGTAACAGATTTTACACACGATGGTAGCCGATACTAAAACACAGCATTCTTCAAGACCGCAGCGTATAAACGGTCTACTAACTATGGGAAAACACGCGGCGGTCTGCTTACAAATGTTGGCTTGTTGCGGTGTCGTATTTCTGAATCTACATGTCATCTCTATCGGCGTTACGGCTGTATAAACGGGTACAAGCAAAAAACACACTAACTAGGTACGTTAACAACAGAAACAGAAGCCTAGACAAATAGCTCTTTATTTTTTTATTAGCGGAGTGAGTAGGCAGTACCTTCTGACAAAAATAATAAGATTCACCGTCAGCGCTATAAAAAACGAAATAAGAAAGTTTGTTACTCATAATTACAAAATTTAGAATATTGCTCAACGCATATTTCGATCGAAACTAGATTTATAATACCGATACCTATATACCTAGGTATTTTTAAAATCTAATAGATAAGTTATAGCGTACTCTACAAATAATAGTGTTCTGTTTATGAAAGGCGTCTCTTTGTGATCTAGGTATGAAATATCTAAACATTTTAGCTAATGATGAAAAGCATAGTTTCAATGAAAGGCATGAGAAAGAATGTTACACTTTTATACCTCTACAATAACGTATAGCATCGGAAGTGCAAATTAAAAGAGCAATGATCTTATAATAACGTAACCTATTAGCAGTGTCTATAAATAATTCATTACATGAAATTATATACAATTTGTTGCATAACTATGTTTTTGTGTCGATGTTTCCCCTTCAACACAGACCGCAAACGTTTCACGGTTGATCTAATTTAATATACCTAGATAGGGTCTAAAAACTGCAATTTAAAGAATTATGCACCTTAACAACTTTCTCACAAAAAGAAATGAGAAAATCAGGTAGTTTGAGGTACCTATATTATAAACTTACTTACCTTTATTTACCCTTAAACTTACGTAACATAATTGAAACCGAGTTCTTATTTTAATTACTAAAGTGTTTGACGAATCGTGTGTGTGCGTGAGACATTTTTAACTAATGCATCTTTTCGAGACCAGTGACCTAGTAAGGTAATCGTGCTTTTGTCTCATACGAATTTTAAGAATATCTCATCCACATCCAGAAAAATAAAGGTCTTCACTTTGTCCCACATTTGGACGATTACCCTACTGCTTCAATATAATTGTGCATAATCATTAAAAGAATGTTAAACGAAAGTAAAACGTGGCACAGAAAATTCCAAAATCAAACTATTTATATGCGAGAAAACTTGCTTTGAAGACGATTTCTATAGAAATTCAAAATACCTAAACAGTAAAAGATATGTGACATACGACTTTCTACGGTCGAAAAATAAACTATTTGTATGGTAATATGTAGAGGTGGCAAACCAAAATAAAATTAACATAAAATGTAGTCTAGTCTAAGCATTTCAATCTAAAAGAAGAATCGATATTAAATCCAAATGTAAATAAATTCAAATAAAATAGGCACAGAAGCCCCCACTCTAGGCTAGACCACTTATCGATACACCTACTAAACTATTGAGACTATAAGGAAGTGTCTTTGATGTTGAAACTTGGTCTCATAATATAAACATAAAGTTGATAAATTGATTGAACATAAAACCCAAAAAAGGCAGATGTATTGAGTAAACTAGGAAATCTAATTCTGTTAGATAACATATACCGAATTTTTTATTTTATTTTATTAGGACATTGCTCAACAAAATCTATACATATAATAAAGTTGTAGAGGGTCGAAAGTCTGTACATAGAAGATTTTCGAAAAAAAACTGTTTGGTGATACTTAAAATTGATAACAGAACACGTTTCAGCAATTTTTAGATTTTTTTTCTGTTTAGATGTTTATCTGTTTATCTGTTTCTCTGTTTCTCTGTTTAGATGTTTGTATGTGAAAGCATCACGCAAAAACGACTGAACCGATTTTGATGCAAATTATACCAAAATGTTGGGAAAGTTACCGACCAGGTTATAGGCTAAAAAAAATCAACCCCTAAAAGGGGGGGTTGCCACTATACTTGAAATAAGTTTGCACGGAAATCGATATTGCCTTTTGGTAGAGCAATAAGTAAGTACCTATAAGTTGAAAAAAAATCAACTGAAATTATTTCAAGGGGTGAACCAGTCCATGAAACTGAACAACTTTCCCCACGGAACATAGGTCAAAAAATTAAAAAAATTTGGCCCTGTACAAACTGACCCTGCCGGCCAACACATTTTGTATGGGAGGTCCAATTTTTTTTCATATTTCGACCTATGTTCCTTAGGGAAAGTTGTTCAGTTTCATGGACTGGTTCACCCCTTAAAAATTTGTATGGAAGTGAAGAGGCAGGTTTTTTTTTCATATGTTCCTTGGAGATTTAGTTTCTCGAACCGGTTCACCCCTTACTATATTTGTAATTGTTTTTTTTACATCATATCGGACTCGATATTCGAACACGTATACCAACATAAAAATATAGCAAAATAAAAAACCGGAAAAGAACATGTCAGACACGCCCACAAACAGGGTTTCGTAGTTAATCAGGGTAATCAGCGTTACTTAAGAAATCAACTTTGTTCCTGGTTTGTTTGTAGGTGTATGGTTACCAACCGAAAATTCAAAATCTTTTATTTTTCTTAAATCTTTTAGTTTTATTTTATTTTTCTTAAATCTTGAGTGGCACAGTATCCAATATAGTTTTTAAAGTAACTTCAGATTGAGAAATTATTCCACAGTCTATTCAAATATTTAGCGTTTATACATTACTAGCTGCCCGTCAGCGGTTTCACCCGCTGCAACCTAATAATCCGCGGGAAAAAGCAACTCGCCAGGAGATGTCGCTGTTAGTTTTCGGCGAAAACATTTAAAACGCGAATCGGCTCAGCCACCTTTGCAAAAATATTGGAATATGCGTGATCCCATAGGAATAAGACATTTTCCCGTGGTAAAAAGTAGCCTACGTGTTATTCTAGATACTCTTCTATATTTGTGCTATATTCCATGTCAATCTAATCAGCCGTTTTAGCGTGATGTCGTAACAAACACACACACAAACATCCGCCTTTATAATATTAGTAGGATTGGGAGGAGAAAACGTAGGTACCCCACTTCATATAGCAGACGGTTATGACGGGCGTGAATGAAACTTTTCGTGGTTTGTATCTATGTCATTTGACCATTTTCTCCGCAGTTATAAGACGGATTGGATAAAACTTTTTGTGTAGGTACCTATAGCTACCAGCTATCATCACTTCATCACATTACAGAAAATCACTCATTCTTCGCGCGCATTCAAAGATGGTTGATTTGGTATCTATTATAAGCTGTGGAGTACCTGATATACATAAAGGTATAAACAGAAGTACTAAATACGGTATCAATGAAAAATCTTTACGACTTGATAGGCTGCTCCTGTAGTATTATTAATTTAGGTACCTAATGTATAAAAAAAGTGTACATACCTTCACAAATCACTAATGAGAAAACAAAAACAAAAGTGCAATAAGTAAGTAGAAGACATCGTGGGTCAAGCAGCTGGGCTTGCTCTTTCACATAAAAATAATAAAGAAACATCGGTTTTAGTAGTGTAACTGACTATTATAT
This sequence comes from Phthorimaea operculella, assembly GCA_024500475.1. Taxonomy (NCBI): domain Eukaryota; kingdom Metazoa; phylum Arthropoda; class Insecta; order Lepidoptera; family Gelechiidae; genus Phthorimaea; species Phthorimaea operculella. The sequence goes on from JANFCV010000128.1 coordinate 1,134,272, forward strand.
CATCAAGATGTAACTCAAGAGTTCAGACTTCGAAACTCGGCTTCGGCTTTGCCCTTCATAGACAAGTAACAAACCCAAATCGGCGGTAGTCCGGGGTTCCTCCAGATTATTCCATCATCATCGTCATCGTCATAACCATCATCATCATCTGCTTGCCCTTATCGTACCAATCGCGCATAAAATACTAACCATGAGACAAAGAAAGAAAATGCGAACTCCGTGACCGGTACCAATATGTGTAAAATGGCATAAAAATCATGTTTGTTGTATGGGAGACGCAACGGCAACAAAAATACAACATCTGTAATTTTTTAAATTTTAACTGTCTTACTTTTAAGGAATATGAGATAGAGATAGAGATAAGCCTGGTAACCGACAGACAACAAAGCGAAGTCTCAGTAATAGGGTAGACTTTAGGTACGGAACCCTTAAAATAATGTGGGTGGGTATTAAAATAAGTAAACAATCAATATCAATATCACACTACCTATTTCTGAAAATGTAATCTGTTAGTGTGTGTGACCAACCTCACGAAAAAAGAAGACCTACCTGACCCAAAAACCCCAGAAACAACCTTATGACGCCGAAAAATTAGAAGAGCAAACACCACCCAAAATGAGAAGGTGCAAGGAAGATGAAGAAGTCAATCTGTCTGTGTGGTATACCTAATTGTGCATGAATCACTCAAAAAGTTAGCGATATTTTTTGATGTTTGGTATGGTGGAAGATAAACGTCCTGATCATATTTTATGATTAGTGAGAACCCTTATTAGCACTGGAGGACCTGTCTGTCTGCTTACCTGACGGAACACCAAGAGCTTCGCAAAACTTTAAGAGACACGAAAAAATCTGTATTGAAAAAGTTGTTTTGCATGATGTGCCGCTTCTGTTGGCTCATAAACTTCTCTTGGCGAAACGAAGTTCGCGGGCACCAGCTAGTAATCAATAAAATGATACCTACTTTACGTTTGCATATTGCCTCCATCGTTAACATATAACATAGGGTGAACTTGAACCATGATAAGTCAGATTTCTAGATAGATTATCTTATCTAGTTAGACTAAGGCTTTACAGTTGAGTGAACGACAGATGATGATCGAACGATCTGGCTTAATTATTATAAAGTTAATGTGTTGGATATGGAATATTAAATAGTACAATTTAAATGATGTGTAACTAACTGTCTGTAAATGTACCTATTTATGTGATTGCTTATTATGTTAATGAGTGCCGACTCTGATTGTTCACAATTCACAATAACAATTTTAAAGGATTTAAGTTCCGTTTATATTAGACTTTTACAGTTTCTAAGTTTACTCAGTACCTAGTCAAGGAACTAAGGTTTTAAGGTCCAGAAATATTGTTTGTGATGAATACGTAGGTAATAATTATTATTTAAAATTAATGAAAAACACAGCATGTTCTTATCCTTATCAGTATGATTTAAGTAAACTCAAGGAGAACTGTAATTAAAGTTAGGTCTTCCTTGCCATGAATTTTACACTACGTACTTATCCAATGCTGTTTGCTATGTCGTGTGGGACAATGAGTCCACTAACGACCCCATGAACCCTGTTTTCAAAGTTTCAAACGAACTGAAGCAGATTAATCTAACATAGGACTAGTTTGCATGTAAAACAGATGAGATTCTAAAGGATGGTCGACAAGAACCAAGATGGAATACTCTTCACACATGTCATGTCGGATAACCTCTAGATACTTATCGTAATATGGCTTTATTTAAGTAGGCACATACTTGACGGCGGAAAATATATGACAACTAGACAGTTTAATTGAACCATCTACATTTTCACATTGTAAATTAGAGGAGATAAAGTCTCGTACAATTTACTTTAAAAAACTTGTTTTAATTACTTGATGAGGTCAAAGTTTATTGGCTGTATTTCTATTTCATTAAACACATACACATATCATGCCTATATCCCTTGCGGGGTAAGCAGAGAGTAAACGGCTGTAAAAACTGCCATTTACACCTGTTTACACCACGTCTGACAAAAGGAGTCATTCAGAAGGTTGTCAGCCAATTCTCAAACGCCTTAGTCGCTTCTTATGAAACCCACTGCAAAGAAGGGGTGATGCTATTCTACGCCGGCCTCACACAGAAAATTCAATAAATTGTTACATTTTTCTTAATGAAATTATAACATTCGTTAATAGACTAGTTGGACGTTAGTTTACTACCTACACTATTGGTAGGTACTAGATTTAGGTCATTTCATAAGTTACTCAGACATAATGATTGTGTATGACATGCAAAGAACTACTAAAAACGTCTCTGTAATGTGCAAAGCCAATTAAAAATCATCCAACATGCTTCACGATTTCATGTTACACAATTTTCTAATGTTGTACATTAGATCGTAATGTTTGTTTGAGTTCGTCAATGGCTTGGAACATAACATCCGACAGAAAATGAGGGTTACATTATGAAACAAAGTAGTGGAGTGAAAGTGTTGATTTACGGTAGAAGAGTCGAGAATTATAACCCTTTTATTATATTTTAATTACAAGGAACCGTGAAGGTCGAGTGCAATAATAAAGATTTACAAGCGAAACCTAAGGCGCAAGCTCCACAGGTAAGGCGTAAGACATGAGACGGATATGCGAGACGTGCGAAATCGCGATGCTTGAAACCGTTTCCAAATAAAATGTGGAAACAGAAGAAACGCCGCGGCTACACACGTGAGACGCGCGACAGCCGACGATCATTTCTCTGACAGATGTCATCTTACGTCTCATGTCGCCCATCTCCTATGTGGAGTTTTCCCATAAGAAATAAAATACCAGTTGACAAGCTGAGAAAGGACTCCACAAGCTTGCCCTACTAGATTTTTCAACGCTTGTCAATCCTCAGGGTTCTACATAAGAATTTATCAATTTTATTCCAACTTTGGTCCAAGTTCATATTTTCTTCTTTTCTTTTCGAGTGGGACTTCTAGTCATCTAACGATAAGTTTATATAAAATACCAGCTATTGTAGCAATGCCTGAGCTGCTACAATTTTCAATCAAATATACAGGCTAGCAATAACAATGAAACCGCAAATAACAGACGAAGACGCAGGCCATATCATAGTCTACAGGTTCGAATCTACTCGTGTTGTTACACGAATCCAATCACCTTTGTAAAATCTATATCTCGGCCAATAACCAGTCGAAACATTGCTTCTGTGTACAAAACTGCAAATAGATCGATAAATATCAATGAATAGTGTAAAAGAAGTGGCATTGTGCGTTTTTTGTCTGATTGTCTCCTCCTATATTTGATGTGTTTTTTACGGTAGTTAGAGAGATTTAAGAGGAAGGTTTAAATGCATAATTATTATGTAAGTACATGCCGAATAACGTCTTGTTGTCTAAAGTCGTCGTCTCGTCTATCTGTCGTCATAGGACATGGAAATGACTTATTCCAACGGGAGAACGATTACCAGCTGGTGTAACCGCTGGGCAGGCCGCTTCTTATAATGAACTCTACAATATCTTTGACCGATTTGTTTAACCTGTTCATCGTTACGTAATATCGTGTGTGATCTAGATTTAGTCGTAAAAAAAAACTGTTCAAGCAAGTTTAGCGAGTGCAATGTGGGCTAGAAACTATTATGCGTAAAGATTATCGGTTGGCATTCTACTCAAATTAATTAGAGTGACTAATTATTTGACATGGTAATGAGTTCATAGAAGACTTGAAATATCCACCTACTATTATAAAATTTAGGAAACATTTGGTCATTTTGAATAATGATACAACTATACCTACTTTGTGATGATTGCAAAAACAATCCCAAAAAAAAAATATTTATGCCTTGAATTAGACCATTGTTCCCGAAGAAGAAATAACATACAAATCTGAGGTAAGCACCTACTCGGATTATGCCTACCTACTTAATCGAACCAAATCCTTAGGGCTTGTAAAATTACAATTTCAAAACTAGTTCCACGAAGCGTTTCGATTCTATCGCAATTTTCTATTACAGGGTGTCCTCAAAAGGTGTCAATAAGCCATAGGCACATCTTGATATTGTAATAAAATAGCTGTAAAAGTTAACACTTGGTTATTTGGCTCCAAATCCGGAATGTCTCTATTGAGTAAATTATAGTCGCGCCGTCGATCCGTACGGCCCTATTACTGACATTAAAATGCGGTTGAGCTTTTCATAGCCAATATTACTTTGGCCTGAATAGGGACAGAAGGGCTATATTTTCGGAAAATTGTAAGTTCTTTGCTTTTGCAGAAGAACCAAAGTAGGTTAGGTACACCTTTTCTTCTCAATTGTTTGTCATGTATCGCTTACTCTTCCGAACTAAACACATATGCGTAAGTATTGCATTACGTGTATAATAAGCGGTTCTTCTTACAGTCAAACGTTACACACACTAAACGCGATAAGTATACATTCAAGACTAGCAATACGCAGTCAATATCTCCAATTTCATCTGCACACAGCTAATTATAATCGAACGCGTTAGCTCGAGGAGGAAAGCGTCATGTTTTGGTCCGTCGCGTCGCGTCGTGTCGCGTGGCAAGCGTGAGAAGATCTCAAGTAGAATCCACCGTACTGTGGACTAAACTTGTGATGTGAGAGCATGAGAGAGATATGAATTCGCCCGAGTGTAACAGGAATAGACTGCTGTCACAAACATCAGTTTGGTCCACGGGATGGTGGATGCATCTTTAGTGGCGTCGTGGCAGGATGTCGTGTCTTGTGCGTCGCATCGTCTCCTTTATCTCTTCATATCTTATCATTTGAACTATCTGTGCTCTGATGGTGTTCATAGCGGAATACCTTTACGCGGTATGATTATCAATTAATGCGTCGCGACAGCTATCTAGTTTATTTTCATTTATAGTGCAACATGCAACCATTAAACCATGAGAAGAAAGTTATCTTATGAAAATCAGCGGGTTATAAACTGATTGTTGCACAGAAGTATACGGTTACTTCTACATTATACAATAACGTGCATCAACGGGTAACAGAACATCTGAACCGGCACCAGCTGTTTAATAAGTTTCAGTCAGGTTTTCGGGCGGGGCACAGCACAACGTCAGCACTTGTTGAGGTCACTGACGATATCAGATGGAATATGGAGGAGGGTAAGCTCACAGTCCTCGTACTGCTTGACTTCAGCAGTGCGTTCAATACTGTCGACAGTGAGATCCTTCTTGCTGTGCTACGTAAACTGAACCTTGCACCTGGAACTGCAGCTTGGTTCCGCTCTTACCTTTCGGACCGTTACCAGCTTATTAAAGTTAACGATAGGTTATCTGACTGGTGTAGGATTGAGGCAGGTGTGCCACAGGGTGGAGTACTTTCTCCTTTATTATTTTCAATTTTTATTGACGGTATAACATCTGCCCTGGCCTCATCATACCACCTTTACGCTGATGACCTTCAAGTTTATACAGCCGAAACCCCTGAAAGACTACAGCATGCGATTGACAGGATAAACTGTGATCTAGCCACTATTGACAGTTGGGCGAAAAGGCATGGGCTCCTGTTAAATGCTGCTAAGTCTCAGGCGATCATTATTGGCAGTCATCAGCGGATTGCCAAGCTACACCTAGCGGATATGCCAGAGGTTACCCTCAATAATTCACCTATTCTCTATTCATCAAAGGTAAAGATTCTAGGTATTCTGATGGACCAGACACTGACTTGGACTGATCAGGTGGGTGAAGTTAGCCGAAGGTTATACGCTTCTCTCCATTCACTCAAGAGGCTACAAAACTTCCTTCCCATCAACACAAAAATTATGCTGGCTCAGTCCCTTCTTTTGCCTTTGCTGGATTATGGGGATGTAGCTTTTCTGGACCTGTCGCAAGAACTTCTAAATCGAATGGAGCGGTTGCAGAATCAGTGCATCCGCTTCATTTTTGGTTTGCGGAAATTTGACCACATATCAGAGTTCAGGGAGCGATTGAAGTGGCTACCAATCCGACAACGCAGGGATTTGCACATTTTGTCTTTTTTGTACAATATTCTTCACAAACCCAATGCACCTATCTATCTTCAAGAAAGGTTCGAGCTGCATACGGTGGAGGCAGGCTCTTGTCTGCGTTTCTACGGCGATCTTTCTCTCGGATACCGGTGTGTTCAACTAAAATGTACGCTCAGTCATTCACTGTCCACGCTGCACGCATATGGAATAAAATTCCTTCGGATGTAAGGAAAAGTAAAAATATCTCGGTTTTTAAAACTAACATTAAGAGAGTTTGGGGTTATGGGTCGGACAACTCGGACAATTTGTAGGAAGTATATATTTTTATATTATAATAATACTATTTTATTTATGTAGCTTAGTTCAGTTTTTATGCTGAACTAGTGAAAGAGAACGAAAGACGTAGGCAACTGTTTCGATTTCAGTTCATCTCTTCAGGTAAGTGACGACGACAGTTGAATTTGAAACTGCGTCCATACGGACTACTGGTGCGAATCTGAGGCATCGGTCTCATGAGTCTTACGACAACTCGGTATGAGTTTCGTCCTCTACGATAAGCTTTATACCAAGCAATCGCTAAACTTTATGTAGCTTAGTTCAGTTTTTATGCTGAACTAGTGAAGAGAACGAAAGACGAAAGTATATTTGCAAAATAAGTAGGCAACTGTTTCGATTTCAGTTCATCTCTTCAGGTAAGTGACGACAGTTGAATTTGAAACCGCGTCCATACGAACTACTGGTGCGTATAGACGCAGTTTCAAATTCCAACTGTCGTAAGGTCACTTCCTTACCTGAAGAGATGAACTGAAATCGAAACAGTTGCCTACTTATTTTGCAAATATACTTTTCGTCTTTCGTTCTCTTTCACTAGTTCAGCATAAAACTGAACTAAGCTACATAAAGTTTAGCGATTGCCCCGCTTGGGTACAAGAAGCTTATCGTAGAGGACGAAACTCATACCGAGTTGTCGTAAGACACTCATGAGACCGATGCCTCGCAGATTCGCACCAGTAGTCCGTATGGACGCAGTTTCAAATTCCAACTGTCGTAAGGTCACTTCCTTACCTGAAGAGATGAACTGAAATCGAAACAGTTGCCTACTTATTTTGCAAATATACTTTCGTCTGTTCTCTTCACTAGTTCAGCATAAAAACTGAACTAAGCTACATAAAGTTTAGCGATTGCCCCGCTTGGGTACAAGAAGCTTATCGTAGAGGACGAAACTCATACCGAGTTGTCGTAAGACACTCATGAGACCGATGCCTCGCAGATTCGCACCAGTAGTCCGTATGGACGCAGTTTCAAATTCCAACTGTCGTAAGGTCACTTCCTTACCTGAAGAGATGAACTGAAATCGAAACAGTTGCCTACTTATTTTGCAAATATACTTTTCGTCTTTCGTTCTCTTTCACTAGTTCAGCATAAAAACTGAACTAAGCTACATAAAGTTTAGCGATTGCCCCGCTTGGGTACAAGAAGCTTATCGTAGAGGACGAAACTCATACCGAGTTGTCGTAAGACACTCATGAGACCGATGCCTCGCAGATTCGCACCAGTAGTCCGTATGGACGCAGTTTCAAACTATTTTATTTTATATTAGTATAATTTTGGCCGTATTTATGTAGGATTATTTATTATACTTACTTTTTGGACAACAATATTATGTATTTTGCTTATTGTTAAGTATGTATACATTTTGATAGTTTTTAGGTTACCTTTTTTTTTTTCTAGTTTACCTGCTCATTCAATATCCTCAGAGTTTCTCAAGGGTTGACTGGAAGAGATCCCTTAATGGGATAAGTCCGCCTTTGTGCCATATCATGTTATTGTTTTATTGTGTGTTTTCTGTAATAGTTTTATGAAGGTACAATAAAGAGAATATACATACATACATACATAACACGAGGTCGCATCAGTTCCAATTTCATGATGGTTTTTTATGGATCTGGGAAACGCGAATCGCGAATCGGTGCCTTGCTGACAGGTTGGGTGTAATAAATATCCCTGAACAAGACACACAGCGCCATCTAGTCCCAAACTAAGCAATGCTTGTACTATGGGACCCAGCCAGACAACTGATATAATACATTTTTTGTAAATAAATACATATTATACCTACATAGAAAATACCCAGACTAAACACAAATATCTGAAAATAGACTAAACAAATATTTGTGTCCGGTGGGAATCGAACTCACAACCCTCGGCGTAGAAGGCAGGGGTACTACCCACTACGCCATTTGAACAGTCATTTGTGTGTCTTCTGCGGTGTCTAATCTCGGATGTCTCTGCTCAATCACGTCGCAGCGATCATTAGGCGCCTGCGCATCTCTCGCTCTGATAACTTTCCGGAGCGATCGCAGCCGCCGGTCGCCGGTCGGCCGCCGCGACACGACAAACCATTATAGGTTGTTTACCGAATATTGTGGAGTAATATCCAATCCACATGCCGTTTGATACCGGCTTAGAATAGCATCACCCCAATTCTACCCGTGGGTGTCCTAAAAAGCGACTAAGGGTTAATTTTCCAGGGAATGGGCAGCAGCGTTGCCTGTGAATTAAACATCTTGCAATGCGCTCGTCAATCCGCTTGCCAAGCGTGGTCTCTCTCTCTCTTTTCGTGTGGGACACCGAGTCGTTCCACGACCCGATGAACCCTGGTGTCAGAGTTTTTCAACCGCCTACTACAAGTAGTAGGCCTCTGACATGGCTGTATAACGACCGCTATCATAGACAGCAACCGGGACCGACGGCTTAACGTGCCCATCCGAAGCACGGAACCATCTTACTTGCGGACAATCAGGTGGTTCAGCCTGCAATGTCCTAACCAGACTGGGAACAAATTCACAAAGTGATAAATATCAACTTTGTGAGTGACCCCACCGGGAATTGAACCCGGAACCTTTGCGTGGCAGGCAGGCATACTAACCACTGCGCCACATCGGCTGTCGCCAAGCGTGGTGTGAAGGAGCACCTCCTTCACTTTAGATGTTATTAACTGTATTTGTTTGTTATGTGGTTTGTTGGTTATTTACGGAGCGGAATTGTTTAAGAAAAGATGTGGTCCGACTTCGAAGAGCGTATATTGCACACTAAAGTAAAAATGCATTGAACATGTAAATTGCAGATGTAGCAAATTGGTAAACATGTGGCGCATTAACTTATTATAAAGAAATACAAATTATTGTCGAGTTGGCTCGTACATGGTGAGTATAGCATACCCCTGATCGGGAGAGGCCCATGTCCAGCAGTGGACTGTTCTGGCTGTAAAGGTAATATCCAATCTGCTCTCTGTTGAGCCTTCTCTTTGATTTCCTTATACGACATGACGCCAATTTTTCCTGACTTGGTCCATGTATGCGCGTCTTTTTTTTTTTTTATCTATGATGGGCTTACTCTTGACCCCAATCTTACCCTAGAGCAGAGATGGGATCTACGGTGGAGCGAGCTTGCCCAGAAGATGCCTATTCACTCTAGACTTAAAGAGATTCAGGTTATATGCACTCGGAAATACAGAAGCAGGCAGGGAATTCCATTCTTTAGCCGTGCGCATAATGAAAGATGATTTGAAGCGCTTAGTGCGTAATGTGGGTATATCAACTAAGAACGGATGGTAGCCGGCCGTGCGTCTGGATGTCCGATGGAAGAAAGGAGACGGTGGTATGAGCTCATGCAGCTCACGCGCACACTCTCCGAAGTACAATCTGTAGAAGACCGATAGGCAAGCAACCTTGCGGCGGTGAGCCAGGCTGTGAAGCTTGGTCGCCACCAGTTTTTTTATCGCCTATTAATCTCTTGGCTCTGCGTTCCACCGAATCCAGTGCAGCAAGTTGGTATTTAGCCGAGCCATCCCAAAGGTGACAGCAGTACTCCATGCAAGATCGGACTTGAGCTTTATAAAGAGTTAGAAGCTGTTCAGGGGTGAAGTACCGCTTGACTTTATTCAGGACGCCCAACTTTCTAGCTGCAATTTGAGCCTTGGACTCGATGGTGGTGCCGAAGTTGAGGTCAGAGGACAGCTCCATGCCAAGGAGTTGAAGAGTGTTGGTCACTGGAACAGATGTACCCCGAAAAGTAGGAGAAAAGGTGAAAGGACTCTTTTGCGGAGAAAAGACACGCCTGCGTTTTTGAAGCATTGAAGCTGACGAGATTGTCATCGCCCCACTGGGAGACGTTACTTAACGTCAGGCTCGTACGCTCAATCATAGCCTTTCTCAATCTTTGGATTTCATCACCACTGGCTCCTGCTCCGGACAGATATTTCTCGGTGACAGTACTGTCATCTGCGTACCCAACAATTCCTGAAGATAGAAGGTCATTGATGTGCAGCAGGAAAAGCGTCGCGGAGTACAGACCCCTGAGGAACTCCGGCGTCAATTGCCTTGAGGTCAGAGGAGCAGCCGTCTATGACCACTCGGATCGACCGTTCACTCAGGAAGTCAGCCACCCAGCTACAGAAGCCAGTGGGTATGCCGTACGCTGGAAGCTTGCTCAACAGACTCGCATGCCACACCCTATCGAAGGCCTTTGAAATGTCCAGCGACACTGCTATTGCTTCGCCGTGGTTTTCAATGGCCTCGCCCCAGCAATGCGTTACGTACACTAGAAGATCTCCCGTGGAACGCCCTCGGCGGAAGCCATATTGACAATCACTGAGAAGATCATTGTCTTCGAGGTACGAAAGCAGTTTGCAGTTCAGAACTCTTTCCATAGCCTTACAGAGTACGGAAGTGAAGTGCGTCTAGGACGCCCACCGACCAGAGCGAAGCTCTTAAGTTGATGATGATGATGATGATGACTGAATATTGTGGTGGACATGTGAAGAAGAAAGCAGGAGGCTCCATCATCAGATCAGCTCGACAGTGCCAAATTATTGTATTGTCATCAAAATCACATACAGACCATACATACAGATACAGACAGACATATATTAGACCCTATCACTCTCAAGTCGAGCTAGCATTTTTTTGACAAGACTAAATTATGAAAACGTAAAAAAGAGAGATTTATCGTATTATACAGGGTGTTAGGGACGGTGTAACGAAAACTTTGCAGGCATGACCAGACCATCAAACTGAACAACTTTTACTATGGAGCCAATGGTGGAAACGAAAAAAAAATTCCGACCTCCCATACAAAATTCACGATCAGCTGACTGACTTTGTATGGGAGGTCGGAAAATTTTTTTCGTTTCCCACCATTGGCTCCATAGTAAAAGTTGTTCAGTTTCATGGTCTGAACACGCCTGCAAAGTTTTCGTTACACCGTCCCTAACACCCCGTATATGCATACAATCTCATTTTGTGTCAAAGTTATCGAATATTGATTTGAATTTTAAATATGTACTATCTTAACTATAGCTGCCTGCGTCACGTTTATCGGCTAAGTGTGTTACCAAATTTAAAATTCTAATACTAGCGGAAAAACGTAGGTATCTCATTTGGAAAAAGTAGTCCAATTTTTTATAAGTATTATTAGTGACAACTCAGTCGTTAATCATGTGTACAATGACCAACAATGGACAGCCTAAATATGTGGCTACGTCTCAAAATTACAGTTCACTCATTATATTGAATGATTCACAAATTTTCAATCAAATCAATTATATTCTGGGAATTAATATTCACCTTGTGAATTACCCATGATAGTTGTATGACAGCAAAAAGTAATGTAATGTACGTGAAGATGGACAGTCATTTGCAATTAATTCTTTTCAACTACAGTCAACAAAAAAGTTGGAGTCATTTTGGATACAGTTATGTTCATAATTGACAGACTATAGTATGCGTGATTGATTAGGTACATCTAATTTGAACTGTCTTTGTATTATGTTAAACATTAGAGTCGTTAAACCGACAACAACGTCTTATATGCAGGTATGGGGTACATTTGACCAGTTAGAGTCAGATTTTCTGCGTAGGCATATCTCAGTCACGGAGTTCCAGATTAGAATACTTACTTAAACAAAGTTAAGATACATTTTTTCAAGTTGTTAAAAAATTAACATTCTCATACAGGTCAAGTACTTATCCCATTGATTAAACTTGCGTAGAAAACCAACAAATAAAATTATTTAACTGATATAATTAACTGTCTATTCAAAGTAGGTAAGTACTTACCTAGTTGGTACTCATATGAATACTGCTTCAATATCTACTATGAAATTAATGTTTTCATGATTTGCAAACATTACATTACTCTAATTATGTGATAGGCCGGAACTACATACCTATTCTTATTTGCATACTTTTTCAGCGTCTCCGACGTGATGACAAAAACTACCTACTACTGAGAATTTGGCTACCTCGCAATTAATATAAGCGTGATGCCAAGTGTATTATATTTTGACAATACCAATCAATTTGATACATTGTTTTTGCGCACATCGGGTGTCATAATAACACAACATGAACCGTGTTTTCAAGACGTGTTATGAAATATTTTTTACCAATCCGTAAGTGAGTCGAATCAATCGTAACCGATCGGATGTTAGCAGATGTTATGCGTATTTATGTAATTGGATTAAATGGATGATACATATTTCATTGGCCCATAGTTATGAAATTATCTATTAGTAACTAACTAGGTACAATCGGGTTAATCGTTACACAAATGTTTTAGATTAAATCGATCGCGTTGATGTCTTTTGTACTGGCGTAGCGCTATTTAAGCTTAGCATCGTTTTACATAAGATGAGTAAGAAGATACTTGATAGGTAGGTTAGGTGTCTGTAATATTTCAAATAAAGAGTAACATTTGAACGTTTAGCTTACGTATTAGGAGCTGTTATAATTATAGGTTTAAAATAAAATTACTAGGAAGTATTTTCTGGCTGTTATGTCATGATAACAGAACAGGGTGTTGGGTGACCTAGGTCAAGTGAAGGCTTGGAATTGAAAACTGGTCAAAGTTTAATCTAAGATAGGCCTCTGTATGAATTATTTTTATATATTTTACAGGATGTCTACAGTGAAAATCCTAAGCTTGAAAGACTAACACCAACAAACATGCTACAAGTAGGCAGATATACTTTTATGCGTCGCGGTTTTACCTTCATTTCGCGTCTATAATTTTCTCTTTCGCTGTTCCCACCCATCGGCGTAGAGGAAGCAATCGATCGATATATTGAATTCCTGATGCGCGCATGCGGCGAACGCGCAAAAGCGAAAAAAACGAGAGTTGCCTCGCGTGCGTGTGAGCATATAACACAAGTTTTATTCCTCGCTTTTTGCTTGTACTGGTGGATTAGAGCTAGAAGTACCAACCTAAGACATGGTTTAAAAGTACTAAAAATGTTTTAACAGCAAGAAATACCTACTTACCTACTTAATTTTTTAATGCTTTTTACACTGAGCTTAAATGTAATAAGCATCAGTAAAAAAATTGTATATGTATGATGTGATAAGATAGGTACCTACAAAAATAAAAATGTTAATAAATTCTGTTCACTCCACTCCACATTTCAGTCGGCCTTCCTATACTCAAAACGTACGGGGGAACCGATTAAATCCTCACGATTAGAAGCTGACTGATTACTTAATACAAAATGTATGTTCAATCGGAATTAGAATTACAAATTTAAATTAAAGCACGAAGAATTAGCCAACAGCGCTAATTCATTTCATGCGATGGATGCACGAATGAAGATGTTGATTAAAGAAGTAATTTCTATTCATCCCAATCCCATTTTGTAAATCTCCTTTTTAAGTAGGTATTACCTCAAGTTTTATTGATGTATTTTACTACTTTTATATAGGTTAACTTTTTATTTGCAGTCACAGATTTTACCTGCTTCTACCAAGCACGTGCATAAGCTTTGTCATATCAGCAGGTCCTCAAGTTACTAATTCAAGAGCATCTACTGATTTTCTCTTTTCACACTCATCATCATCGTCTTCCTGCCCTTATCTCAGATCAGTTGGCGCAACATTTTTGTTAAAATGCAAAATTATATAGCAAAATGATTTAGCTACGTTTTATGACCGACCGCCTGCCTGACGTCAACCCTCTTTGGCAATGCTATTGTAGGTGGTATCACCGTGACACTAACAATTGAATAAAAATATTTTTGATGTTGGCTTGTTTTATGTATCTGAAAGCAAATATGTGCACGCTATACTAATTATTAATTCTGCAAATTGCAAACACCAGAATGCTCCCCATATCGTATTTTTCATTCCACATCATTTATTTTATTATTATATCTACACGAGGCTCCGGTTTCTAGAAGTTACGGGTATGGGTATGGTTAGTTAGTTTCTAGAAGGTCGTCTAGAAGTTTCCCATTTTTCATGAAAATAAGGCGTTTTTCAGTAGTAAAATGTGTCCTATATTTCACTCAAGGGTTAATTGTATGTAACTCTCTGACTCACTTTCTTCGTGTGAAACCCCGATCGTCCGTAGATTATTTACAATTGTGAAGGTTTTTCTTTTTATCAGTCAACTTTTGGAGTTTATCCAGTAAATATACAACAAACACGCCTTTCCATCTATATTTAGAACGAATTAATCGATGTACTTGTTCGTTCTTCCATTATAAGAATTCTCATTAGTGGACTTGCTACGAGTATTGCCACATGGTGGTAAATAGCGTGTGACGGTGTTTATACCACGTCTTCGCCACGCTTCGGGAAGAAACTGAGTGTTACCGGTTTTTTTTTTCATAAAGACAGGTAAAAATTACTTTTGTCGCAAAAGCTGAACAAATCTTTAGAGAATTGCCCATCTATCTTTCTCTATTTGTCCGAACACTTTTTGTACACCTGCACTCAGAGCAACTGATACTAACTGGCCACTCATAACGCGCTGAGGCTGGTCAATACTGGGCTAAAGATGTAACCTAAACAGTACAAATCCAAAATATTGACGTTCCATCACCTGTTTAGAAAAATGATGAAAAGGATTTTTGTTTCAGTAACATCCTGTATATACGATCGAACAACGGGGGCTGCGCAAGCGCATTCAATCTGTCATCGTGTCAACGTCACGTGGTTTCCATCACCTGTTTAGAAAAATGATGAAAAGGCTTTTTGTTTCAGTAACATCCTGTATATCCCGCAACGCTCGAACAACGGGGGCTGCGCAAACGCATTCAATGTGTCATCGTGTCAACGTCACGTGGTTTCCATCACCTGTTTAGAAAAATTATGAAAATAATTTTTGTTTCAGTAACATCCTGTATACCCGTAGCGCTCGAACAACGGGGGCTGCGCAAACGCATTCAATGTGTCATCGTGTCAACGTCACGTGGTGTCCATCACCTGTTTAGAAAAATGATGAAAAGGATTTTTGTTTCAGTAACATCCTGTATATCCCGCAACGCTCGAACAACGGGGGCTGCCCAAGCGCATGCAATGTGTCATCGTGTCAACGTCACGTGGTTTCCATCGCCTGTTTAGAAAAAATGATGAAAAGGATTTTTGTTTCAGTAACATCCTATATAGGGTGTAATTTTATTAGTGGCGGATCCGTTAAGGATGTCTTCTGTAAATGAAACTAAACAACTTTCCCCAAGGGACATAGGTAGAAATATGAAAAAAAAATTAGCCCTCCCATACAATTTGACCCGGCCGGCCAACACACTTAGTATGCGACGACCAAAATTTTTTTTTCGTATTTCGACCTATGTTCCTTGGGGAAAGTTGTTCAGTTTCATTGACAGAACACACCCTTAACGGATCCGCCACTAATAAAATAGCATCCTATATATCCCGTAACGCTCGAACAACGGGGGCTGCGCAAGCGCATTCAATGTGTTCTCGTGTCAACGTCACGTGGTTTCCATCACCTGTTCAGAAAATGATGAAAAGGATTTTTGTTTCAGTAACATCCTGTATGACGCTCGAACAACGGGGGCTGCGCAAACGCATTCAATGTGTCATCGTGTCAACGTCACGTGGTTTCCATCACCTGTTTAGAAAAATGATGAAAAGGATTTTTGTTTCAGTAACATTCTATATAGGGTGCAATTTTATTAGTGGCGGATCCGTTATGGGTGTGTTCTGTCAATGAAACTGAACAACTTTCCCCAAGGAACATAGGTCGGAATATAAAAAAAATGTTGGCCCTCCCATACAAATTGACCCGGCCGGCTAACACACTTAGTATGGGAAGACCAAAATTTTTTTTCGTATTTAGATGTATGTTCCTTCGGGAAAATTGTTCAGTTTCATTGACAGAACACACCCTTAGCGGATCCGCCACTAATAAAATTACACCCTATATACCCCGTAACGCTCGAACAACGGGGGCTGCGCAAGCGCATTCAATGTGTCATCGTGTCAACGTCACGTGGTTTCCATCACCTGTTCGGAAAAATGATGAAAATAATTTTTGTTTCAGTAACATCCTATATATCCCGTAACGCTCGAACAACGGGGGCTGCGCAAGCGCATTCAATGTGTCATCGTGTCAACGTCACGTGGTTTCCATCACCTGTTTAGAAAAATGATGAAAAGGATTTTTGTTTCAGTAACATCCTGTATATCCCGCAACGCTCGAACAACGGGGGCTGCGCCAGCGCATGCAATGTGTCATCGTGTCAACGTCACGTGGTTTCCATCACCTGTTTAGAAAAATGATGAAAAGGATTTTTGTTTCAGTAACATCCTGTATATCCCGCAACGCTCGAACAACGGGGGCTGCGCCAGCGCATGCAATGTGTCATCGTGTCAACGTCACGTGGTTTCCATCACCTGTTTAGAAAAATGATGAAAAGGATTTTTGTTTCAGTAACATCCTGTATATCCCGTAACGCTCGAACAACGGGGGCTGCGCAAGCGCATTCAATGTGTCATCGTGTCAACGTCACGTGGTTTCACTCCATCTGCCGCGCGCTTAATCCCGGAGGAGGATGTTAATATCCACACGGAAATTGAGAAAAATACACTGATCCAAAGTTTTAAAATTAGAAACGGTAGAAAATAAGCAGTGTATGTTTCTGTATATTTTCTTATAACATCTTGTTTATGGGAAAAGAGAGTACCTTCCTATCTTCATTATAAACCCAGGCAGACGACTTCTTGATAGAAAGTAGACCTTTTGAGAGGTTCAACAGGTGTAGTTTCATAATTCTATTAAGTCATTAAATTTTAGATGCGTAGAAGTACATCTATAAAAGGTATAAAAGTAGTTAGGTAAAGAGCCGCATTTAGTTTTGTCGTCAAGATGCTATCAAGGTATTGAAGATAAGTTAAATATGCAATTAAATTCAATACATCGATGTCATAACGAAACATAGTCTGACAATTCCAAAGTATAAATTACACATTTACACATCCATTACATTTTGTTGGAAGGAAAGACATTTACCACGACAACATTACATACACATCAACATCTACGTTTCATATTATTTGAAACATTATAAATATTTCGACTGACTTTCCAATAGATAAACATGGTGTTCTTATGTATTGGTGTTCTTGTAACCAACCCTACATTGAAAAGCGTAGCAAAGGACGGTTTCCTACTAGGTGGCCCTCTTTGGATGCAATTAACCCAAAATCCAGATCTTATGGAGACGCTTGGGGAAGGCCTATGGACCGCACGCAGTAGATAGGCAATCTTTAAAAGACGAATTTCTTTTACTTACCTAAAACATAAGCCGGTAAAAACATCATTTGTGAAATTGTGTACTCAGTCACTTTCCGAGAGAAAATGTTACTTACACGGGTTGGCATCATCATCACACCGGTGTTGATAAACATTGCCCTTTTTACATCGAATAAAACTTACGTAGCTACAATCAAATTAAGGTTGTGCGTGATCATAAGAGTAGTATCCATCCACCGACTGTCGGACTGTCCAAGCGTGCGGTTTTTTCTATATTCATTTCTACCATATCACACCGCCTGACACTATAATTACGGTTCTTACATTAGTAATGCGTTGAAAGTGAGTGATCAAAGTTTGTCTTTCGGAAGCTAATGTAATTTTAGGTGAGAAACACACGTAACGTCAGTTTGTGCGTTATTTTTGTTATTTTTGCGTTGCCTAAGTCTATTACGTTAGGTATGACAGTACGAATTTCGACTTTATACTCATACAAACAAGTACGGTTTATGTCAAACAGTTGTCAGACGCATTCGTCGACACAGCGTAAGGCGCAAACTCCACCAAAAAGACGAAGGGCATAGGACGTAAGAATGACAGTTGACAGACAAGTATCGTCAAATATTCTTCTTAGTTTTTGACGCTAGCTGTCATAGATGCGACGCTTTGGCGACGCTTGTGTGTGCCTTTGTCAATACTTTTTCGTATATTTTGTATGGAAACGTCGCGATGTCAAACGTCAAGCGTCATGCCCTACGTCCTATGTCTCTCCTTGTCCTCTCTGTGGAGTTTGGGGCTAATTCGATGCGCAGCATTTGTATAAAAATAAGGTGGAAAATAGCATTTTCCTAACGCGTACGATAAAATAACGCACAAAAGAACGTTAAGTGTCTTTCTGGCCTTGCGAGAATCTACTCTCTCTGGTCAAGTCGAAGATGGCAAAGGTCATGTCATGTAAAATATTACCCTTTATGATTAAAGAAGCTATCACTTGCAATAAAAAGTTCTTTCATAGGTCATAAACGTAATGAAGGGTCGCCGTACCAGACGGAAACTAGTTTGATCCAATGTTATCATACCAACCATAACAGCAACAGCAGTCCACTGCTGGACATGGGACCGCCTGCCGCTTGGCATGCGGATTGGCGAGCGCAGTGCAAGATATTGCATTTACTCAAGAAACAATAACCCGAGTACAATAATTTCAAAGTTGAACTTTGCGATTAGAATACGCCATCTTGACTTCATGAAATTTTAATATGCCTAACTAGCCAGAGTCACTCGAGCTGCTGAGACGAGTCTAACGTCACCTCATATTCGCCCAGCCGTTTGGGCTGTAGCCCGCGAAAAATAGTTTCTTGTCCACATGCATACATAATATATACTTATACCGACTATCGAGAAACATAACCCTCCTTCTGAATAAGTCAGGTAAGAAAAACATTCAATCGATTAACCAAACAAACAAGTCAAACAAACTTAATAAAAAATATGTTTGGTGTAATCCCACACAAACTATTTTCGTTGTTAGTGAATTAAATATTTATAAATAATAAACGAAATTGGTCCAAAACTTGTGCCTGGTTTAAGACCAGAACGTTCACCCTACTACAGCATTTCTCTTATGCTTTGTAGAGTGCACTATTTGCGTACATCATTATCATTCCGAACAGGAAGTTATCTGTTTTTTTCTTCTTCAGGAAGTATAATACGAATCGTTTGTTTGTATGAAGGAAATGATTTACAAATTGCTTTGTCTTTGGATAGTTTTGTTACTTTGTTGATCTCATACGATTATTATTATCAACAGTCACAAAAGGACCATAGGTAGGATTTTCTCACTAAGCCTACCGCTCTTGAGGGGTGTTACTAACAGCAGACGATTGTGACACAAATTAGGGAAACGGCGCGCGGCGCGCCTAACCAGATGACTCACTCTTTTTGATTTTGACGCTAACTTACGAAAACTGCAAAAAAAAAACCAGAATCTCAGGGGAAGTCAAGGTAAATAAGAAGGTGGTTGACGCGAAAGTCATATACTTATAGGTATTGGATTTAAAATTGTCTCAGAATCATATGTCGTTCTTTGTCAGATTTTGCAGTTTTGATATTTTTATGGGTACTTTGAGATTTTTGACAGTAACAACCCTGGTTATGTAACAAGTGCCAATTGCAAAAATCTGGAATAGGGCCGAGTGAACCTTCTGTAAACTCTTGTGAGGTGTCAAAGGTGACCCATTTGAACACGCAAACATTTAAATATTTTCTTCTTAGGTAATGTGCAATATAGTGTGTATAGTATACTATATGGACCAAATCTGTCTTCTTCCTAAAAGATATATCTACCCGAAAAATAAAATTTGCTACCTAAGCAAAAGATACAAAAGAGAAAATGTTGATAAGTGACAAAAATCCATAATTTTTTTGGGAGCAGGTATTCTATATCACCCACTTCCTAAATTATTCAGCGTTACCAATATGTTCCGATACAAATGAAATGACTTAATCTTTCACGCATTCTCATTTTGTTACCGAACTAACATCATAGCGCGCGGTTTGTTTGAAGCGATATCGTGCGCTCTTATTGGAATCCATTGGTCACGTACACTCTCTATAGTCTATTGTTTTAAACATCCATTACATTGTAACAACTAATCATTACCTAATAATTTTGGTGAGCAGGTGTGCTTCACGATGTTGCGAGAGATATTGTACCTACTTAGATACTTACGAACCTACTTGATGATGCAGTAAAATTGTATTAAAAGTAAATCAGTAATATACCTACCTACCTCTATAAACAACTTATTATTTGAACCTAAGTAACCTTTAACCGGTGGAGCAGGAGAGTTCTCGAGTGGAGACCACGTACCGGCAGGCGCAGCGTAGGACGGCCCCTCGCGAGATAGACAGAAGATCTAGTCATGTCCGCGGGGAAGTGCTGGATGCAGGCTGCTTCTAATGCCTCTGTTCAGCAGTGGACGTCCTATGGCTGATATGATGATGATGATGATGAACCTTTAACAACTAAGTTTTTTCTTCGTATGTGAAACAGACAAAATGTTCCCTAATAAGCATACCTGACCACACCTAAGGCAAGATACCTACCTAGTAAGTGGCTACAATTTGGCAACAATTTAATATAATCTTTGACAAAACAGTATTCACATTTAAGAGTTACATCATCGATTACTAAAATTCCCATGCTAGAACATTATTTTGATCAAAATATCATAAAATAGAAATCAATTTAATATTGTATTTACAGGCGTTCAATAAATCACTAAGTTATTAATAAATTAAGTAGGTAGAATAATTCTGAACATCTTTCCTAACGATGCATTTGATTTCTATACTCAATCTTTTCTCCAAATTCTAATTAGCAAGAACCGGTCTCATTTAAATATTCAAAATCAAAACCAGAGACCAATCTAGGATTATGAGAATAGGAGACACGCAGCTGAGATGGGCGTAATCGTTTCCTTTGTAACCAGAAATATATCTGATTAAATAGTTAATCAACATTGTTATCAATTAAATTTATGTAATTAACAAATAAATATATGAGTGTTACAATACATTAGTAAATTATAAAACTGATGAATTAACCCAAAGAATAGAAAAACTTTTTAGCAAAAAATATCACCGCCGAAAACTGAAAAGCATAAAATAATAACTATTGTTACTATATGTACCTACCTAAGTAATATTTTTGGAAATATTATCTACCATATTGGAACTTAAAAATTCCGAGTCGGCGTCTAAAATTTTTACAATTAATATTCACTTTTCATTGGCATGACGCCGACTCAAAATTACTAAGTTCCAATATGGTAGATAATATTTCCAAAAATATTACTTAGGTAGGTACATATAGTAACAATAGTTATTATTTTATGCTTTTCAGTTTGCGGCGGTGATATTTTTTGCTAAAAAGTTTTTATTTTATAATTTTTAGTGGTTACTTTTCAAGTTTGTTTACATTCAAAATAGCCATCTATACGATCTACCTTACTGTTTCAAAGGAGTTTCAAGCGCACATAGAAACTGCATGAAATACTTAAACGTACATGACTAATATAAAAGCAACCTCCTTTTTTTATGTACATCTTTAGCAGATGTTTGGCAGATAGTCAACAACGAGCAGACGTCAGTAGTGTATGTAAACACAAGTACATTTTGCTTCAAACGTGTCGCAAAATATGAAGAATTTGTTAATTTCTCAAGATCCTTCTATCAGATCCTGACCTGATGACTATGGGACCACTTGGACAATGTATACCCTTTCAAACAAAAAAAAAATTTTTCAAATCGGTCCAGGCGTCTCTGAGTAATCGGTGAACATACATAAAAAATAAAAAAAATAAAAATAAAAGTTCGGGATGAATTGAGAAACTCCTCCGTTTTTTTTTCGTCGGTTAAAAATAACCCGCAAAGATAGAAGGATCCTGTAAAAATAGAAAAATCCTAGCTTGAGCTTATTTTGACAAAGTTTTACGTTATATAGGGTTACATTTAATTAAGTACAAATATCTTGAGGGTGTAATCTACTCACAAAACTGAACAACTTTTGTTTGAAACTTTTCTTCGAAATTTTAAAAAAGAATTTGGACCTCCCATACTGACACACTTTTTCAACATTTTTGTATGGGAAATCCAATTTTTTTTTTATGTTTCAAAGAAAAGTTTCAAACAAAAGTTGTATGTAATCTATACCTACCTAATTGTAATCAGTAACTATGCACTGTTATAGATTACAAAAGTATCTAATCGTAATCAGTAACTATATAAGTAACGTTTACCTGATTACGTTTTGCATTACTATGCTCAAAGAACAAAAAAAAATTAAAACTTTTCTATTTCTGCTCTACCCCTTTCGAGCACTAGAAAATGCTCTTTTAATTTTGAAATAAGGATTAAACAAAATAAACATATCGCACATTTTCTTACAATAAAATGTACCAATGAAACACTTTAAAAAAAAACACAAAATTGTGTGAAAAACATGATCCAGAATAAAGTGACAAATTATATCAGAATAGTTCGCCAGCAATTAAGAGTATTCTAATGTTATTGAGGTAGCCTAGAATAAAGATCAACTCTGAGACCTAAGTTAGTACTAAATTAACAGTGGACTTATCTCCAAATCCGTCTCTGTACTAGCAGATATCATCACATGTTGTATATCACGATTCCACGGACTCACTTTCTAGTTGTACCTCCGAATTTCGTGACCCGACCCGTGCCAACTAATTATTACGCATTTTTAATTCGTAGGTTGTGTTTTAATCAATAAGATATGTGTAGATGATTTTGCTATTAAGATGCGCCACGTAATCATTTAATCTCTAACAACAAGATATATTATGTGGATTTGATTGATGGTAATATTATCACATCACATCAGCCTACAGAAGTCCACTGCTGGACGCACTAATTCCTTCCCCCAGAGTAAGCATTCAGACACTGCCAGCCGCTATTTTTAGTTAATTTTGTTGAATTAATAAATGATTATGATTTATTAGGCAGGTACATCTGGCTGAAATTTGTAATATGTACTTGCATATATTTTAAGGGGTGAACCAGCCCATGCAACCGAATAACTTTCTCCAAGTAACATAGGTCGAAATATGAAAAAAGGACCTTCCATTATTATAATAACTATTTCATCATATTTTGACCAATGTTTGTAAGGAAAAGTGGTTAAGTTAAAATATTTGCAGTTTTTCACCATATAAATAAATCCCATCTAAAACCGGTAAGCGTAAAATGTTCTTGTCAATTGTCTTTGTCTCTATCCCATCATGTAATTTAAATACCTAGGTACCTACAGACAGTGAACAAAAAAAAATTTGGAGACCTATTTTAAAGAGTGAACCAGTCCAGTTTCCCTAAGCGACATTCTAGGTCGAAGTAGGAAAGAGAAACAAGAATTCATTAATTTGACAAGAAAATATATGCATTCAATATTTAAATTTTGATAGGTATCGTGTATTCATTTGATTAACATGTAAATAATTTGCTCGTAGCATTGTACCTTTGCATCTAAACACCATTTATCCATCAGACAAATCATGAAGCTAAACTTATGATGATGTAAATTTTAAAATGCCTCTACCGATAAATAAATAAAAGCATTACCTAGTACAATTTCGATCATCGGTAGTCAGAGGTAGGTAGGCCAAACTGAATAACTTTCCGTAAGGATCGAAGTTCAACGCCTAAAAAATTTGACCTTCAATACAAAAAAATCTGGAGTCCGAGCAATTTTCTAAAGGTTAATTTTTTTAAAGCGTTGATCTTTCTTTTTATTTTTAAGGGGTATTTGATCCGTATGACATGTTGTGCTTAGCGTTTTCGGGAAAATAGGTCGGTTGCTACCACCCCGTACCTATACCTAAAAACCCTAACGGACAGCGTTGAATACGATACAATATGTATATTTTCGATCGTAAATTCATACTCTCTCTAAAAATCATAATTATGCATAAAAAGGGAAAACTCGTAAAACTCTCAAGGGCCGGCTACTTAAACACCTACTTTATCGCTCGACCGAAACGAAACTAAGAGTAGATTATAAATCAGCATTTACGAAGGAAGGCACAACAGTTTAACAGAAACGCCCACATTCTTGTATTTCACCTTGTAATATTAAACTTAGAGAAAGTGAAAGAAGATCTATAGGAACCCGTAAATATTCAATAACCCCATAATTATGATAATAAGTGATACTTAAGAACTAGTATTGTACTCACCTTGGTCCACCTGAAGATCTTTTGGATCATTCCACATAAACACGAACTATAAAATCTGAATGTCACCAATACATAAGATTAACCGTAGCCGTAGAGTCCACATCCGCGATAATAAATAGGTATTAGATAATCTTAAACTTCTGACCTTACAAGAATCGTCCTAAAAGCATATCATTATGAGAGAGAGAGAACTACTAAAATTTGCACTGCAACAATCTAAATGCGTGATAATTAACTCAGCGGACGTTCACATTTCGAGCTAAACATTAGGAGGATTTTCGCGCCATACGGAATTCTAGTCATGTACGTTTCAGAAACCGGCTACCGGACTATAATTACTACACTTGTACAGCTCAAGTACGCCTCAGAACGTCTGTAAAACTGGTATTTCGCGACGTGCGTTCTGCCACCGCGCATGTAACGTGTGAAGCCGCGCGGCGCCGGCGCACCGCAAAGAGCAAAAGCGGGCTCAATAGATACATCACAACACAACACTGTTTGTATTACCTCTGCTTCGAGGAAGCGATGTAATCAAAGCAGCAGGTGACATGATAGACTGTGTCGTATAAGATAACTGTAGGCGACTACAAGAAGTTCAATAGAGTACTGGAACAATAAGCATTATGCTAATTGATAATGCGCGACACGATATTCAGTCATTATGAAAATAGGGGCGCTAGGTAAGCGATTAAGCTGGCTGGGAACTCTACCTATTAAGAAGATTACTTAACTCATTAAAGAGATTTGCACGAGCATGAAAATCTTAAATACCGTTCCTGGGATAGGTTATCAACAAAACAGTAAAAATTATTCTATTTGTCTGGCATAAGCAAAGAACGCTCTGATAAACCGTGACGAAAACGTATTTCACCCACAAAAGTAAGCTTTCATCAATCGTCAATATACAAAGTATAAAATGAATTCGTTCTTTACGTTTCTCTGTCCGTCTGACGTGGAACTCGCTAACTCCTTATAAATCATGCAACGAATTTTGATACAGTTTTTTGTAATGGTAGTTTGATTCAATGGGAAGGTTTATGTGTAACATATACCGGGAAAATTACCTTTTTTCGCGGGAAAATGAGTTGCAGCGGGTAAAACCTAAACGCTAAAGGACCGCTAGTATCTCTACATATTAAAGTAGATTACTTAATATGGACAAGTATGGATCATACTTTTGCAGTCAAGTTAAGTACCTAATAAAGAAGATAAATCCTAGATTCCTGACTTCAAGCACAAATAAAAAGTCAACTTTCCATATTGGCCTAGTACGCGTATCGAACCCACGACCTTACGTTTTGCAGGCCGGCAATTTAAAAGGAATGGTGGGTGCAAAATATCCATTCCTGTTTAGCCTCTAGCTATTAAATAAACACTAAAATTGAAGTAATACGTATGTGGTCTAGAGACAAGTTGCGATAGGTAATTTTCTGTAAGTACGTACTTGCTACCTACCTACTACTACTAGTACCTACCTATCTACTAGGTACCTAGATGTTTCAAGTTCCTACCTTACTGTCTCGAGGTAAGTATCAAGGTCGTCTTGGGGTGAAGTAGGCTGGTTATTTTCATGTTACTGATTTCTTTGATAATCTGAAAGGTGAATCAAAAATAAAAACTTGCGGTATCCATTCAACTAAAGAGTAGGGAACTCGAGGAAAGTCATCATATCTAAGGTTTTTTTCACCGTATGAAAAGTGAACCTATGGAGTAGAGTGCGGCCGTTCGAATAGGTAGGGTCAGGACTTGTCAACAAAGAAAAATAGACCTTATGTCAAAGCATTAACAACAAAAATAAAAATAAATAAAAAGAATTAACGGCTGTCAAATAGGCCCGCCAATTTGGATGGTCGTACTGTAGTAAGTATGTATATTATTTCGTCTATGTACTGCAAAAGTTAAAAAATACACGTTTTATATACTCTCGTCCTAATTGCGTGTGTCTGTCTGTTACATAAATTTTACAATTATTACGATTGTGGTGGTTTACGAAAGTTACCTAACTCTTCATGGTAAGATCGGTAAGCTCAGCTATAATTGCGATGCTACGCGATTCTTTTATGGTTACCGTATCTAGATTGGTTTCAAAAATTAAAACATTGCCTCTACGGCTCTACCTACGCATGTAACATAGTATCCTCGTATGTAAAAAAAATATGTGAAATTATGTGTAAAAAGTAAGCTTCTGTGTGTTATCGTGTAATGTAATCGACCTTTTAATTAGTTTTGCCAAACAAAAAGCTAAAAGCTTCTAAACTACGAAGAAGGCGTGAGAAATTATTAAACTAATTAAACACCTAAACGTATCCTTTCTCACAAAACCAGCTTTAATCAACAATTAAAAGGTCATATCATCGTGTGTAGAGTTTAATGAATGAAACGAAAATGTTGTAAAAAGTGTGGAATTTTATTATAATATTCTTATCTCTAACCTTAGCATACTAATCTGTAGGAAATGTACCGGCCGGCCGTCTCCGACGACCGGATGATTTTCACCACCTGCAACAAAATAAGAAAGTGATGGTTTAAGCTATTAAATGATCCGGAACATCAACTTTGTATCGTGTTAGAAAACAAAACTGGTGATTATAAAATTCGAAACGATACAAAGGAATTTCCCGATTAGACAGGTCATAGTATATGATTTGAAGGTTCCGTGGTTATTTATCACTAAAACTATAACATATATTAATAAGATAGTGACAACTGTTCCGCCAAAACGCTGAGCAATAAGGGTAGAGATATGTTGCCCTTAGCAGCTACAAGCAGTAACTTTAGTTTACCCGTGACGTGAACAAGGTGATTTTAACATCGCCGAAATACCTATCGGAAACTCGATCAAAACTAATCGTGAGAGAATACCCGTAAATATAATATGTTCAAGTATTAGATGAATTGCTAATCTGCTGAATAACTTGTAAACGAACTTACAATGGTACCAATAGAAGTCTATAATTTTTACAGGTGAAAATAAATAACTACCGCTGATGAACTTCAAAAAACAGCTAGATACGTAAAAACGCAAAACCCGTCATATTTGTTGAAAGTTTAGGCATTCTAGGTGTTAATTTAAGAATGAATAGTACTTATTAGTCTTCTAGTTAGGCACCTGCTCATTACCTGACACCAAAAAAGAAATCTATCATTTCACAGACATCCTAGACTAGAGGATGAATGAAATGAGATTTGCAATAGGAAATCAAATTATAGTGTCTCTCGCATTAGCACAAAAGTCACACGGATGATTGATATGCAATGTAAAAACTCCGATATACACTATCCGTGATTGCCGACATGACAACCTACACAATTATATCATGTTAAAGTTGTAACAGAAGAGACGGGCTGAGATTATACCACTGCAAGACATGTTATGCAGCTTGGTCAAGTATACAATTTTTGTGAAAACTTGCAAAATTGTATACCTAACACGAGAAGTGTTTTAAAATTTGGTATTCAGCTTGGTCAGAATAGCAAAACTGTACATTCGACGGGGAGATGGGTAAAGGGAACATATCAACCGGGAATTTAGAAAAATTGAAACAATTGCATTCAAACCATTCATCACTTAACCTTATTCGAAATACAGCAAGAAGCATGCATCTTGATGATAATACCTCATTTTATTATTACATTTAAAAAGCCTAAGAAAACTTATATTGCTAGCGTATACCTATTGAATGAGTCGAATTCTGTCCAACAAAGGAATGCCACTGCATAACATATCTCCAGTACCTACATTTTCCCGATACTACTCTACAGCAAGTGCGTATAATGTTCCGAAAGCCGAAAGCCCGTTTCTTACATGTCACGGCGTTTCATTGGTCAGCGGTGTAAATTAAATGGTAATTAGGTACACAATAAAAAGTTAAGTTTACCCATCCAAACACCGTCGGTGCCTTAACAGGTGATTTACCTACGTATCTTTCATGTTTTACGCCAATTTCCTACATAGCGCCGCGTTTCAATGGTCAGCGGTCAGAGGTTGCTTAAAGCCAGGTATTCATTGGGGACAAAATCCCGGATACTTTGTATATCACAACTTCACGCGTGTGTCACGGCATTCGCGGCAACTTCATGTGTGTTTATGGGGACTTGTTTTAGGGACATTTTGACAGGAACTGACAAGTGTATACGCGGTTTCTTTCCGATACTTTGTATCTGGGACTTTGTATCTGGCATTTTCGTGGGAACATTTGATGGGAACTTTTTGTCTTATACAAAGTTCCTGGAATTTTTGTCCCCAATGAATACCCGCCTAAAGTAAATGAATTGTACTGCTATACACGTAGCTATCTAAGTTTACATATTCGATAAAGAAATGTAGGTACAATATACCTATCTACAGCACGTTTACCCGAACTGAACACAGCTGGTGTCTAAACAGGTACGAGTAATTTCTCTACGTATCATGTTATTGGTACTGCCGTTTCCGACATGACACGGCGTTTTAGTCAGTGGTTGTAAAAGCAAGTGAACCCTACTCCTACCCACAATTAGTAATTTAAGTTTACCTACACAACAAGAGATGAAAAACGTATCTTCAGTACATTTCCCCAAAATCGACACCGTCGGTGCCTAACATACACTAAACAGGTGATTTCTCTACATATCATGTTGTACGCCCGTTTCCTACATGACACGGCGTTTCAATGGTCAATTGACAGCTGTTTTAAAAGCAAGTGAACGTTACTGCTTTACCTACACTTAGTCATTTAAGTTTACCTTCTTAATAAAGAGATGCATAACGTATCTTCAGTACATTTCCCCGAAATCGACACGGTCGGTGCCTATACACTAAACAGGTGATTTCTCTGCGTATCATGTTATCCGCCCGTTTCCTACATGACACGGCGTTTCAGTGGTCATTGTCAGCGGTTGTAAAAGCAAGTGAACCCTACTGCTTTACCTACACTTAGTAATTTAAGTTTACCCACTCAATAAAGATATGCATAACGTATCTCCAGTACATTTCCCTGAAATCGACACCGTCGGTGCCTAACATACACTAAACAGGTGATTTCTCTACGAATCCATGGTATAATAAGATACTGTATCATGTTGTACGCCCGTTTCCTACATGACACGGCGTTTCAGTGATCAATTGTCAGCGGTTGTAAAAGGAAGTGAGCCTTACTGCTTTACTTACACTTATTTTTAAGTTTCCCACTCAATAAAGAGATGCATAACGTATCTCCAGTACATTTCTCGAAATCGACACCGTCGGAGCCTAATATATAAGGTCCTATTAAATTCACTGCAAATATTTTAAGGGCATGCGTAAATATGTATAAGAAAAACATCTAAGGCATTTTAAAAAAAATCTACACGCCAGATTTTTTTTTCATTTTCAAACAAACTTTTTAATTAATTATGTGAACACCCTTTGACTGACCCGACTGACGTTCCGCCATGTAAACATGATTCACTTACACGGCACGCACACTAACAACCAACCAATCACAGCACGGCGCGTTTGGCGCGTAATTTAAATTCATCGAAGTGTGTGTTTCTAGGACAAACAGGGTGCACTTTTTGCGTTTCGTTTTTTTTAGTTAAATGCAGTTTTCTCGAAAACTAGCGTGTAGATTTCATTAAAAATTTGCCTAGTACATGCTTATATTTTATTTGATCTGCTGCCCCTAAAATATTTGCAGTGAATTTAATAGGACCTTATACACTAAACAGGTGATATCTCCACATATCATGTTATCCACCCGTTTCCTACATGACATAGCGTTTTAGCGGTCAATCGTTTTTAAAAACCAGTGAACCCTACTGCTTTACCTACACTTAGTAATTTAAGTTTACCCACTCAATAAAGAAATGCATGATAAATCTCTAGTAAATTTCCCCGAAATCGACACCGTCGGTGCCTAACATACACTAAACAGGTGATTTCTCTACGTATCATGTTATCCGCCAGTTTCCTACATGACACGGCGTTAATTGTCAGCGGTTTTAAAAGCAAGTGAACCTTACTGCTTTACCTACACTTAGTCATTTAAGTTTACCGACTCAATAAAGATATGCATAACGTATCTCCAGTACATTTCCCCGAAATCGACACCGTCAGTGCCTAACATACACTAAACAGGTGATTTCTCTACGTATCATGTTGTACGCCCGTTTCCTACATGACACGGCGTTTCAATGGTCAACGGTCATCGGTTGCCAAAGCAAATGAATCGTACCTACAGCTATACACATAGCTATCTAAGTTTACCTACTCTCAGTGGCGGACTAAGGTAGGGGCGGGGGGGGGGCGGTCCGCCCCGGGCAGCAAGTCCCGGGGGGCATCAAAATGCCATTTTTATGCTCCAAGGATCGAATCGTAATTAAAGTTATTTACGATTTAATCACAGGAGTATAGATTTCGAAATAAATTTTATTGCGATTTGATCAAAGGAGTTCGGAGGCTATTTTGATGCCCCCCAGGACT
Source organism: Phthorimaea operculella (assembly GCA_024500475.1). Lineage (NCBI taxonomy): Eukaryota > Metazoa > Arthropoda > Insecta > Lepidoptera > Gelechiidae > Phthorimaea > Phthorimaea operculella. The sequence goes on from JANFCV010000128.1 coordinate 1,164,982, forward strand.
TGAATTGTAAATAAATTTTGGCCAGGTCTGTGGCAAGCCTGTGAGCAGACAACAGCCACGCTAGCCTGCCCGGTGGCTAGGTCTATGGCGAACCTACGAGCAGACAACAGCCACGCTAGCCTGCCCGGTGGCCAGGTCTATGCCGAGCCTGCGAGCAGACAACAGCCGCGCTAGCCTGCCCGGTGGCTAGGTCTGTGGCGAGCCTGCGAGCAGACAACAGCCACGCCAGCCTGCCCGGTGGCTAGGTCTGTGGCCGCTTTTTCTCGCAGCGCTGCGAGCAGACAACAGCCACGCTAGCCTGCCCGGTGGATAGGTCTGTGGCCTCTTTTACTCTCAGCGCTGCGAGCAGACAACAGCCACGCTAGCCTGCCCGGTGGATAGGTCTGTGGCCGCTTTTTCTCGCAGTGCTGCGAGCAGTCAACAGCCATGCTAGCCTGCCCGGTGGTTAGGTCTATGGCGAGCCTGCGAGCAGACAACAACCACACCAGCCTGCCCGGTGGCTAGGTCTGTGGCCGCTTTTTCTCGCAGCGCTGCGAGCAGACAACAGCCTATCTATCCTTTTTACTCGCCCGAGTGTAACAAGGATATACTATTGTCACAAACGTCAACTTTGTACCTATCTCTAATTGTGGCCGAAATCTTAGTTCAAACCTGAAATTATGAGTACCTACTTAAATACCAGTAATGAAGTTCTTAAAAAGGGTTTTACATTAAGGACATTTTCTGACGCTAGGGGGCATCCGACGGCTTGACCGCCCCGGGCAACCGACGGGGTTAGTCCGCCACTGCCTACTCTATAAAGAAATGCACAACATATCTACAGTACGAATGAACACAGCGTGAGCCTAAACAGGTGTTTTCTCTACGTATCATGTTATACGTTTCCTACATGACACGGCGTTTCGATGGTCAACGGTCAGCAGTTGCTGGCATCACGTCCATCGCCATTGAACTCTGGCTCGTAGTGACACTGCAGCTTTTTAACATTACTATCTTGGCTTTGACCGCATTTTGAATAGGCACGTCTGTGACGCCCCTAACAAGTCGTATGAATATTCGACGATGATATATGAAAACCTCCTATCTACATAGGATTTATAGTTACAATAACATGCTTCCCTGTATGATCTAGGTTCGAAAAAAAAAATCAAGAGTTAGGATGAATTATGCACCGAGAGAAAACTTGCATTCCACATCAATGAACCATAAATTTCAAAGAAAAAAACAAGCAGCTACTTTGTCTTAGTGCGAAAATAAAACTTAAAACTACGTAGGTAGATAGTAAATGTGTTTAAGCTGTTTCGCCACCTTTAGAGGTAACTAGACATACATAAGGTAAGTACATAATAAATTAGTGTAGTTACATCCACAAACGATACGGGAAATGATGTTGATTACACAGTTCATGCATTGCAAATCAGTCAGCCTCGATCCTTAAATGTAAAGAAACACTACCTATTACTGACTTACTGGCGGATGATCTATGAAATATGTAATAGAAGAAATTGGTACCTACTAGGGTTTTCTACCCGGGTACCCGGGTCCGGGTATACCCGGGTATTTCAGATTTTTGGTACCCGGGTACAAACGACGTGCTTACCCGGGTACTCGAGAAAGAGAAAGATAGACTGATCTACACTAATATAATAAAGAGGAAACCTTTGTTTGTTTGTTTTTTTGTATGTATGTAATCGATAAACTCCGAAACTACTGGACCGATTTCCAAAATTCTTTCACCGTTAGAAAGCTACAACATTCCTGAGTAACATAGGCCACTTTTTATCACGGGAAAATTCCTCATTCCCACGGGAAAACGGTATACAGTAGGAAAAGCGGGAAATATAGCGGACATTACCCAAATTAGCCAAATCTCTTTACCGATTATCGCGAAATTTGGCACTGATATTACTAGCATATTAAAGATAGACATGGACTACTTTTTGACAGCCCTCGAGGATCTGGAGAACCTGATGAAGACCACCAGCATCCCATCTAAATTATAAGAGATACGGTCATGGCTTCATACAAAAAGTTGTTAACCATGACGGGCCGCTTCTGCTGGCACATGGTCATCGAGGATCTGGAGTACCTGATGAAGACCACCAGCATCCCATCTAAACTAAAAGAGATACGGTCATGGCTTCATAGAAAAAGTTGTTCACAATGACGGGCCGTTTCTGCTGGCACATGGTTATCGAAGATCTGGAGTACCTGATGAAGACCACTAACATCCCATCTAAACTATGAGAGATACGGTTATGGCTTCATAGAAAAAGTTGTTCACCATGACGGGCTGCTTCTGCTGGCACATAGTTATCGAGGATCTGGAGTACCTGATGTAGACAACCATCATCCCATCTAAACTAAAATAGATTCGGTAATGGCTTCAAAGTTAAAGTTATTCAGCATGACGGGCCGCTTCTGCAGGCACATGGTCACGAGGGTCTGGAGTAGGTACCTGATGTAGACCCCCAGCATCCCATCTAAACTATAAGAGATACGGTAATGGCAAAGATCCAATTTCTACGGGGAAACAGGTAAGTAGCAGTGGGTGAAACCGCTGGGCGGGCCTAGTGTAGTATAAAGAAAAGAGTAAAAAGATTGAAGGACCAAGTTATACTTTCAAAAATATTATTTCTTTTAACGAATTGACTTCATATGTCTAGTATTTTATACAAATTAACTTTTTATATCTAATTTTCTATAGTATATTATTATGAGAAAATATTTGTATTGTGTGGTGCCGGCAGTGCCGTGTGGTGCCGGCAGGGTAGAATAGCACCACCCCCTCTCTTCCCGTGGGGGTCGTAAGAGGTGACTGAGGGATAAACCCGACCCAAACAGCCAGGGCCAACCGTATGGTCGCGGTTAATTCACCACAAAAGCATTCCCAAGGAGGGTTGACGTCTGGTAGGCGGCCGGTCGTAAAATTAAGCCAAATACTTTGCAACACGATTTTGTGTTCAACAAAACGTGTTGCGCCGACCCCAAGTAATTGGGATAAGGGCAGGAAGATGATTTTCATTATTTTCTGTGAGTATTTTTAACGAATTTTCTCAAAATATGCGCGTACGATTTTAAGTTTTTTTCGCCTATAGAAAGTTAGGTTAATTATCATTTAATTGTATAGGGTAGATACTTTTTAACACGCCGAAATATCTTTCTCCCACGTAAAAACTATACGCAAATAGAAACGAAAGTAATGCAAAGTTGGAATAATTGAAATATTTATTGTTTACCTATTTTGTTTGTCTTATGTTACTAAATTATTATCACTTTATGTTAGGTATTATAATTAACTTTAAATAGAGTTAACTTTAAAATATTTTTGTCTCAATTTTTGACCCATTTTTACTTAAAAAGGTAATACCCGGGTACCCGGGTATACCCGGGTATTTAAAAAAATCATACCCGATACCCGGGTATCAAAATTGGTCGGGTATTCGAAAACCCTAGTACCTACCTGTCATAGCTCACACTTACCTTCTTATTAAATAAGACACCACAAGTAGACCATTAAAATGCGTTCTCTACAGAAGTGCAGTAATTCGATATACATTTTTAGCATAGCCTGATAGTCTGAAGTCTGAAATCGTACTGGCTAATTGTCTATCAAATGAATTGAATATCAAACCGTATTTGTGAAACGGGCCTATTGTTGAAATTGAAATGATTGCTTTGGGTGGCCGCTTCTGGACCAATTTTTGCCATTTTGAGGCAAACTTAGGTCCTGGATTCTGTCAGTTATAGGTATCAGCTATAAATAAAAAATATCAGAAATAAAGTTATGAAAGTGAATATTACCTGTCCTCTCTTGAGTCCGAAGTATCTCGCCACGGGGTCGCCGGCTTGTATTCTCATCAACATGTTTTCTTTCAGTTTACTGTGTCGATAGTCAAGGAAAAAACAAATCAAAATAATCATGAAAATATCAAAGTGTAGATCACGCATTCGATTTCTGGGCTGAGCTGATAATCTAATTTACCACAGTCATATCATAACAATCTACTGCTGAACATAGGCCTCAGGCACAAAGTAAGTATTGGCTAGCGCAATCAGGGGTGATGCCACACTCGACAGGCGGATTTGCAGGCGCAGTGCAAGATATTTAAATTCACAGGGAACGCCCATTCCCAGGATAAAGGTAAGTATTATTTGGAAACAAAGGTCGGGAAATTTGAATCAGATACAAAAGTTCTCAATGAAGACGCATTTTTACACGACTACGGCGAAGCAAAAAGGAGTGTTATGATTTTTAAACAATGTTTCTGAACAAAATTCCCAACGAGGGTGCGTCTTCATTGGAATCTTTTCGGGAACAATCTTACCTATATAAAGTTTCGGGGATTTTGTCTCCAACGAATACACGTCTTAGTTATCGCTTTGTTGCTTTTAACGACATTCACGGGTAGAATTGGGGTGGTGCTATTCTAGGCCGACATCACTCAGTAAATTAAAGGTCCTGTTTCAAGTCCGGGTGCTCTTTGTGGATGTTTCTGTGCATCACGTGTTACTGTTTACATGTCATTCTTTTGGTTATTGTTTCAAAAATAAATATCTAACGAGAGAAGACGCGTGTATCATCAACCCATCAATTAAAGATTGTTCAATAGGTTACAATAGGATGTATGAATAGTCTATTCTGTTTTAGTTACCTTGATCATAGTAACCATTAGATCTAACAATGCCTGGAGAATAATAAAGCGAAGTAGTACTCCATGGTATTGCCAAGTCACCATTATAAGTTGATATCGGAAGAAAGGCTATTAATATAACAAACAGATACTATCGATTTCTAGACCTACATTTTAGCAATGTTTAATTTAAAATTTACAGAGCTTCCTGAAGGTAATTGGCGCCCTAAACAATAAAAATACAGTAATCCATAAAACACACACAATTCGCTTTTCTCATTTTAAAATTATAATTCGCTTTGGCTAAGTTGGTGCATATTTAAAGCAAGTGGTATTGGTAATATGTGGATGGAACCACGTGATTGTCCGAAAAGAAATAGAGTTCCGTGCTTCGGAGGGCCCGTTAAGCCGTCTCGGTCCCGGTCGCTGTTTATGATTACTTAGACAGCGGTCGTGTCAGACAGAGGCCTGCTACCTGTAGCAAGCGGTTGTAAAATTTTGAAACTAAGGTTCATCGGGTCGCTGGACGACTCGGTGTCCCACTCGGAGAGAGAGAGCGTAAGTGGAGCAATGTAGTCACTAAAGTAAATATAAAGTACGGCACGCATATGCACGACCGTTTCTCGCATAATATTGTATGTCTGTAACGACGCAGAGACCTATTTTAATTAACATTCTTCAGTAGGTACTAGGTACCTATCTTATCTGTACTTCGATCTGACAAAAATTCTTTCTTTCTATTAAGAAATTAAATTAGGTGGCAGTGGCGCTAGCTTCGTTAAGGTTCATCTTAATCTTCTTAATCGTCTATACAAAGAGGGAAATTGAGTACAATGAAGATTTATTAATCACAAATTATGAAGTATTTTGAATAGCAACTGGACAACAAGAAATTAGAAATTATGATGGTAATGAAATGGCTGGTTTAGACATTGCGGGAATAGAGAGAAATGTGATGATGCGCAAAAATATTGACACACTTTTTTCTTTAAAAGCTCTTCAGTCGCTGACAAAGTTATTCTTCTAAATGAAAGTGTATTATTACAGTGCATAAATAGCATGATGACCATTCATGGTATTGTGATACTGTCGCTCTTTCTCTCACTAGGCCAAAGCCAAATTGACGGAATATGCTTGTAAGCATTGGATAATGGATATATAACTGAAAGCTACTTGTGACTGGCTGGAGAAGATAGGTAAAGGATAACAGTTTCACATACTATATGCGCAGAAAATATGTATGTATGTAACTTGAAACGTACTGTGGTGAATGTGGTGAATAGAACGCTGAATGTTTGCCAAAATGTCTTTCTTTATCCAGTGCAAAACCAAAAGAACACATAAAAAAATGTCTTTTTAAATGTAGGACAATAGGGCATGACATGGCCATGATTCATGATCATGAAGCATGAGGCATTTTTTGAGAATAGACAACGAATTATAGACGAGATTAGAGTGTTGAAAGTTTACAGGAAGGTGCCTTCTTTTTCTTCTTCTTTTCGATTGGGATACCGAGTCATCTAACGACCCGATGAACCGCAGTATGGATGTGTAATGACTGCTGTCTAAGTAATCGTAGATAGCAACTAGGACCGACGGCTTTACATGCCCTCCGAAGCATGAAACTTGAATCTTGCTTTTCGGACATTCTAGTGATAAATATCAAATAAGCCGATTTAGCGCAGTGGTAGTGCGACTGCCTGTGACGCAAAAGATGCGCGATTGATTCGATTCCCGGTGGGGCACACTCACAAAGTTGATATTTATCACTTTGTGAATTTGTTCCCAGTCTGGTAAGAACATTGCAGGCTGAACCACCTGATTGTCCATAAAAAAAAAGATGGTTCCGTGTTTCGGAGAGCACTTTAAGCTGTCGGTCCCGTTTACTGTCTGTGATCTCTTATATGGTGATGGTCGTTTCACAACTATGTCAGAGGCCTGCTACATGAAGTAGGCGGTTGAAAATCCCCAAAACCAGGGTTCATCGGGTCGTTAGACGACTTGGCGTCCCACTTCAAGAGAGAGAATATCAACTTTGTGAGCGACCCACCGAGAATCGAACCCGCAACCTTCTGCATCGTAGGCAGTCGCACTTCTAATGCGCCACAACGGCTGTCAATGGAAGGTGCATAATAATGTCATTTGGTAAAGGATACTATCTAGCGAGCAGTTCCGACTTCTCATCGGGGGTGAGCACGATGTGCTCCGGCACCAGCTCGTGCTCCGTGATGTTGATCAACAGCTCCGACTCCAGGAACTGCTCCAGGATGTACTTCGGAGCCATGTCTACCAGGGACTGCTTGGCGGAGGGGGTCATACCTGGGAACAGTATTGGGTTTCATTATCTGTGTCAGAAATTGTTATAATAAAAGTAGAAGAGGACAGTTTTTATTTGAATTACGTTCTAACTTTGAACATTGGGTTAGCTTTCATTTCACTTTAGATAGCAACATAATATAAATTATTCTTGAAAGAAAAAGCTTTTCTACACCATGTCCATGATAAGTACCTATCTAAAAATATTTTATAGTTCTTCAAAATAATGTATTTATAAGTAAAAAAAAAAAAACAATTCACTATATAGATTCATTCATTCACATTAGCACAATTTACAGTTGTCTTTTCTACCTAGACTCCAAGGTTTCTTTATAAATGAGATTATCTGTGATGGTTTTCATGGTATTTGTTGAAGAAAAAAAACGAATCCAAGTCTCACCTGCTTGTACTACAACTATAGCTCTGTGTATGTTTTCCTCCTGCATTCTAGTACAATAAGTCTTGATAGTCTTGATACCGATCTTGGCTTCGTCAGGGAAGAACACAAACATCTGATCTGTAGGATCGTCATTGTGAGCCACCAATACAATCAAGTCACTCCGAGCTGGCCGCTTTTCACTGAAACAAGGAAAATTAAATAATTATTATAATCTGCTCTTTCATGTCTTCAATCAACATGATAAAGTCTGAGTTCTGATGAACCAAATATCTAACAGAACAATATATTATTTATAACTTTGAAAGCACTCGCAATTACTTTCACACATAATAATTACTTTAACGGGTCTTATCGCGATAGTTTTTTAGGTAAATAAGCGATTTACCTGGAAACTCGATGTTTCGACTGGGTCGCACCCATCCGAGGTCGCACCAGTCAATCGGCAATCGCGGAACACCTATTGTCATCTGGTGCCAACCATTGGATCGAGCTTCATGCCCCAAAAGTCCTCTCTGTGGAACGTCACTATTACTCCAGAGTGGAGAGGGAGGCAATAGAAATCAAAAAGAACCCCAATAATTTCAATCGGGAGGACGGATTTAAATTGTCTACAGCATGGAGTCCGGTAATAGACAAAATAAAAAAGAACCCCAATAATTTCAATCGGGAGGACGGATTTAAATTGTCTACAGCATGGAGTCCGGTAATAGACAAAATAAAAACGCGCGATTCACCATCGGACAGATCGTCAGACATTGTGAGTGTTGTGTGCCGGCCTAATGTGTAATATTTACAAACAATTTAAATTATTAAGACAATATGTGGGTAGCAGAAAATCTAGTTGCCCACCGCCCTGATGACAACTCGCTGCTACTTCAGTCTGCTGGCGACCACGACTGGTGCAACCCAGTCGAAACGTCGAGTTTCCAGGTAAATCGCTTATTTACCTAAAAAACTATCGCGATAAGACCCGTTAAAGTAATTAATATATTATTTGTTGCTTCGAGCAACTCAATCTTCCGTCCCGTTCCGGCCCGATTTGTTGCAGTGCCAATATCACAGGCTAAAATATAAAACTTGCTAAAAACTTTTGGCCACCCTTTTGGCAAGACTTGACCAAAGAGTATGTAAATAAAACTGGGACTTGACTTGTCATTCTATGACTTGACAAGAGTTGACAAAAAGTTATGTCTACTACCTATTTGTTTGTTTGTGGTTTGTTTACACACATTTTATACAAATGACTTTAGACATAATTATGAAATTCTAAAAATATTCCTAGATATTCTCAAAATATCAAAATGGAGCCACTTGAGACGAAAATTGCAAATAAATTACGTAATACAACAATAAATGAAACTACAAAACTTCATGTAGGTAAGTAAAAGAATACAAGCAAATTTTTTAGTTTCTATTTCTAGATGGTGCTTTAGGTCATTTTTCTACACAGTATCCCACATAACAGGAGAAAAAGTACCTAACTTGGTTGGAGTGCCTAACTTTCTAGTATGATATCTTAGGATTTATCTTAGTTTTTCTACACTTATACACAAATAGTACTGAAGAAAAGAGGAAAGCCTTTGCCTAGCAGTGGGACACTCTAGGGCTAAAATATTAATTGTAATACACAAACAAGTAGTTGTTTCACCTGCTGCAACTCATTTTCTCAGCATGTGTTATAAAATATAAACTTCCCTCATAAATCAATCCATTTTTACCAAATAACCGCATTAAAATCAGTTGTATAGTTCAGGAGTTAGCAAATTTCACAACAGACAGAGACTATGTATTGAAGTGCCCCCATCTGGTATGGGAGATTAGGTGTATAGGCAGTGAAATAACATTACTTTCAATGCCTTGAACTCAACTCTTCAACGAAACAAACATTTTGTACTGTGTGATTATGTGATGAAATGAGATTGAGGACTGAAAGAATGCAGGAATATATTATTACCTACCTGGGCTTGTCTCCAAATTGTTCTTTGAACTGTTCCAACGTTTGATCTAATTCATCTTGCGTTACTAAATATCCACGGTCATGGCATAACTGAAACAATAAGTACAATTTAGTAAGCTTTGATTACCAGAATTCGTTTTGAGGTTATATTGTTGCCGAGACTATTTAACGGATTACGACACTGTGTAACCTTTAGTAAAACTGCAGTATATGAAATATATCAACAACAGGACACATAAAACTGAAACAAATTAACAGAAATCAATGTTAATTGATAAATAACATAACCTCTAAAATGCTAACCTGCATAACAGTTTTGCGGATTCGCCAGAGCTTGTATGTTTCAGCATCGTCATCCATTATATCAAAAATATAAGAAACGACTCTTTCTTTTAGCTAAATCACTGTAAAATGATATTATTAGGATCAAAAACACAGTAACTGGACTGAACACAACACAAAACACAACTTTGAAGTTTTGATGTAGTGTGTGTAGTGATGGGCACAGCAGAATTCAAAACTATCGACTATAAAATATCCGTTGATAATTCTCCTTATTACATACTTTATATCATAAAACAAAGTAAATGGGTTCACAGTTTTTTTCTTTTTATACATGTAAACTCAGCTTCGGCTTAGAGTTTTGATCGCAACGCCAAAGGCAAGCCAAAATTCATTAATCGATAATGAATATCCGAAAATTCTTTTTTATCGTACATCACTACGAACATAGACAATATTTTTTTTTTTATTAATTGTCTCTGATACTGCTCAAACGTCATTTCAATGGTCACTCAGCTCAACACAAAAGCCCAAAATCCGAAAGGTTTTTGTGATTGTGAACTAATTTGTGTTTGGAAAAAAGTTTAATTCATTGAGTAACAAGAGTCAACAAAAAAATAACGATGGCTGGATTAAAAGGTGAGCAATTGCGATCTTAGAATGTTGTAAAACTCTAATAAATTGAAGTCATGTAAGGTGATTTTGTACCAATTAGATTGTCTTCTCTACAATGACTCATTTATTTACTAACAATTTGGTGAAAAATTAAAGCTTATCATTGTTTTTTCTTTCTTTTCATGTACTTTCATGGTAACCATCGAATTAGGGTAAGTAAATACTTGATTTATACCAGCTACACACATAGGACAATGAAGTCAAAATCCAGATTTCTTATGAAACAAAGTCTCAATGACCTCAGGGTTTTGATTTAAATTTATCAACATTTATAGAGTAGGAAACATGAATTAGGTAAAAAGTATACATAATTGGTAGTGGTAAATATAATTACATCTTCGGACTAAAACCACCAAAAGAAATACTCTGACCTCACTGTCCTCATTAAAATCTCTTCAGATTGCAACTTACGAAAGAAGCTACAACCAACTAGATGTCTATTTAAATAAATTGATTATGTATTCACCTGATTATTTTTCTGAATTTTTATTTTTATTTCTTTTATAGTTTCAACTATGTTTTGTATATCTCAAGTTATAATTTAGTGAGTTACTATTCATAAAAAATATAATAATTTGCAAAATGTTTTGTGGAAGAGCTAGGTAGTTGGATAATAGAAAGAGGTGGTGACCCCTGCGCTGGTTCTTACCTGGTGCAGAGGTTGGCCATAGCAATTCAACGCGTTAACGCAGCAAGCACTATGGGGACCTTTGCACCCCGTTCGATAAGAGGCAGGCTGTTTGACTAGTGTTTAAGATGTAGTGTTAGTTTAGTTTTTAAGATATTGACATGTTCTTTTGATTTTTTTATTGGATAAATAAGTTAAAAATGTATTGGCTAATGCAGGTAATGAAATATTGTATAAATTTACTTTTCAGCCTCATCTCGTTAGCTTTTGCTGGTTCAATTGGTATGACTTTTGTCATATTAGCCTGTGCACTACCTAACTACAAGTAAGTGGTTTTTGTATCTATTCTATCAGTTACTCATTACTTGATTAATTTTACCCTGTACTGTAATATTTACGTTATTAATACACATTTAGGAGAAAATGTTTTGTTTGTTTGCATGTAATTGATGATTTCCAAAGCTACCTACCTACTATTGAAACAATTTCAGAAATTGCCACTGAAATGGCCTACATAATAATTATTAACCATCAATACATAGTATAAAGTCCCTTCCCATGTCTGTATGTATGTTTCCTTATATCTTTGAAACCCCTCAACGAATTTTGAAGCGATTTTTTTTTGGTATATAGAGTAAGTTAAGGGGCAAGTTTTTGAATATTCTTTACCTCAAATTTTAACCCCTAAAGGGGTAAAAAAAGGGGTTAAAAGTTTGTATGAAAAATCACTTTTTTTAAATGTGATCTGTTTCAAAATTTGTGATTAAATCAAAGAGCTAACATAATTAAACACGTGTTTCAGGGATTTTCGATTTTTTACTTCTAAAGGGGTAAAAAAGGTGTTGAAAGATTGTATGGAAAATCTTTATTCTTAATAATAAATTGCGATATGTTTCAAAATTTGCGATTAGATCAAAAAACGAAAAAAAGAAATACGTGTTTCAGGGATTTTCGATTTTTAACCCCTAAAGGGGTAAAAAAAGTTTAAGAGTTTGTATGGGAAATCATTATTTAAATGTGATCTGTTTCAAAATTTGCGATTATATCAAAGAGCTGAAAAAATTGAGCACATGTTTCAGGGATTTTCGATTTTTAACCCCTAAAGGGGAAAAAAGGGGTTAAATGTTTGTATGCGAATGTTAAAAATTTGCGATTAAATGAAAAAACTAAAAAAATTAAATACGTGTTTCCGGGGTTTTCGGTTTTTGACCTCTAAAGGGGTAAATAAAGGGGTTAAAAGTTTGTGTGAAAAATCATGATTTTTAAATGCGATCTGTTTCAAAACTTGCAATTGGATCAAACAGCTAAAAAAAATAAGTACTCGTTTCAGGGATTTTCAATTTTTAACACCCTCAGGGGTAAAAGATGGGTTGCAGCGGGTGAAACCGCTGACGGGCAGCTAGTTATGGATAATAAAAAACGGTACATCTAACTGCTTTGATTTTCAGATTAATAACATGTTTTTTTGTCAATTTATTTCAGTGTATGGTGGCCATTCTTTGTAGTATTATTCTACATCCTGAGTCCGATACCTACAATGATTGCTCGCCGCCACTCTGACGTCACAGGAGGCTCGAGCTCTCCTTGCATGGAAGCAGCCATCTTCATCACTATGGGCTTTATCATCAGCTCCTTTGCACTGCCCATCGTTCTATCCAGGGCAGGAACTGTAAGTATTGTAATTGTAAAGCTGTTTATATGTCTGACCCTATTGATTGCCTTTAGAGTGATGTGATGTGTTTTTATGTAATCTAATAAAAAACTGCTGATCTCCAAAACCAGTGGTTTGCATAATTTTTATAACTTTTTTAACTGTTACGCGATAGCTTTTAGGTAGATATTTATCGATTTACCTGTATCCCATTGATAAAACATGTGGAAGTAATCTTGAGTGGTCAGAAATATATTGACCATTGTTTTTCTAAATGTTTAATGTAGTTTTACTTCTGATGTCTAAGAAGAGCCTTCTCACGACTATTTTCTTAAACAATTATATTAAATACTCAATAGCACCTTATGGAAGTTAGAAGTTAAATCCAAATCTTTATCTTTATTTGTTACTAATGGTGTATATGCGGTGTGCCGTCAGCAGTGTAACCAGCTGCAACTTATCTTCCCGCGGGATAGAGACATTTTCTCGGCATGTGTTATACCTAAACCTTTCTCTTGAATCAATCTTTTTATTACAAAAAATTGAATTAAAGTCCGTTGTGTGGTTAAAGAGGAGTTAGCGAATTCCACAAATGGAGAAATGCATAAAATGACTTCTTTTTAAACTATGTATTGAAGATAATTATTAGAAAACTTTGTGGTTGAATTTGGTATTTTATTTATTTTATTCAAGCATTGCTTTTATATTTTCAGATCGCAACAGGGGCATGCTACCTAACCCTAGCTGGTAACGTGATTGTATATCTGACCATCCTGGGCTTCTTCACGATCTTCGATATGGACGACAATGACTATGCAATGTGGTGAGAGATCTAAAAGCCATCCACTCGATCACACTAACAAGCATGGGCGTACATAGAAAAACGGAGGGGCATCGCATTCTACCCCCCTGGATTTTGGCCATCCTACTAACTATCTGATGTTGTTGATTATTATCTTGTGTTTTAAGTATGACGCGATATTCAAAATTGAAATGCCCTAACTTTTAGAACCACGTCGCATGCCTGTAGCTAGCAGCGCTGCAAGCAATCGCCAGCTACGCTCGCCTGCCGGTAACCTATGTCTGTGGCCGCCTCTGCTTACAGCTGCTTGTAGTTGCAAGCAGAGGAGGTCACATGCATCTGTAGGCTGGCTAGGCGTTCGCCGCGCTGCAAGCAAACTCCAAAAGCAAGTCCAAAAGATTGGGTTCAAAATAATCTGTGTTGCCCCTCTTCCCTGAAGCTGCGTACGCCCATACTAAGGAGAATGTATCGTTACATGATAATCGTTTTGTCTATGTTAAATATAAGTCTGAACTATTGATTATACTCGCCGTATTGCAAGATTGTGCACTTGACAAGTTTGAGTTCATTTTAAACTCTCAAAAATACTGACTAAGTAGGTACCATAATAGTACCACGATATAATATACGCAAGAAATTGTAATCCTTGGACACCAGATTGCATTCATTTTAAAGTTTTGATATGAACAGCAATGTTTTTATTTATTTATCGTGATCACTTAAGTGCACAATCTTACAGTACGTAAAACTTTTGTATTTAAAAGGCAATTTTCAAGTCTAGTGTATTGTTACAATAAAGACTCAGAAATTATTATTTAAAGTTCATATTATGCAAATTAAAGATTAAATTATTTAAACCTAAGAGAGACGTACTAAATATATTTTCTTTGTTAATTAAAATATCTTTTGCCATAATCGGTCACTCACTGGTTTATATTCAGTAGATTCGGTCGTTCCACGACTCGAGTTTCGCTACAGTCGGTATAGTTTCTCCAACTTTCAGTGCACTGACGGCTATAATAACGCGACCGATTTTATTAAAATTAAAGATCGTTTTTGTTGCGTCGACTAAGTTATTATTACTATATTGGTTTGTAGGTCTTAGCGTAACAATATTTTTATTATTTATCATGGAAATAGGTACATAAATAAGTAAATTTTAGTGTAAGAAAATTACGAATATTTTTTTATTGTCTCTTCTGAGAAAAATCTTCTCCATCTCATTTATCGTAGATAACTAATTCTTTAACAACCAAAGGACCTTTGTAACGAAATTATCGTATTCTGAGTCACATTGCAATGTGTTTTAAAGAAAATTGTATTACGTGCCAGTAATATAAGTGTTTTGTACGTTGATTAATTATTTACCTTACCTATTATAAATTATGTAGGCATTTCGTTTCATCAACTTACCTTACTATCTATACAGTGTCGTTAATTATTTAAAGGCAATTTTGAATTAGATAATATTTTTATTTATCTATCAGTTAATGGCAAATATTCCCAGATATTTCTTTTAAATGTTTGTGAAACCGATTTAAATAACCAGAAAACAATTTTAAATTTTCTGCTGAATACTCTGTGTGTTGTAAATCTTCTAGAATCTCTTTTTCAGTTAAAAATATTGAACTATCAAATATTTGTCTAAGTCTATCTGGAAATCCGGGAATACTTTCACTGTACTATATGTGTCGCAACTGTTGTAAAATTTTGTTTATCAAAATTGATTGCGTGTCGTTGAACTTTAATAATGTGTTTGTAAGGTTCTTGTTTATCGTTGGCTAAAGGTAATCTATTTTTGTTCATACATATAAGTAGGTACCTAAGTTCTAACTACAGAAGAAATAAAATTGAATCCGACAGGTATACCAGTGGATACAATGGGCGTTTTTTTGGACAAACTAATCCGTGAGACGGCGTTGTACGCCTCCATACACTTAAAGGGATTAGCCGTCAAATTATAACTCATATTCCATTTTAGTCTATGGCAGCATACAACGCCATCTTGCGGTTTAGTTTCTCCAAAAACGCCCAATAATAATGGAAAACCTCTCGTAGTTAACGAGTTTTTTTATACGAAATTTCATCATTTCAAACTATAATATACATATAGGGTTAAATTTAATTAAGTACAAATATTTTCAGAGCGTGTTCTACTCACAAAACTGTCCAAGTTTTTTTACAAACTTTTGAACGAAATACCTAGGTATGAAAAAAAAATTGGGCCTGCCATACAAAAATGGTAAAAAAGTGTGTTGGGTACCTCGTATGGGAGATCCAAATATTAAATTATATTTGGAAAAAAAAGTTTCTAATAAAAGTTGTTCAGTTTTGTGAGTTTTAAAATACACCATTAAAATATTTGTACTTAATTGAATGTAACCTTACACAAGTATCCCGGTCGTAAAATAGAACAAAAGTTATTTCTTTCATTTTAATACTACGACACGTTTTGCGCTAATCTTTGTAAAGTACGGCCGTTCGAATAGGCCATACTAGAAGTCATCTTATGTCATAGCATTAACATGATTTTGACAGCTGTCGAATGTGGCCTATTGAACCGCCTTACTGTAGTTACGAATACCTACTTGCGACCACATCTTCTCTTCCTATTGCTATGTAGGTATTTTGCGTGTTGCAGTTACATTCCCGCAATGTAAATTGTGTAAATATAGAATTAGAAACAGGTCACAATAAATATTAATACCTGCTTTATTAGTCTTGTGTTTTATTGTATGTAGACATATTTCTGAATTATCTAGGTATGAGTCATTGACTAGATTATTCATTCAAGTCATTCAATCCCATTCGCAAACATAGAAGTCAGATTAAAACACATAAAAAAGTGGGTTTACATTATGTAGTCGTTTGGACCCTGGGCCTTTCGAAGCATAGGGTTTGCGATTTCTATGGGACATAATAGGTAATAGGTACACTATCATCTGCCTTTATATCCTCCGCTTCAAACACCTTGCATTTTACCCACAAACACACACGTGGTCGCGTCGTCGCGGCGCGGTCCACTCGAGTTCTCGATCTAGGGTCTAGAGTCAGAGTCCGACCCGACAGTTTGAGACACGCTGCCCAAGAGAGATAAAAACGAACATACCTTCTCCCTTCGCAAATATGAAACGAACATATCTTTAACGCTTAGTCGTACGCATATTCATTTTGTTGAAAGTTATTTTTTTAACGGAGAAATGTTGAAAGTAATTTTATTGTAAAATACTCTGTATCCTTTTCAGTGTGCATAAAGATTCACCATAACTTTAAAACAAGTCTAATACAAATTAATAATAATTCACGTTCAACTTCAGTCCCTTAGCAAATTCGAAACGGAACGTTACATCGCGTTTTGACATTTCTGATCTCATACCACACGTCAAAAAAATTGTGATAAATACTGAAAAGTGAAATCACCACACCCAGGAAATCATTTAAAGTGTTTCTTTATCGCTAAAACAGTAGTATACACTTGGAAGAAAATAAAAGCCAAAGCATGGGCGATCACCTCCCAGCGTGCGTCATCGATGTCGGCACGGGGTACACCAAGTTGGGCTTCGCCGGCAATAAGGAGCCCCAGTTTATCATTCCGTCGGCTATTGCTATCAAGGAAACGGCTAAAGTCGGTGACCAATCCACCAGACGCATGACTAAGGCCGTGGAGGACTTAGATTTCTTCATAGGCGACGAAGCTTTCGATGCGACGGGCTACTCTGTCAAGTACCCGGTGCGTCATGGTCTCGTCGAAGATTGGGACCTGATGGAGCGGTACATCGAACAGTGCATCTTCAAGTACTTACGAGCGGAGCCGGAAGACCATCACTTCTTGCTTACAGAACCTCCACTTAATACTCCTGAGAACAGGGAGTATCTAGCTGAGATTATGTTTGAGTCATTCAACGTACCGGGGCTGTATATCGCCGTGCAAGCCGTTCTCGCGTTAGCTGCGTCCTGGAAGTCGCGCGCATCCTCTGAGCGCACTTTTACTGGTATTGTGGTGGACAGTGGAGATGGAGTGACTCATATTGTACCAGTAGCAGAAGGCTATGTCATTGGCTCATGTATCAAACACATTCCAATCGCTGGAAGAAACATTACCTCTTTTATACAATCCCTGCTTCGTGAGAGAGAGGTTGGTATCCCACCGGAGCAAAGCTTAGAGACTGCTAAAGCCATTAAAGAGAAATACAGCTACATCTGCCCCGATATAGCTAAGGAGTTTGCGAAATATGACACTGATCCTGGTAAATGGATGAAAAAATACACGGGCATTAATGCCATCACCAAGAACCCATTTGCTGTAGATGTTGGTTATGAGAGATTCTTGGGACCGGAGATTTTCTTTCACCCTGAGTTTTCTAATGCAGACTTCACTGTGCCTCTGAATGAGATGGTTGATGAAGTCATTCAGTCATGTCCTATTGATGTGAGGAGAGGTTTATATGGCAACATTGTCTTATCTGGTGGATCAACCATGTTCCGTGACTTTGGGAGAAGACTGCAACGTGACATCAAGCGCACAGTAGACGCAAGACTGAAGCTCTCTACAATGTTGTCTGAAGGCCGCATCACTCCCAAGCCGATTGATGTGCAAGTTATTTCACACAACATGCAGAGGTATGCAGTGTGGTTCGGAGGGAGTATGCTGGGATCTACTCCGGAGTTCTACCAAGTGTGCCACACCAAGCAAGCGTATATGGAGTATGGACCAAGTATCTGCAGGCACAACCCTGTGTTTGGAACCATGACATAATCCACTGCCAGTATTTACTTACCTAGTTGTATTGCAATAATGAACACCTTTATTTCTACCTAATACTAAGTGTAATTATGAATTTATAATTTTATTAAAATGTTAAGGATTATGTACTTCCAAATTGAAGTGTATTTAGTTAAGAGTAATCAAACCTAATCAAATCACTAAGACTTATTGTAGCATAAAAATATGATTCACAAAGTCAATGGGGATGCCCTATTTTTTACTTATGTAAGGTTTGTTAGCTGGACACATGTAAATTATGTGCATTTATTAAAATTATTGCATTCCAGCTTTTTACCAAATATAGACTTGAAAAATAGACTGCTTTTTATTAGTTGCAGTCCTCCCCAAATTTATAATGTTTCTATATTACTCCAGGGTACATAAACATAATTATTTGCAAACATCTGTGTTCCACAAGAGACATGTTAAGTGTTAGGCATCTATTAGGGGACATGTAATGTATGGTTAACTGATTTGACAACTGTCATCACACACAACCAGTTATGATGTAGGAATAGTCTTAATATAATTAATTATTAATTAGAAGTCTTTTTATCTATTAATTATTAATTCGAGTTAATTCTACTTAGCATTGTAGTATTTCAATATCTTTATCATCAGACATTTAATCAGATATTTTTATCTTGGCATCTCCCAAACTGTACTCCATATCTGTTATCAGGAATAGGAGGTATACAGGAAATAAAATTTGACTTAGCATGTAAAACAATAAAACGGGTCTTACATAATCTTTTAAAATGATCCCGCAAACCAGTATAACTTGATCCTATAGAGAGTACTGACAGTTGAATACCAAATTTTAAAACACTTCTCGTGTTAGGTAAACAATTTTTGGAAAACTTCCAAAATTTTCACCGCAGGCAGGATCCTGCCTGCGGTGAAAATTTTGGAAGTTTTCCAAAAAAAGTACTGACAGTACTTGTACGTACCTACCACTTGATTCAAAATCACGGGTGTAACATCCTATTTATTGTTTGAATGCAGGTCGTTTCCCTAATTTGTGGCGTAGTTATTATTTGCGGTGACTGTACGAATCGCATCTGTCAGCGCTGCGCTTTTCATTTGTCTTTATTAATGCTCCCAGTTCCAGCAAACACTTGAATATGGGTACGTTGCTGCATTAGTGGATTGCTTAGGGTTGTCTAATTCAAAAACATAAAATTGCTCTTTATTTGGCCACTTACCTAAAGTTAAGAATAATATAGACCTACCCGCTGCGCCTATATTCAGTAGTGATTTATCGCCTTGCTTGCAGTATAAAATATAGGTAGGTATCTAGAGTCAAAAGAAGCTTGTAGAGTCACACTTCCCATACCTACTTATAAAAAAACTGTCAACATGATGAATACTGATGAAGTGATGAGTAAGTAGGATCTATTTAAGTAATTTACTTCATGCATTTCCAGATTAACCAGAGAAATGATGATCAATCTTACATTCGATGTCTACGAAACATTTCGCATCTGCTACGACGTAGCATAAATGTGACGTAGCACGTAGAGGTCACACACCTTTCACTTAAGTACCAAACTACCAACCAATACAAAAATACTTATAGGGAGTGAGGTAGCCCTATGCATGGACGGGGTAGGTTCCCATCACGTGTTTTATAGAGTCGCTAATTAGTGCGCTTGCACCCACCACACCCCACACCTCATAGGTCTACGGTATCTATCTAACCTAGGTATTATTATATAGCTGGATTTTGTAAAAAAACTTCTTGGGGACTTATTTGAAACAAGATCTTTTAGATTGCTGACAGTAAAATTTCTTTGACGTAGCTAGTCGAACAAATGTAGAGTAGATAGGCAGGTTTAAACAGTAGGTAGGTAAGTACGCTCGCGAGTTCATGTCGATATTTCAGAATGGTCACAAATTCGCGGGCAAGCTGTACGTCTAACCCCAAGGGAGAGCTACGAACATTCGTATTATATTAACACTGAAACTTTTTATAGATAGAGATAACCTTTTAAGCGCCACGTAGTTCGCTGGCGCCACCCAAAAAGACGTCGGTTTGGCCACTTTTTTTATACATGTCATATTTTTATACTTATTCTGTGGTTTTACTACGAAGACTCCGTATTTGCCTACGAGGCGCGGAGTCGTGGAACCTTCGTGCAAGAACAAAAGGGCCAATTTCCGAACCGCTGCCGATCCCACGCTCGCGCACACAGACCACCTGAAAAGCTTTTTAGAAACTGCTAGTACTAAACATAGAAAAATGGGACACGGAAAATAATTACCCGCACTTTATTATGTAGAGAGAAAAAATCTGTAGGTAGAGTATAGAGTTCCTAGAAGTAGGATAGGTAGAGTATTTTTTAAACTTAATGGTCGGTTGGTACCTACTTCCTGTTAATGTATTATTGTATCTAGGTACCTCCAACGGTACCTCATAATAATTAAACTTCTACATTACTGGTTCGGAAATTGCGAAAACAAACATTAATTAATACAACTTTAGATATAAAATGTGGTAGCGCCTCAGGTTTTAAATTTAGGTCAACAAACCGCATCTTTAGGTACACATATAAAACGTATAGTTTGAGAGAAATGTTGATAATAACCGTGGCATTCTATTGTTGGTTCCAATAAAGGAAGGTCCGTTAGAGAATGCGGGAGGATTCGCCGTAAGCCGGCGGGCGTGCGCGGAATGGACTCGCCTTCAATGAGCTCTCATCTACTCCCACCATTTTATCAAAATCTTAACTAAAGTTTTGTTCTTGTTTATGAACCTTGAAACAAAAGCGTAGGCGTACCTACTTGATTTTTTTAACGTTTCGTTTGCGGCAAAATAAAGACCTTCTTTTGAAAAAGTCTGATAAGATAAAACGCTTATATTAGAGAAGAGACTAGCCGAGCGGTTCCATTAGTTAAACAAGACGTTTGAAATAAGTTGTTGACCCGTAATAAAAACTAGTCTCGTCGATTTTGAGCCATAATTTGTTCCCGCTGTAACTTCTAAAGTACCTATGCAAGCAAAAATTTGAAAAAATATGGAATATAGTTCTCAATATGAAGTTACGATGAAAACTATAACGAATACTGTACCACTTAAGATTAAGAAAATATTAAATTTTCAATTTGCAGTTGGTAATCATACAGCTGCAAAAAAGAAAGCAGCTGAAAGACCTGATATTTAAACGTTGACTACGAAACCCTATTTGTGAGCGTGTCTGACACGCTCTTGGCCGCTTTTTATAATATAACTGTCGACTACTGAAGTGGTTTTGGCATTGCACACCTAGATATGATGTTATAATAAAAAGTAATCATGAAAACTTAATCCTTGCTACGAGACCCCAAATTGAAGCTACGATTGCTACGCCGCCGTAGCACATATTTCGATTGCCTTAAGTAAAAGCCAGGAGTTGAAAAATGTCTGTTAAACCTTCCGAAACCTATATATATCATCAAAAATTACCTATCTGTGTTCGTAGGTACGTACCGTACATAGTAAATCTAGACACACGGCAGTGTGTCCGCCAAGTTCGAGCAAAGAACCGACACACCGGCCGTGGGTTATATTACACGAACCATTTCGGGCCAAGTTCGACCTACCTATAACTCAAAATCTATTTTATCTACGCATATGAAATTTCTAGTATCTGTCGAGATCTACTTACTTATCTAAAATACAAAATTTCATTAATGTACCTATTGTAGGTCTTGAGAAATTGACGTCAGAAAATCGCTATTTTTACTATACACTCACTGACTGACTGACTGACTGACTCACTCACTCACTCATCAAAAACCTAGACCACTTCCAATGGTCGTATTGACTTGAAATTTGGCATGGAGGTAGGTCTTTAGGTCAAGGTAAAGGAAAAAATCTGAAAATGGCCAAGTGTGAGTCGGTTTTAAAAAAAATGAAGGTGTAAATTCATACCCCTAAGGAACTAAAACAAAAAATTCATCTATATCTTCCAATGGTCGTACCGACCTAAAATTCGTTGCGAAGGTTTGTAATTTAGTCAAAGTAAAGTAAAAATTGCTGTAATTGCTATGCCGTGTGATGCCGGCTTAGAATAGCATCACCCCAATTCTAACCGTGGGTGTCGTAAAAAGCGACTAAGGGATACTCATCCATCCTCGCCAATCCGCCTGCCAAGCGTGGTGAGTATGGCAATACCCCCCGATAGGGGGAGGCCCATGTCCAGCAGTGGACTGTTGTAGCTGTTATGTTATGTTAAGTAAAAATTAAATATATCCGGCTACGTACATTATACCGCCCTGACTTGGCAAGCTTATCAGTAAATAGAAAACGTGTTAAAAAAAAATCCAAGATATTGAATGGGCAATGCACTCTAGCGTGTCAGTAGTACAAGGCAGCATACAAAATGACAAAACAAAAAAGTTTCCTTTGCCACGCAAACGTAGAAAAATTTAATTAAAAAAACTAGTCCATTTCTTTGTAAGAAGCATAGTCCATATAGATAGTCCATATTCAAAAATCTGAAAATTAGTATAAATGAGACATTTCCTTAACTAACTTAATCATAAGAAAAAAAGAAAATAAACCTTACAAAAATAAATGA
Source organism: Phthorimaea operculella (assembly GCA_024500475.1). Classification (NCBI taxonomy): domain Eukaryota; kingdom Metazoa; phylum Arthropoda; class Insecta; order Lepidoptera; family Gelechiidae; genus Phthorimaea; species Phthorimaea operculella. Next base: position 1,187,654 of record JANFCV010000128.1, read on the forward strand.
AATCCCACCCAAAACATAAATGTGAAAGGCTGCCAAGTTCGATAATATTGGAATGCTTCGCCTATAAAAGAAGTGAGATCTGAATAAGTACCAAGTTCTATACACAGACCTCAGTTAAAAATAGTTACAGGAATGCACACTTGATTTTCCGCAGTTTTGAAAGTAGATTCTGAATAAATATCATATTAAATACCTAAAATTCTAATACTTACAAAAACGCAAACCTGTTTTTTCAGCAGTTTCCTTATGACATTTTTTATTTATTTTTTCTGTACTTTGTAATGATATAACTTGGCAAGTTTTAATAGAAAATTATATACTTGACTCATTGCGTTTAGAAGGTTTATAACAAAGTGTGTGAAAACTTGCCAAGTTATATCATTAAAAGTACAGAAAAATAAATAAAAATGTTATAAGCAAACTGCTGAAAAACAGGTTTGCGTTTTTGTAAGTATTAGAATTTTAGGTATTTAATATGATATTTATTCAGAATCTACTTTCCAAACTGCGGAAAATCAAGTGTGCATTCCTGTAACTATTTTTAACTGAGGCCTGTGTATAGAACTTGGTACTTATTCAGATCTCACTTCTTTTATAGGCGAAGCATTCCAATATTATCGAACTTGGCAGCCTTTCACATTTATGTTTTGGGTGGGATAACCATAACAGCCACAACAGTCCACTGCTGGACATGGGCCTCCCCCTATCGGGCGGTATTGCCATACTCACCACGCTTGGCAGGCGGATTGGCGAGCGCAGTGTAAGATGTTGCATTTACAGGGAACGCTGCTGCCCATTCCCTGGATGAATATCCCTTAGTCGGTTTTTACGACACCCACGGGTTGAATTGGGGTGATGCTATTCTAAACCGGCATCACACGGCAATAGTAAATACATACACATACATAGTAAATAAGTACCCTAATCTAGACACACGGCAGTGTGTCCGCCAAGTTCGAGCAAAAAAAGCGACACACCGGCCGTGGGTTATCTAGACACACGGCAGTGTGTCCGCCAAGTTCGAGCAAAAAAAGCGACACACCGGCCGTGGGTTATATTACACGAACCATTTCGGGCCAAGTTCGACCCACCTATAACTCAAAATCTATTTTATCTACGCATATGAAATTTCTAGTATCTGTCGAGATCTACTTACTTATCTAAAATTCAAAATTTCATTAATGTACCTATTGTAGGTCTTGAGATATTGACGTCAGAAAATCGCTATTTTTACTATACACTCACTGACTGACTGACTGACTCACTCACTCACTCATCAAAAACCTAGACCACTTCCAATGGTCGTATTGACTTGAAATTTGGCATGGAGGTAGGTCTTTAGGTCAAGGTAAAGGAAAAAATCTGAAAATGGCCAAGTGTGAGTCGGTTTTAAAAATAATGAAGGTGTAAATTCATACCCCTAAGGAACTAAAACAAAAAATTTCCAATGGTCGTATTGACTTGAAATTTGGCATGGAGGTAGGTCTTTAGGTCAAGGTAAAGGAAAAAATCTGAAAATGGCCAAGTGTGAGTCGGTTTTAAAAATAATGAAGGTGTAAATTCATACCCCTAAGGAACTAAAACAAAAAAATTATCTATATCTTCCAATCGTTGTACCGACCGTTGTATTTAGTCAAAGTAAAGTATAAATGAAATATTTCCTTACCTAACTTAATCATAAGAAAAAAAGAAAATAAACCTTACAAAAATAAATGAAATCCCACCCAAAACATAAATGTGAAAGGCTGCCAAGTTCGATAATATTGGAATGCTTCGCCTACAAAAGAAGTGAGATCTAAATAAGTACCAAGTTCCATACACAGACCTCAGTTAAAAATAGTTACAGGAATGCACACTTGATTTTCCGCAGTTTGGAAAGTAGATCTTATTTCTTTTGGGTGGGATTTAGTTTAGTCAGAACTTCAGATAAGTATGTTATACGCTTAAGTTCAAATTACTTATCACTAGTGCATCCTACCTCCCTTCCATTAGCTGTGGAACAGTTCGTGAACTCTGATTAAATATTTGGTGTTTTGATGAAGTGGGAAGTTAACTCATAAACTCTCAGTTAATCTACGTCTCCGAACTTGTATGAAGTTTCTCGCTTCTGCCTCAGGTGTAGTAAATATACTCATCTATCGCAGCAATGTAAATCCATACGAGATTCAAATACGAAATTGTGTTGCATTGATACTCTATCACGCTAAGACGGAACAAATAAATTGCTTTGACTACATACATTCTAACTGCAAAGAATGAACTACGGACTAAAACTGGCTTGACGCAACGCGGTACGCTGTCCAATTGGAATTCGTTGCAAAACTATCCCGGTGGATGGAGCCCTGCCACGCGTTTGTGGCCAAGATACACTTGCTTAATTCGTAGGCCCCGATTGAGCCGCGATAGACCAGTCGGCAGTACTGATGCCGAAAGTCACAGGTTCACATCCAGCCTACGGGGGAAAATTTGCATCTTTTGCGTCCTATTTATAACATTTTGAATTAAATACCAACGTATTTGGATGAAAATATGTATATGTAAACTACTCTTCTAGATGTAAATACTTTCATAAATGCTAGCGACCCTTCCCCTTTCCCTTTTTTCCTTACATCTTTTTCTCACTGTAGTGCTAGCCCTGGTATTTAATGAACTGCAGTAGTAAAACCTCACGGTTCACACCCGCACCTTCATTAAGTAAATACTCGTAGAGTTGCAGTTCCTACCTCCCTACATCTAAATGAGAAAATCTCAATTCGCCTCGTGTATTTACATGCTGTGTACCTATAGGGCGAAGTCACCGACTGTGTGACTTTAGAAGACTTTGCTACGTCCGATATATAGATAGCTTTACTTTCGTTTTGAATTGCTGCTAGATTTACTCTTTCAATCAGCGCACTACATACAAAATCACCAACAGTCCCAACAAATACAGTCTGCTGCTGAACATGGGCCTCCAATGGGGGATGTTTTCCATACTTACCATGCTAGAGTGCTTGGTCATCCATTACCTATACTTTATATTAGTGAACGCTGCCACCTATTTCTTGAATTTATGCATTTATAGTAAGTTAGCATAAGTCTTATTCTGAATATCAATCGCAAGTGGAAGGAATGAATAAGTGTCCTAAATACCTTGACCTACCATCGTCACTTTAAGAACATACCTATTTATACGTAATTATTATTTTATGGTGGTATCTTGAGGTTGCAATCTGTGGGCTGAGGCAATGGCGGAGCTAATTGCAAAGTGCAACTATTGTTTCCATGGCCTGCGCCTCGGGGTCCCGGCTGCGACGCCACGCTTGCGACCTCCCATGGGGCTCTAATTATACCATCACGACGGGTTCTCATCACGCCGTTGTTGCTGAAATACCCATAACAAACAATGCTCCGTCTGCGGCTCGAGTTCAAAGAAATTTGACGTACAGCATATATGGTGATGAAAAATACCTGAGTATTTTATATCTTTTTGGTGGTATCTTAAGGTTGCAATCTGTGGGTTGAGGCAATGGCGGAGCTAATTGCAAAGTGCAACTATTGTTTCCATGGCCTGCGCCTCGGGGTCCCGGCTGCGACGCCACGCTTGCGACCTCCCATGGGGCTCTAATTATACCATCGCGACGGGTTCTCATCACGCCGTTGTTGCTGAAATACCCATAACAAACAATTCTCCGTCTGCTGCGACGCCACGCTTGCGACCTCCCATGGGGTTCTAATTATACCATGACGACGGGTTCTCATCACGCCGTTGTTGCTGAAATACCCATAACAAACAATTCTCCATCTGCGGTTCGTGTTCAAAGAAATTATTTTTTTGGTGGGTTCTTGAGATTGCAATCTGTGTGCTGAGGCAATGGCGGAGCTAATTGCAAAGTGCAACTATTGTTTCCATGCCCTGCGCCTCGGGGTCCCGGCTGCGACGCCACGCTTGCGACCTCCCATGGGGCTCTAATTATACCATCACGACGGGTTATCATCACGCCGTTGTTGCTGAAATACCCATAACAAACAATTCTCCGTCTGCGGCTCGAGTTCAAAGAAATTTGACGTACAGCATATATGGTGATGAAAAATACCTGAGTATTTTATATCTTTTTGGTGGTATCTTAAGGTTGCAATCTGTGGGTTGAGGCAATGGCGGAGCTAATTGCAAAGTGCAACTATTGTTTCCATGGCCTGCGCCTCGGGGTCCCGGCTGCGACGCCACGCTTGCGACCTCCCATGGGGCTCTAATTATACCATCACGACGGGTTATCATCACGCCGTTGTTGCTGAAATACCCATAACAAACAATTCTCCGTCTGCGGCTCGAGTTCAAAGAAATTTGACGTACAGCATATATGGTGATGAAAAATACCTGAGTATTTTATATCTTTTGGTGGTATCTTAAGGTTGCAATCTGTGGGTTGAGGCAATGGCGGAGCTAATTGCAAAGTGCAACTATTGTTTCCATGGCCTGCGCCTCGGGTCCCGGCTGCGACGCCACGCTTGCGACCTCCCATGGGGCTCTAATTATACCATCACGACGGGTTCTCATCACGCCGTTGTTGCTGAAATACCCATAACAAACAATTCTCCGTCTGCGGCTCGAGTTCAAAGAAATTTGACGTACAGCATATATGGTGATGAAAAATGAGTATTTTATATCTTTTTGGTGGTATCTTAAGGTTGCAATCTGTGTGCTGAGGCAATGGCGGAGCTAATTGCAAAGTGCAAGTATTGTTTCCATGGCCTGCGCCTCGGGGTCCCGGCTGCGACGCCACGCTTGCGACCTCCCATGGGGCTCTAATTATACCATGGCGACGGGTTCTCATCACGCCGTTGTTGCTGAAATACCAATAAAGGTGCCCACAGACGTGGGCTATAAATCACTAGTGACGTTGCCGTTATAGATCAAGGACAAATAGATTCCAGAAAATTGCCATGGCAGATATATCAAAAACTTGTTATTTTTGCACGTTTCATTTCTTTTATTATTCTACTCATTGTTATGCCTACCATATATCATTATGCCTACCATCGTCACTTTAAAAACATACCTTTTTAATTATTATTTTATGGTGGTATCTTGAGGTTGCAATCTGTGGGCTGAGGCAATGGCGGAGCTAATTGCAAAGTGCAACTATTGTTTCCATGGCCTGCGCCTCGGGGTCCCGGCTGCGACGCCACGCTTGCGACCTCCCATGGGGCTCTAATTATACCATCACGACGGGTTCTCATCACGCCGTTGTTGCTGAAATACCCATAACAAACAATCCTCCGCCTGCGGTTCGAGTTCAAAGAAATTTGACGTACAGCATATATGGCGATGAAAGTGACATCCTTTTGTACCTATTGTACTTATTTGCCAAGATTCCTGCATACAAGGAATTAGGTACCGGTATTATGAGGTAGTTTCTATTACACTTTTATATGCATGAATACTCATTTAAATTACTTTTACGAAATAGAAACAGAAAACTAAATAAAATATTAAAACAACAAATTGACGTTAAGCTTAACCGGAACCGGAACAAAGTCGGACAAGTCAGAATAGAGTGCAATCCTTACGCTTTTCATGTTTTAACATTTGAAAATTTTACTCTGAACACAGTGTTTTTAGTTTGTTCCATTATGTTTTACTTTTTATGTGGAATGCTTTCACATATTTTGAAATTATCTAGGAAAATTACAAACTTGCTCTTTGGCTAGCGAATCCACAGAAAAAAAGTAACTTTTAACTATTTCTATAATATTTTAAACTGAATATTGATAACTAGTTTTTCACTACACTTAGACATAAGTACTTTGGAACTGCGGCAACCTACTAGCGAGAGGTTGTTATCTAAGATATCTTCTTCTAAGTATGTTATTTACCATAAATAGGTACACTACACTTTCTCACAAAGTACGGTATGTTAGAGGTTGAGTATTAGTACTGATAATATTGTGATTGAGAAACCAGACGCCTCCATAAATGATTTCTCCGCGGCACTAAACTAAGGAAGTAACTATTTCAATGGCCTCTTACATCGAGAGTAGTTTTAGCGATAGCCTCCGATCGTTTCAACGTCCATGGCCACTGGTTTATAGGTGACCCTTTCAACACTTTGTTCGCGCCTTTTATATTGACAAAGTAACTAAATTCAATAGTACCTACTTAGTAAATATGTAAGGATAATATTGGATGTCTGCGTAAACCCGGGTTGTAAGTACTAGATCATTATCGATTTTTAAATATAACTACGACTATCTCTGTCAAATCACTGGCGGAGAGACATCAAGAATGGCGAGTTCTCCATCGACAAGAGCCGAGCTCTTAAATATAAGAAGAAGAAGAAGAAGAAGAAGATCTCCTTTCATCCCTCGATCGAAGTCCATCTCTCGATAGCGTATAGGTAAATCTAGCCAATGTACAGCAGCATTCCCTGACATTTCTTTTAGTAGATACTTGCTCTAGCTAGGAAAAATACGTCCCCTAGTTAAGGGTAGTCTCTTTGAGTTGAGTGAGGCTGTTCTGTCGTCGACTTTTGGACGTGATCATCTTGTTATGAATACCCAGAAATGAAATTAGATTTCAATTGAACAAAATTAAAACTCAATAATCACTATATTCCATTGAATTACGTCTGGCAGTGCATAGCTGTGACTGGTTAGCATAATAGCCTGAGCTATTATAGCTCCTAGGAATCGAAGTTTACGAGGGGGGGGCGCGTTTAATGTGCCTGCTGTTTAGGGTTACCAGAACTTTTGAAAAAGTCAGGTTTTATGTTTGTTTTTCAGGTCAAAGATGTAAAAGAATCTGAAATAAGTAGGTGTAAAATTGCACGTATATATGCCTCACTGCAGAAAAGTAAAGTAAGTATTTCGACCGTGATTCCTCAGTTTTTCAACGGATGGCTTTGTTAATTTACACAAAACACGCAAAAAGGGGTAAAGCAACAATTTTTGAAAATGAAACCTATCTGGGTTGATTTATCGCTCTCAAAAATCCCTATTTACGAAGTTTCGTGAAAACTTTTGGAGCCGTTTCCGATATCCCGATTATATATATTCTTTCAAGTTTAAATAGTTATGATATTAAATAACAGCTTTGACTTTTATAGAAGCCTGGCATTTGGTTCCTGAAAAAAAAAAGAGGTATTGCTTTTTGGCAGGACCTTTTCAACTTTAAGATCAGGCAACCCTAACGCTATTTCTGGGTTATGAAGAGCCCGTTTAAGCCCAGTTTTATAAGGCAGTCTGCCAATAGTCGGGAACGAATAAGAATAGGGAACAATTAAAGGCCATGATGGGTGGAGGAAGGTCGAAGATAGGTCATTAGGGTGTAACTTGGATAAAACAGCATCATAATGAGAATGATTTTCATTGACGGTATTGACCCTTTATTAAAAAAAAAACATGATACTCTTTGCATACTTACAATTTGGAATGGATTTATTTGCAAAGTATCAATAGACAGATACCTTCTTACTGTTTTATTTATATCCATCCACTATAATGGATCGTTTACAAGCTCAGTGGACTGTATCGAATAAGACCCCGGTGTATTTTCCCAAAGCTTTTTCGTTCTTGTTTCATAGTATACAAGTACCTACTTAAGAGGCAATTTTGTTTTAAGGTAGGCAGGCACGTAAGTGAGGAGAAAACAGAAACTAATTATTTTCTTCCGCTTCTCGGAAATACACGACAGTTTTCTACAGACTCCACAATAGAAAACTTTTCATGGATTCACAAATGTCATGTAGAGTGTGCTGAGCTAAGTTGTAATAACTTCTTCACACGAAAATTCTGTACCACTTCTCTTCATTTTGTGTTATTCAATCGTTCCAAATCTCTTATTGATTTTCTGTTTATTAACATAAATCTAAATATATAAAACTTAAAAAAGACTGACTGATCATCAACGCTCAGCCTAAACTACTGGACCGATCCGGCTGTAATTTGACATGCAGATAGCCACTATGATGTAAGCATCCACTAAAAAGGTAAAACGGGATCGAAAGTTTTTATTATTTTTTTATTTAGGAAGAGCTTTAAAAATTAATAAATGACGAGTTCTAGCATTTTCCAATTTTAAACCCCTGAGGGAATAAGAAAGGGGATGAAAGTATTATATTTACGCACAGGCCGCTCATTTAGAGCTACAGTTCTAAAATTTGGCACCCTTATTTTTATTAAACAGTTGATACTTATTTTATTATTTTGAACTTAAGTTTTCAAAATTCATACCCCGATGTGTTGACATAGATACGAAAAATTTTCAACTTAGCACTACGCCCTCAGGTGTCACATTAAGGTGATGATGACTTAGAAATGTCAATAGAAAGTTTTCCATTACATTAGAATCCCACACAATAACGTGCACGTGTAAGTGTACTAACACAATTGGTCCATGATATTACTTTAGACTATAGTTGTGTGATTTTACTACCGTTTTAGGTACCATACTCGCTGAGTGGTATCGATTCAAAAAGCTGGCTCTATTTTGGTCGGCGCTAAAACGAGAACCACGAACTGGGCTGGGTCATCTGGCTGTGTTTGCATTTCGTAATACTGGACTGGAGTACATTAGTCTGCCGTGTGATGCTGGCTTAGAATATAATCACCCCAATTCTACCGAGGGTGTTGTAAAAAGCGATTAAGCGCCTGCGAAGCGTAGTGAGAATGGCAATACTCCTCGATAGGGGGAGGTCCATGTCCAGCAGTGGACTGTTATGGCTAGAATACCAAATTTTAAAACACTTCTCGTGTTAGGTAAACAATTTTTTTTGGTTAGGGCGTCGGCAGTACTGATGTCGAAGGTCGCAGGTTCAAATCCTGCCTGCGGTGAAAATTTTGGAAGTTTCCAAAAACTGTTATGGCTGTTATGGATACAGTGGTTAGGATTAATATGTCTAAGTACCTACTTAATTTCTTATCAAATGGCGCGATACCTATAAGCGTACCTATTTTGCCTACTTCAGTTTTATTCAAAATATTCTGCACGGTTGGCGTTGTAAGTGTATTATCTTGGAGCATATTATACTCTAAGCTTGACATAGAAATAAATTTTAATGTGATAAAGTGAATGAATAGCAGCAATTTTAATTATTAATTTGACAATACGACAGTAGAAAATTTACAAACATGGTAGACTAACCACATCCAGATCGTAACACTTACCTACATGGATGATTGATTGAAAATAAAAATAACAAACTGTCATAGACGTCATAGGTACAGATGGAACTGCAAACTACTATATTTTTCAGTAGGCGCCTACAGTCTTAAAAGGACCCACAGTCTTAAAATAACCAGCTTACTATGAACGTATTTTGGTAAAATGTAGTTTTGGGCTGAATTAAATTGCCACGTTGAAGATTGCCAAGAGTTCGGTTACAGTAGAAAGAAATGAGAACTAACCGCACAGCCTCACCTCAAGGCCTTGAATATTTCCTTTCTCGCTAGTGGTCTTATTTTTTTGTTACGTAGTTTCCCGCTAGTGCACTCCAAAATATACTTTAATCTCTTATGTAGCTCTAGATGAGTATTGCAATTTTAGGCGACAGACTGACAAATGCCTGTTTTTTACATCCGCTTACGCTCTGCCTACCCCGCAAGGTAAACCCTATAGAGAAATGGAAACTACCAACTGTTTCTTTTATTTACTAGCACACAGTGACAAATGGAAGGTCTCGGCTTGACGTCCGCGGAACTATGTTACGTACCGCCGTAATGATTACTAATGACTTCACTGCTACGGCGTAGCAACTTGCTACGAGATACAATGTGTCAGATTTTTGTGGACAAAACGTGAATATGCTACGACAGTTTTTGGGTAACAAAACAATGGGGACAAAATGCTTGAAGGTAATTTAAATAGGTGGTAAGTAAGTTTACTTTGCAAAATAATATAAAAGGTGTTCCAAAGGAAATACATTAAATTGGAGACGTTGTGTAGACCATCGTACCGAATAATTTTCATTATGAGGCCAAGTTATGAAAACCCCTCGTTTAGAAGTAATTAGCAACTTAAGTTTGTTAAATTTAATTGAGTCCCAGATTATGAAAGAAGATTAATTGATCATGACCTTTATTTATGTCATGTTGCCGTCTTGGAAAAACTTTTGAAATTACCGCCACAACTGTTGCCAAGGCGACGGTTTTGGCGGTAATTTAGTTGCCAAGGCAACAGTTGTGGCGTAGACCAAGGTCAAATGTCATGTTCGTCAAAAACTGACATAACTGACACTACAGACTCTACTTGGTTCTCTGATTGGCCCTTTGTCTTTGCGTCTCTATGGATGCTCTAAGTCAAAATAAGTTTTTAGTTTGAGGCGGCAATAAAATAAAATAACACCAAAGAAAGAGATCTTTTGTCTTAAGTTTTCGTTTAAATTTAAAACATAGACAACTATGTTCCAAACTTTTTCGAAGATTCAAATCAAACAAGTTAAAAATGCAAGGTTGCAATCTTGGATAAGGGGTAATACATAATGGTTGTAGTAAATGTAGGCATTTAGTTTGTATGAAAATATTAAGTTTTTAATTGTTAAGAATTCAAACTTGGTGCCATAATGGAAATTGTTCAGTACAATGGTCTACACAACGTCTCCAATTTAATGTATTTCCTTTGGAACACCTTGTATGTGTGATAAAAATGAGAAGTACAGTAGGTACTTATCTTAACCTTTTGTTTGAGAAACTATTGTTCATTTATGAACAAAGCCTATTTTTAGCTAATTGGGTATTATCTGCATCACGTAAGTATATCGTATGACCTCTAAAAATATCCGAGTAATTGCCTTGTTGTGTATCGAATTGAAGTTTAGTGGACATTGTGAGAGTCGATTTATGCGACAGGAAAATGCTTTATATTCAAAGACAATTAAAATTATTTATTTTTTACTTACAATTAGCAGACAAATGTAGCCAGTCAGCACCGCAGCGAGCATCCATCATACCCCGTCTCGGATGACTAGGGAACAAACGACATGAAGACGTCAGTTCTTAATCGAATATGATTACTTTTATTGCAACAAGTGCAAAAATGACCATTCTAATCTTAGTTTTTATTTCTACATTTACTATACAAAGTATTTCAATAGTTTCTCCATATTTTTTCCTATTTACTGACAGATGTAGCCGGCTAAACTCGCAGCAAGCATCCGTCACACCACGTCTCGGATGATTACGGAACAAACGACATTAAGACGAAGCAAGTTAATCTAATACGATTGCATTTATTTCAAAAAGAGTAAAAATTATCATTCTAATCTCAGCTTTTATTTCTACATTTACTATACAAAGAGAATAATAGTTTCTCCATATTTTTTCCTATTAGCCGACAGATGTAGCCGGCCAACTCGCAGCAAGCATCCATCACGCCACGTCTCGGATGATTAGGGAATAAATGGCTTCAAGACATCGGTTCTGATACGATTGGTCTTGTTCCAAGATGTGTAAGAATCATCATTCTAATCTTAGCTTTTATTTCTACGTTTACTACACAAAGAGTATAATAGTTTCTCCATATTTTTTCCTCTCAGCTCGCAGCAAGCATCCATCACGCCACGTCTCGGATGATTAGGGAACAAACGACATGAAGACACCGGTTCTTAATCTAATAAGATTGTTCCTGTTCCAACAAGTGTAAAAATGATCATTCTAATCTTAGCTTTAATTTCCACATTTACTATACAAAGAGTATAATAGTTTCTCCATATATTTTGCTCTCAGCTCGCAGCGAGCATCCATCACGCCCCGTCACGGATGATTAGGGAACAAACGACTTCAAGACATCGGTTCTAATACAATTGGTCTTGTTCCAGTAAACATAAAAATCATCATATTAATCTAGCTTTTATTTCTACATTGACTATACAAAGAGTATTATAGTTTCTCCATATTTTTTCCTATTAGCTGACAGATGTAGCCGGCTAAATTCGCAGCAAGCATCCATCACCCCACGTCTCCGATGATTAGGGAACAAACGACACGAAGACTTCGGGTCTTAATCTAATAAGATTGTTCTTGTTGCAACAAGTGTACGGAGGGATGAGCTTTTAATATCAGCAGTGGTGTGATGAAGATTGCAAGTTGTGCGAGTATGCAAGTGCATGTTCCTCTTATGATGTTTTTTCATAAAGTATAGCTATGTCAACACTAAATTAACCGTATAATCCCTAACCTGATTGAAAACAAAAACATATCGTTACGAAAAAGGGGTTTCACATCAAATTATTTGCAGTTTATTTTAATTTGACGTCCAAGACTCGACTTGATGTCCCACTTGAAGAAGAAGAAGAAGTGAGACTAGAAATATGACATAGTACTCGACATCGCGTTTATTTTAATCGCAGAATTTTGTTCAGATTATTTAAGACGTCAAAAATTTGCACGTGTAGGAATCTGACTTATTATAACTTGGGTACGTATAATTTGCGACTTAATTTATAAGCAGATGCGTTAACACGTAAATGTTTTGCTCTGCTCTGCAGCTCATGCTCAAATCTATTCTTCTTCTTCTATCGTGTCGATGACAATTTTTCAAGTCTATTGAAGTTCAGTTTTTCGTTTGTATCGCGTGTCGTTTCGCCTTAAGTAAATAAATGTGCACGTAGTGGTAAACCGGGGTATTAATATTCTCAAATAAGTATTTTACCAGAATTTTTACGTGGTGTGGAATTATTCTTCTTAATGGTCAAACTATAGCGATTGAGGGATCCTCCGACGCCGCAAGAACGGTTTGTGTAATGGCCCATCACTTAGTAACTTTTGTTCGCAGCACTTATGTTATTCTGGCTGTTACTTTAAAAGCAGAGTTTACAAAGTAAAAGTAATTTTGCGTGAAGTGTACAGTCTCTCCCGCTAACCCATGAACAATAAATTCTATTTCTTTTTTTTGTGATTGAAACCGACAAGCCGTACAAAAATGTGTTGTACGATTCAATAAATGTTCATGCTCCCAAAAAGAGTAATAATTAAAACGTAACAGTTTGAAAAAAGTCGAAGCCTTTTTAATTCTTCATGAATGAGTTAGAGAGAGAGACTGTGTTTACATAATAATTTTGCAAATACCTACTTAAAAAATAGAAAATTTTGGAATCGACTGAACAGGTATGACTTTTGGTACAATTCGTGTTGAGGCTCCTTAGCTAACAATAATCAAAGACCTAAAAATATTTTAGTAAAAGTTTTAATTGTTTAAGTAACCTTTAGTTATAAGAAAATGAAATTTGATCTTCAGTTGAATTATATTGAAACAAGCAAGGTTTTGTGCGAACAGTTAATCTAGACAAGCAAAGAAGTCTGTTGCTGCTTGAATATTTTGAACAGTATTAAGTATCTTTACACAATTCTAATTAAACAATAGACTCTTCTATCGAGCTTTGAAGTTTATGGTATTTGAAAATAGGTAATGCCTTTCTTACCTATTGCGTTTATTGCTTCAGTAAAAGAAATAATGGTTTTCTTTAGCTTGGCTTAGGACATGTTAAAACATGTCACAATAATGATACATCATCCCTTCATCATCCTAACTATACCTATAGTCCACGCCGCGTGATCATGGCAGTCAAAAGCGAAGACAATATGTGACATGTGACTGCAATTAGATCGCGTACGGATTGTAGGTACATAATTCTAAAATGTCCCTTAAAATTTGACTGACGTGGTGACACGATACCAACAACAGTTTTGTACGGGGCGGCCGTTTAAACTCGCGTACCCCGCAAGAAATAAAGGCGTGATTAGTCTTTGTTAAACAAAATCTTTCCTACGTACGATCAATACTAAACATTTTAGCAACAAAGTCGTTATGTGGTGTGCAAACGATGCGGTTTCTCATAAGCATAACTAACGAACAAGTAGGGATAGTTTGTTTGTTACATTGGGGAATTAGGGGTGAACTGACCGAGAATATGCTCAGTAATACTAAAATACGATTGCCCAAAACATAATTAACTCGTTTATAGCTAAATTACTTACGTTTTAGGTATGCAATGTAGGTAGGATGAATACAGAAGCATGTCTAATGTTTTATATCTGTTGAAGTAAATCACTTTTTACAGAATAAATACCTACAGAAATTTACTTTCTGCATAGTATACCTAGATGTATGAACTCTCTTATAACCGGGCACCATCAAAAGTATCCCTTGTACGATGTAGACGAGTTATATTCCCTTTGCGACACCGGCACGACCTGCACTCACCTGTGACAACAATGAACTCGTCTACCCTGCCCCTTCCACCTCAGGCCCCACACTTGAGCCTGAAAAAATTCACCTCGGAATTTTTGACGCTAGGCCAAAGCTGGACTTTTATTTTTAGTGGCTCGTCAGTGACCCGATTGTAAAATATGAATTTTACGCTTAGGAAGAATTTGTGAGCCTATGACGAGAACACACGCCTGTTTGTGCGTTATTTTTGCGCAGCGCTATCGCATGCTTTATAAAGATGTGTTTTCCACTTTATTTTCACACAAATACGGGTCATACCAAACGGTATAATAGAAGCATCCGCTGGCGCTTTGCATCGCACAACGCTGCGTCGACGGATGCGTCTGTTAAACAGTTTGACATAAACCGTATTTGTATGAGAATAAGTTCTTAATTTTTATTATCTCGAAGCATGCGCTATGCAGCGCGCAAATATCGCAACAAAGCCTCTACAAGAGACTTTCCACTCAGTTGAATCTAAAAACATCTTAATACTCTCAAACGACATTTGGCCTTTAAATTGGGTTAGAATGGCCAGATCCCTTTCTTTGGGCGCTTTGCCAAAATGCAAACAACATCTTATAAAATGTAAACTGCTTTTTAACTTAGCATATCACTCTATCAATAACCGAAATAGTTAACGTAGGTGTCATATAGTTAGAATTGTAATAGATTTTGTATCATGCAATATTAACCTAACAAAGTTAATAGGATCTCACTCGCATCCATAGCAATTTGAATATGTACCCACACTGCAGAATCTGAGAGCTCCCCAAATTATCCGTAGTACATTGCTATCCAAATCTCTCATCGCATCTCTCAAGCAATTTTACACCATATCACTTTTTATTAAAGTTGGATTTACATTGGAGTGGTCGCTTCGATCCGTGATACGCTGGGCTCATTTTGAATGTTCAGATTGTAGCACGTAGTAAGTAGCATGCACGTAGCGTGTCGTAGCACAGTCGTAGTCATCGCATTTTAAAAGATGCACGGATGCACGTACTTGACGTAACACTAAAGTGAAATTCGTACCAATTTCATGTTAAACCAAGAATTATGCACAAAATCTTGAAACACAACTTGAAGTTTATTATATACGTGTAGGTATATAATAAATGTCCTGTGTCATATAAAATTAATGTCAAAGCATTTTTTGTGCATACGTTCTTGACTTCGTAGACTAGGGATAATTAGATTTATTATATTAACTTACAGAGGCAATTTTTCCGCCTTATCATATTTTTTTTACATTATTTTTATCCTCCAAAGGGAACGTCAATCGCTTAACTGACACCTGCCACGAGCCCGTGAGTCTGTATAGCATCCGCATACATTTAAGCGTAAGAAGACGAATAAGATAAAAACCTACGTACGTACATAATAAATTATATTACTTAGATGGTATACCATACAGTATCAAATTATATTAGGAGCTCGTTATAATAGAGATTGTTTTGTTATTATGAGCTAATTGTACAAAGTAACATGATATAACCAAGCATTTTCTTTCTAGGCTTTTGTTTTGTTGTTACTCAGGCAGGATGTAACTAATTGAATATTATATCGTACACAAATATCTTCAAACTAATATTTTCCGCGTAAACTTTGCTACAAACTTGTGCCAGAAAGTTTCAGATTGTAGGTATGATAAATGACATCAAAGATTAAGCGCGCGATCTGAGCTGTCGTATACCATACTATAAAAAAAACCGCGACTGAACTAGCCGCTATCCGTTGCGTTTGAAAAATACGAGTTTCCACATTATACTTAATCATACAAATGCGGTTTATGCCAACCAGTTTGATAGACGCACCCGCTAGCGCAAAAATATCCCACAACGCTGCGTCGACGGATGCGTCTGTGAAACAGTTTAACATAAACCATGTATTTTTTTGAAATAAAGTCTAATTTCTTATTTTCATATGGCATGCGTGACGCAGAGTAAAAATAACGCTCCTACGGATGGTTTCTCGCCTAAATTCGCGGCGTCGTTTTTTGTATTTGGTATGAAACGACGAGCGACATAATTGAAAATCATATTTGGCCTCACTCAAAGCAGGGAGTATTGAGAGGCTTATACAACTTGGGAGAACGCAGAATAGTTAGGTCCTAGGTCTAAAGTACTAATTAATCTCCTAAGACCATCTGATTCTATTTGCAGCGCAGTGAAACCCAAGTTGTTCAGGTTTGAGGGTTTCCCGCAAGCGGTTAAATTCAGTTCCTACTGTAATACCCACAGTAAGCAGTAAGTAATGAGGAGCAGCACACAGAATGAAATAAATGGCTGAAAATATTTTGTAAAGGTGAACTAGTTAATTAAAACTATAGTACCGACCGTCATTCATTTTATCCTAGGAATATAGGCCAAATATAAAAGTGGTCATCTTTTTGTGTGGGATGTTCATATTTTTTCATATAAATTAGATTGTGTGGTGAATAGATTGTGTATTGAACGGAATGGACCCCATAAGGTTGTTGGAAGACGAGGTAGATCACGCACAAGATGGAGGAACGAGATTGTAAATTTTTTGAGGTCTGAGAGAGAAAAACTTGTAGAAAAAGGGGGGGCCTTTTGCCCAACAGAGGGACATATTGTAGATTCGTTGAAGGTGATAGGAGGAGCGAAAAGGCCTTTTACTCGGTGGTATGCTAAAGAGATCTCACAGGTTGTAGCACAAATAAAGTTTCCAGTTATTTTACTTAGAAGTTTAACCGTTTCTTATTTCTACTGTTACCTAGTCTCATTCGGGCGATATCGCCTCTCGGGAACCAGCCATCTCGTAGCATTCACTAATTTACAATCCACGAATGAATATTTAATGGAAGTGTGTCACCCCTGAAAATTCGGCTACTCGTAGCGTCGTAGAGTAGGAAGGAAACGCAGATACCTACCTACTTCAAAATTAGTTCTCTGAAACGTTCATGAAATCATTAATTCTGGTTAACAAATAATGAATGTTTTTAAAGTTCAATTATCAATTGCTTCCTCTTTTACCTGTGGGATAAAAAAGATGACGATTTCAATTAAATTAAATCTCTAGACCCAAACTCCCAAATAATAAAATGGTAAAGTTGACTTCCAAGCCCCGACTTCCAGGAACATCAAATTATTACCATAAAAGTGGGCTTTCTTAAAAAGCAGTTCAATAGCCCCTGAAAAGGAAGGTTGGTTCTCCATAGTCGTTTTGCAGCAAGTTCCCCGTCTGCCGTTTTGTCGTAGAGTCGTGGCTACGCGCGGGGGTGTGCGGGCGGGGCGCGGGGTGGCGGCGGCGACGCAGCCTCCCTTCCCGGCAACGATTACTGATTAGTGTGGCGGCGAGAGCGGCGGGGCCGCCCGCTTCCAGCTGGGACCACCGAACCGCCGCCGGCTCGACACGGAGTTCTCCCTTGCCTGCCATGTGAATGACCTGCCACATGATCAGTGGTTCATCTGGAGTCTTATCTGTCGTGTTGCTGTGTCGGCGGTCGGGTTCTTGCGTTCGTGATCAGCTGATCGAGTGACCGCGTGCCGGCGACGCGACACGCCTCTACATGTGCTCGCGATACGTACGCACTTACTACGTTTGTGACATGTATGCTATGTTTTGTGGTTGACTGATCTTTCGTTGAGTGGACGCTGCGCTTCGCCTCGTGGACTGGGTGAGTTTTTGCACGCTGTAGTGTAAGCTAAGGATCTAGTTAGAATAATGAGAGTTGTTTTTAGAGCGGATCGTTTCAGCTGGAGTGTATTTTTTCCTCTCAAGTTAATGAAAACCGCTTTTCGGCTTCCTTTTTTCATCGTACCAGTTTCAATAAAGCTAAAACTCTATCAAGAGAGTTTAATTGCATCGAGTAGTGTAGAGTTTTATAAACTTAACATTTTATTAGAAAAGCAATTATATCTAACATGAAATATTAGAAATATTGCGAGCAAAACAAAATACTAAGTAAGTTAAAAATATCTCACAAAAATGACGACTGTAAGTTGGTAGGTATGTAGCGACAACTTTGTAGAGAAGATACAGGTGCGGTTGTATTTTTAGATGCTTGTAAACAGTCAAGTTATGGTTTCCGAAATACTTTTTCTGCAATATCTAGACTTATCAATATTTAAAAAACTACGTGAAATATTTTAGTTTGATTTCCATTACACGAAAATTCCTTTTTATCAGGAAAAAATCCTTTACATTACAGAAAAATCCACTTTGTTAGCTGAATGTTCATTCGAGCCGTAAATAGGGTACCTACTTACAAAATATATTTAAGATAGGTAATAATAAAAAAAAGGACTTATTTGGTTCCTGGCAGCCTTAAAAAATTCAAAAGGGCTTTACTGAAAACTCATACAGGCCTAATCACCGTGCATTACTTTCTTCCCTCTTTTTTTCTAATCCCGTAGTAATAGTCGAATCTAGACAAAAGTTATACATAGAATTTGCACAAAATACATAGTGGGTATCAAACACTCCTAGATACAAAAAAAGGAAGGTCGATTTGGTACACTCATTGTGTCTTCCAGAGCTTATTCACTGACATGATAATAATAAAAGGACGACTGGGGACTCCGAACGACATAATCTTATTTACGGGCCTGTTTCACGCGCAATATACTCCTAATGACAGGTGGTGAACAAAGCCGTCACAAGCCTTGCCGGTTCCCATACTTGGCATCCGATGCTGCGCATTTCTAGAGCATCCGCAACGCATGCGTCTATCTATGTAAGCAGATGCAAGGAAAGTACGAATTCCTCATTTTAACGCAGTAGACGTTGTTGACGCAGGAGAGACGCACGTATTAGTTTGACATACGCATCTGTTTCTGAAAAACTTATAACAGTAGATAGGTACAATAGTAAACCTATCTCTTGCACCTATGCATGCACTCCAGCATCGTAGCACCTGAGGATTACCTCACGTATGAAGTCTCATCATCGTATGAAGTTTATTCAAACAAATGCCTAGCTAAAGCTAAAGCTAACTAAGTTTTATTAATATTTCTTTGTATATTAAGCACAATAATAAATATATGTCGTAACTAAGAACTCCAGAGGGGAGGGTATATGACGAATACCCAAAACAAAACTAAACAGAGAATCCCTCACTTCAGGAATGTCAGGATATAAAACCAACAGCACGTCGTGGGCGTATAGATACTCGTCGAGTACCTGATGGATACTTGCCAATTTCTGTCAGGATACTGCATTGTCACATGCTATCTCGAACCACTGCCATTGTAATGAATAACCACAGTTTACTCACCATCGCGTAGTCAGCTTTCCATCCTGGCTGTTTCGGGCTGGGAGCCCTCGTCAGGCATGGTGTAACCATACGACAGCATTTACACCGCGCACCAATTACACCATGCACCGTTGAAGTCCTCTGCCAGCAGCCCTGTATGCGTACAAGGATAGACCACTAGCTATTGTCACCATTCTCGTACTATTTCTGCATTTCACCAACCTTCCGCATATCAGTAACCTTCCGAGGGTAAAACGATTACAAACACTTCATGATACCCAGAAATATTCCGTAGCCCATACGAATCTAGGGCTCCGCCATCGCCTGATGACCACATATTGTCCAAAGACTCCAGATCACGAAGATTTCAGCGGATTCAAACCTAACCTCAAGACACGACTCGACCTGCACCCAAACTGGAACTGTCAAAGTTGTTTACTCAGTTTGCCGCTGAGTTCTGTTCTGTTTCTTTATCACGAACGCAGCCAACAATGAACTGTGAGAACGAACTACACCGCCTCTCAAGTCAATCCAGTCTATTTTGCCGTCTTTAGTCTACTGTGTGCCAATAAAGCGCACCGCCTATGTCGAATGTTGCCAGCGCTATGCGTTTCGTTTCTACAAGTTATCGAACGGAAGGTAAATTAACAAAACGCAATTGTCAAACAATTTCACTAAATACCCACAGAGATTGATCTCTCTCCGACATATATGAAAAATTTTGACGGAATGACGGATTTTGAGAAAATTGGAGTTACGCGGTCGCTGCTTAAGGGACTGGTGTGGGATTCGCCTAAAGTCGGGTCTGGTTGCAAGATTGAAATGAAGAAGGTGGGATATGGAAGATAAACAGGCGTTGCTGAGGCTTATACTAGAAAAAATATGCCCTCATAAAAATAAGCTCAACCCGCAGACATCTCATCAGTGTAATAGAAATGCTGCCAACTGCCAATAAGTCGACAGACCAACACAATCAATACATCAAAGAGAATGAAAATGAATAAAAACTTATATCGACCAAGTTGATAAAATAAAAATAAATAATTATCCCTGGACAAGATAGGTACTCAGCGCCATCTAGCCTCAAACTAAGCAAAGCTGGTATTTGGATGGGAACTAGTCAACCCAGTCAACCTAATATTTAATACTTTATATTGATATACCTACTGTTAGTTATTAATTTTAACACTGTTGGTTTTAGGTTTGATAATTGCACTTGTCATGGTTTATTTTGTGTATAACGTAAACAATGATGACAACTGACAGATAAATAAGGGTTGCTATTATAAAATATTATATTCGACAGGAGTGGTACTGTATTTCGTCGTATGATGGACCAACGTATTCAATATCCCTTTCATTGGATTATTAACTGACAAGAATAGTACTATCAAGTTGGCCATGCAACGTTGGTCCGAGTATAGTACGAAATACAGTACCAGATGAATATGTGGTGGTGTAGTAAATCGAATAATTTGCAAAAGTTTAAAAATGTAACGGTACCGTCAGACATTCTGTATTAGGACTTGGTATAATAAAGACGTGTGAAGTGATGTAAACTATTAGTGTTACTTTTATTATAATTAATACTTCAGAAGTGTTACTCCACGTGCTATGTCTAGGCTCAAGCTACAATAAAGTGAAATCGCTGTGAGTTTTGCGGCAGCGAAGCGGCATATCAACAGTCCCTACGTACAATCCCTGTGGGACAATGAGTCGTCCTACGACCCGATAAAGGGCCTGCACCAACTGGAAGAAATGGTGGAGTCGTGATGATGCATGATGGATCGGCGATTGGATTGAAATAGAGGAACCACTACGTCATGGATCATCGCGAACTGTTCGCGACGAAGAGGTGTTATATGCAAATATTACAATAGATTCCATAGTGGCCGTTATTCATTAAGGTACGTCTGAAAATTATAATTATTATGTACCTACCATGTGTTAAAAAATGATAAAAGATTAGATTCAGATCGGTAGGTATTCGAAAATTTTACAGTGACGTTTGAAAAAAGAAAACAAAATCACACATATATGTCCTTTACACATCACGCCTATGTCTTTTGCGGGGTTGGCAGAGCGTAATCGGCGATAGAAACGTATATAGGGTAATAATAATGATGAGGGTAATTTCAGAAAAAATGTGTATCGTTATTGTGCTCATTGCCTAAAATTAGATTGCAAAATGAATCCCTTAATTCCTTTATTCGCTTCATATGTATGATGCTATTCTAAATGGACATTACACAGTATAATCTGTTACAATACTAATTTTTTTTTCTTTCTTCTACTTCATGATGTATCACCGGGACCCTGGCAAAATATATGGATCCAATGAGATGCTGATGGGCTGCTATCGACTGGAGAAAAAGCGGCAGACGCAGATTCCTGGAAGGACAGCAATGTAGCTTTGCAACTGAAACATTACAATATCATGCAAAATCATCTCCCGAGACTATTTATATAACAGGTACGAGAACCGGTACTCATAACTTGGTACTTTCATTAGTTAAATAAGTACTTAATTAGTTTCATGTTGACAATCTACTGCACTGTCATCTCAAGTGCACGAAACCGCAGTAGGTCTACAATACTTATCAATCAATCGGTGTCAATTTAGTTCTTATTCTAGCTAAGGTCTTTGAACCACATACGCAGGAAACGGAAACACAAAAATAATAATAATTACGTATGTTCTTTTCTCAATTTACTAATGTTATTCTTTTCACATGTTGCGAACATTGGTTGGAGGCATTGCGGAATCTATACGCCAAGGACAAGTGATGGAAACTGGCAACATTCAGCCATGGACAAGACCCTGATTGCCGGAAAGAAGTAAATAGAAGAAAGAAAATCATCGAGGAAAATTTCGTTATTATTGGTATTGGTGGAAACTTGCTATTGGTCTGGGGCCGAAGTCTGCTAAATAAAAAATCGTATCGGTTGCATGTCTATGGCATGTTATTGTCTCGTATTCTGCGAACAGTTTCTTTATTTATTTTTTAGTATGGAAAATCACAATGGCAATAGAATGATAGTCGAGTGTCGCTAGCATTACATTGGCTAAAATTAGCAGACTTGGGGCCCTGAGGTCATGTGGACTACAGTGGATATATATATTCTTTTCTCGATCATGATTGCTTGGTAGTGGATAAACTTAGAAAGTTGAAAGTAGGTATGTGGATAGTGTACTAAATCTATTTTTATATTTTATATGTATTCTCCTATAAAATTGGAAATATGGGTTGTTATATCGAAATTCAGAAATGAGCCGTTGTGTACAAGGATATGGATACAATGGCACGGCCTGATTTTTACAATAGATCATAGTGGATAAAAACAGAAAATTTAAGAGTAAGTTAAACAAATCAACTCAATTAAAAGTTATCCAATTTAGTCAAAATTTAGAATCCACAGCCGATCGTATTAAGATTAAGATAATCTTAATAATAGCACTAAAAAACTTTTCACACATTACTATTTAAAAAAAAAAACTCTAGATTTTATTGTATTTTGTACTGGGGGCAATCATTTTTCTATTACATTTATGTTTATGGGTCAAGCTCGTATAAGCAAGTAAGCAAGTAAGCAAGTAAGCAAGTAAGCAAGTAAGCAAGTAAGCAAGTAAGCAAGTAAGCAAGTAAGCAAGTAAGCAAGTAAGCAAGTAAGCAAGTAAGCAAGTAAGCAAGTAAGCAAAGCAAGTAAACAGTAAAACAAGCAATTAAGTAAACAGTACTACAAAGAAATCTCTGCAAAATACAACCTGTTACATAACTAACCAAAAAAAAGGAATGTTTTTCATTATCATCAATCGATGAAATAATCACATCACTAGTCTAGGTCATGTGCTACACTACCTGGCGAACAAAGTCCACTTCGGCATACATTGCTGATTTATTTAGTTTCTTGTATTGATGAGTTGATGACATTCATGTAATAGCCAGCAATGTCGACCGAACTGCGCTGCGCCGCGTCTGTAACTTAATTTGATTTTGAGCTGTCAAAATGTGTGCTGCGATGCCACGATTAAAATTAAGTGAAATTGAATTTAAAAATTTAGTTTTTAATTCTCTAAATTTTTTGTTAATTGATTCTTTGCAACGAACCTTTCCACACCATTTCTGATTTATTTGTTGTTTTGTCACGTTATGAATAATGCGTATGTCACATCACAACTGGTGTGTTATACTTTCGTGCTTGGGTACGATAAGTTAGCTATGTTAAATAATAAAAATGAGTATTCCCACAGTATAAACAGGTTTGTCCGACAATCATAGCGGGTTTATCTCACAATCAAATCGTCCTGGTCCAATCCTACTGTCATTTATTGATCATTGATCAAAATGCTGAAATTCTTAGTAATTTAAGATTTCTATCTTGTTAGAATTGTTTTTAAGACGACAAGATAAAACTGAAACAAGATGAGACTACAGGTTGGGCGCTTTAAAAAAAAAGAACTTATGGTGTATATGTAACCTCTATTTCGATCTGATGTAATCTGTCACTACAACAGATAGTTATCCTTCTTAAGCCAAAGTTAAATTGTAGTAAACAAGTTTATTCTTTATTTAGTTACTGAAGCGTAAAAACTAAAGAATCAAGGTAGTTTTACATAATAAAGTTAATTATCAAAGCAAGAAAAAATGCATAATATACAAAATTACAAAGGTCTGACGACTGAAGTATCAAATCAATTATACATAACCCAATTAATTATTAAATTGAACAAATTACATAATACACAATAGTCAGACGAAAAACAACTATCACAAATTAGGAAAACGGCGCGCGGGCGCCTTACCAGATGGCTCACTCAGTACTAGCGACGATTTTGACGCTTACTGACGAAAACTGGAAAATACCGGAATCTCAGGGGAAGTCAAGGTAAATAAGAACGTATGAGGTGGTTGACACGAATGTCATATTTATTGAATTTAAATTTGACTCAGAAGCATACGACATTCTTTGTCAGATTTTGCTGTTTTGACGTTTTTTATACTTAGAGATTTTTGATAGTAGCAAACCTGGTTATGTAACAAATGCCAAATAGGGTTATGTAACAATTGCGAAAATCCGAAATAGGGCCGAGTGAACTTTCGGTATACTTTCTATTTTGTGCAACTATCTTCAAAATATGAAATTAAGTTAATTAAACTCTTTGCATCAAAACACCAATATCAGAAATTTCTCAAATGTATAGTATTATATTGTCTTTTTATTATTATTATTATTCACTGGTAAAGCACGAATGTGTAAAAATAATTGAAATAATAACAAGTATTGTCTAAAAAAGCGAGATACATTGTGGTTAGATACTAAGCTTCCCAAATTTTGAAAGATACTGTTGCTAAATTAGATTTACGGATGTTTGTAAAGATTATGAACTAAGCCAGATACTCGTACGTGTCTAATATTGGCTATAGTAAAAAAACTAATCAATAGGCATTATGGTTACTGAGCTTTCTCAAATAATAAAAGATACTGTTGTTGAGCTAGATTCTCATAAATTAAATTTTGAAGATTGAGAGTTGGAAAGTTCTGAGCAAGATTCTCAGAGTTGTGTTGCCGAGCAAGATTCTCGGTGGTTTCTGAGCAAGATTCTCAGATGAGTTGCCGAGCAAGATTCTCGGTGGGCGTTATGTTGCCGAGCAAGATTCTCGGTGGGGTAGAGTTACCGAGCAAGATTCTCGGTGGGTTCTGTGTTTCCGAGCAAGATTCTCGGAGGGGCGTTGTGTTGCCGAGCAAGATTCTCGGTGGGGGTAGAGTTACCGAGCAAGATTCTCGGTGGGTTCTGTGTTGCCGAGCAAGATTCTCGGTGGGGCGTTGTGTTGCCGAGCAAGAATCTCGGTGGGGGTAGAGTTACCGAGCAAGATTCTCGGTGGGTTCTGTGTTGCCGAGCAAGATTCTCGGTGGGGCGTTGTGTTGCCGAGCAAGATTCTCGGTGGGGGTAGAGTTACCGAGCAAGATTCTCGGTGGGTTATGAGCAAGATTCTCAGAAGTTTCTACTAAAAAAAATATATATGAAAATATTATGATAAAGTTTGAGCATTCTCAGTACCAAATAAAAAGGGACGTCAAAATAACAAAAGAAAAAAATAATGATGGTTTATATTTATGTTAAATATTAAGATGTGTTGATATATGAGTAATAAACGAATTGTTTCGAAAGCTTTGCGGTTAACAATTGAATATAAAAAAGCAACAGTAATTTAGACAGAATAGAAAACAAAATTTAAAAATAAATAAATAATAATTTATAAGCAATAGTCAAATTATTGACAAACAACAAAATCAGTGTGAAATCAAACGCAGTAATCTCATACCAATAAAAACAAATTAACTATAACAACAGATGTCAAATACTTACTGAATTACTTTTCTTAATAACCATCACTATCTAAGAAAAAAAAAAACTATTACGAAAGCAATAAAATATTGTATACCTATTGGATATTTTAAATTTTTGGTAATTAAAGTACAGTAAAAGTGTCTTTATATCATTACGAGGACGCAATGTGTTGTCAGGAATAGCCGAGTATGTGAGTAATTTAACTCAGAGCTGGCTTACAAAATATTATTATTTTTAGTTGTAAGTGTTACGTAATTGTTAAATATTAAGGTTATTCTACAGTTTATTTCGTTTTAAGATTGTTTAAAAATCTAAACTTTAAGATTGTGATAAATATTTTGAGTAACAGATTTAATAATAACATTATTGTAAATATTTAAAATTTGTAATAGTAAGGGTTAATTACGAGGTCGTAATTATGATTCAGGATAGGCCGAGTGTTAGTTATTAATTTTAACACTGTTGGTTTTAGGTTTGATAATTGCACTTGTCATGGTTTATTTTGTGTATAACGTAAACAATGATGACAACTGACAGATAAATAAGGGTTGCTATTATAAAATATTATATTCGACAGGAGTGGTACTGTATTTCGTCGTATGATGGACCAACGTATTCAATATCCCTTTCATTGGATTATTAACTGACAAGAATAGTACTATCAAGTTGGCCATGCAACGTTGGTCCGAGTATAGTACGAAATACAGTACCAGATGAATATGTGGTGGTGTAGTAAATCGAATAATTTGCAAAAGTTTAAAAATGTAACGGTACCGTCAGACATTCTGTATTAGGACTTGGTATAATAAACACGTGTGAAGTGATGTAAACTATTAGTGTTACTTTTATTATAATTAATACTACTTAGATAGATAATAGATAAAATCTTTATGACTGTATCTGTGTTTAGTTCCAATTTAATACAGTCTTTGGAATTTTTGATCGGTATGACATATTACAACTTGTGAGGAAAAACTGTGATGTCATTTTAAAACAATTCGAAATACCAGACAGATGCATGTCAAAAGAGCATGGCAAAATGATATATCTTCATAGTTATATTCGCGCTATTATGCTTCCGAAACACGATATTTGATGAGGTCTACATATCGTATAAACATATCAGTCGCGAGTCGTGATTGATTTACCTAACTAGATTGATTAATATTGTAACCAATTTATACGGCTAAGTTTGCATTACCTTGTTTATACTAACTATTGCATAGTTAGTTACTTGTAGATGTAGGCATGGTACCTAATATTCATCGAGTCGACAGTAACAATTTAGATCGTTTTCGACCAATGCGTAGCTACGGAGATGCCTCTTGAGTAGGTATATTTATTGCAGGTTCTGAAGCGTACAAGTGTTTGGGCAGTTGGGATAGGATAGCAAATGTGCCTCAGTTTGGACAGCATCACAATCACAGATATCATTGGCCAAGAAACTTATTACATTTAAGTGGGGTAAGTTTTCGTGGCACCTTCCAACACTAGCTTAGAGTCTGTTTAGCTAGACACTAAATCAGCATCAGCATTTTTTGGAAACAATATTTAAACTAATTAAATGTTTAATTGACAAGTGGCGAAAGTAGAAGTTTCAAATCCTACATGCCTTAGAATATTTTGCAAGTTTTCTAAAACTAATGTTTATATTTTCTGTTTCCCCACACCAACCCCAAGGTGATTACAATAATCACTGCTACTCAGGCCAGCATCTTTAGAAAAAGAGGTGAGAGGTCGTCCAGAGTGGAAACGCTGAGTCAGCGTTGCCTCGTAAGTCAATGTCAGGCTCAGGGACCTAGTAAATGAAACCCGCATTTTTATTTGGAAACTGCCTACGGTTAGCTTTTGTGGAGATAGCGGATTCCAGATGCTATAATGTGGGTACATTGTATATTCAGATTTTTTATCTTGTTTATTCATATATTCAATCTGTTCCCCCTGAAACACCTGTCATTGCTTCCTTTTATGAATGATATACTTACGTACGAAACGTGTTGCGCCGACCCCAAGTAATTGGTATAAGAGCAGGAAGGTGATGATGATAGGGAAGTAACCTATCAGATAAATAGGTAGGTAAGTTACCATGCCGGATTTTCCCTGTGCATACCAATGTTTTTTCCAAGTGTAATACGATTTTTCAGAGAGCTGACAGCGAGACGTACTGAAATTTATTACGACTGGAAAACAAACACGAAAACGAGGGTTTGAAATTCCAAATGACCTCTGGTTGGCACTAGTTCTAGCTAGCCTAACCGATTGAAGCCGCCTTTCCTAGTATTTCCCTCAGTGTATTCCCTAGAGGAAATAGTTACTAAGAATATTTGCTTTAGATCTACACCTTTACGGGAATACTAGGTAAAACTTTTCCAAGCATTTAGATAGATTCTGATAGAGGCTAAACTCTTTTAGTTACAATAAAAAGATGTAAGAGATACAGTCTAGCTACTAGCAAGAAACTTAATAAACAAATGTCCCTTGAGCGCCGATTCGTATAGCAAATACAGTAAATAGAGCTTAGACAATGACTGAGCCTAAAAAGGACGAATTTCATACACACAATTTATTGCAGGATCGTACGTATATGTTATCTAGCTAGACTCTTATTTCAGCTATCAGCATAAAGAAGAAACATAAGTCTTGCTAAAAACTAAAAAAAAAAACAGAAACCCAAAAGTCCCTAGAGTACTATTGAGCCATGGAGCAAATACACGTTATCGGGCCTAGATAAGCACGTGGCCTAACGAAGACGAATGTTACATACACAATACTTTACCGAATCGATGTGGAGATTTACAGTGATGAGGATAAACTCTTTTATTTCGGCAGACGGAAGACAAAACGGTTTGGTAAGAGTAGGCTATGGAAAAACGATAGATATTCTGTGTTCAATGACATTTTCAATTAATTTCGTACATCACTATCTTTAATTACGTGATAAAGAAATAGTTTTATCAGTATTGGAACGGAACTTTTGTAAACACTGGGTTATTGAGTAATGTAGACTCAAATGAAAACCACTTGCTTACAGCTAACAATAAATCCTAGGAATAAACCTCACATTATTGCACTTTGTTCCAAGAAGTCTATAGTATAGACATCTGAATTGTGTATTACACAATTCACTGCATGTTTTATTCAATAAACCCTCAATTTATTCCTATAGAAATCTCGTTACAGCAGGGAGTGAAATGCAACGACCTCGCTCAATTCTCATATTTTTCTTGGCATCTAATAGAATCTTGAATAAGTATATAAGAAGGCAGTTATCATGGTGATTTTGAAAACAGAATGCTTACTTGTTAGTATCAAGTTTCATGTTTCGTTATGACGTCTCATAAATAAGGTGACTTTATTTCATGAAGCTGTTGAAGATACCTTTGTTGACAAATTTCCGCTCACATTACCAATCAATTGATACTGAAATACGTCAGAACTCAATGATATCGTGTTTCGCCATCTTCACAATGATCAAGTGTCCCTTTACAGAGGGTTCATTAATCAATTACACTACTCCAGCCGCGGTGATAGGCACTATTATTCTCCCCAGGAAAATTGAAAGTCATACCAGTTTGTCTGCAGGCCGCGGATAATAAATTACAAGCAAGTCAGGTGTTGACTTACAGCCCTCTCAGCCGCGAAAATTGGGTTAAAAAGTGTCACCTGGCTCTTGGCCCGCGAAATTGATTACACTTCATGAGACCTAGTAAATTTTCATGACACGCAATTTTTTCCTAGTCCTACATCTAGTTAGGTACTTACAACATATAAGTACCAATGACACTGTACACTGTACCTATGGAACTTACTTATGAAAAATTCTTGAACTTATGATTGGGCAGGTTTGTAATTCTTAGTGGGTACCTGGGTACTTATGGAGGGCGCGCCGCGGCCTGCCGCCCGGTTTTCAGTGACGGTTTTTTTAGTGACCCATGTAAGAGTCTAAAATGTACCGTAAATAATCAACAAATGGTTTGTCTGTCTTGAATATGATGTCTTTATACAGTGCCAAATTGGTGCCATACAATAAATGATCCTGGAAAATTATTATAACTAGGAGGTTATTAACAATTCTGTGTTGCTAAGATGACCCACTAGAGAATATCGTAAAGGGCAAGTCGTTACTCGCTTGTTGTAGAGTTTTCTCTTGATTTATTACCGTAGGGCCCAAAAGGGCCAGAAGGTACACATACTCCGGAACAACGCCCTATGTCTTACCGTTTGTTTTGTTTGTTTTATTTTACATTCATCAACGCACCCTGTATACGTAATGCGAATAAATCCTCGGAAAAAACATTCTTCGCGCTTACTGAAGGAAGATATTAGGATTTAGGCTGAAATCTATTTCATTTTCGTATCGTATATCATTTATTAAAATAAACGTAGGAACTTAGGTATCTAAAAAATCCAGGGAAATCGGGGATATCTTCTGATTTTATGTGCTGTAAATGCTAAAAACGCCCAAAAATACCTCTTAATTTCAAAACTGTGATTTTCCTTTCACTTTGACTTCAACGGTGTGTAGTGTGAAAAATGAAACCGTTACTCAAGTTCGCCGGTTTACTAACGAACAAAGCACGCCTCTCGTCCATTTACAATGCACCAACAATAGCTCCTCGACACTCCTCCAATAAATTAGATCCACTAAAATAAAAGAGCTGGCTGGTTAAATAAAAAATAAAATAAAGGAGGGCGAATTTAAATAGGGAAGCGTCAACGAGCGCTCAGGCGTCACGTTTCAAGATGGCGGCGCCCGCTTGGCGGCTGCCACTTTGCGCGGGAAACGTGACAGAAACGTACGTTCCAAAATCAAAACATCCTATCGACTGTTTTAATTTCAAATGTCGTAAGGGACAAACCACTACTTTTCAGGAGAGCAAAAAAACGATTTTCAACTTTTCAATTCATATAACTTTTTCAAATCTCAACCGATTTAAATGATTCTTAGACAGAAAAGTATTGAAATTACGATATCTTTCAGAATATATAGTCTAATTAATAATTATTTCACTAGTTTTAAAGATTGCGTCCCTTACGACACGATTTTTTGGTTAAGGTGTCCTTTACGACATTTTGAGTGCTAAGGATTCCTTTTACTACAATGGCGTTACGTACAGAAATGATAGTTATTTTGTAGTAACTAAGGCTCTATCACATTGAAATATTTTTTTGTGTGTTGTAAAGCACCGTGAATTTGTAAGAAAGCTATAAGTAAGTACTTGATAATTGTGGTAACTCACGTACGGATTATAAATTTGCCACGAAATTACTTTAAAAAAACCTTTCCGTTTAGCGTTTAAATATTAATTTTTAGGGGTTTTCGTAGGAAGTTGGTATTTTCTTACAGTAAAATGTTGTTTGTAAAAAGAAAACGATATTATTTTTGTTTTTATTCAATAACCTTTTCACAAGAGACTTGCATTTAGTAACTTTGTGACCACAGGTAAGTTACAAGTCACTGTTTATTAAAGAGATACTTATTTCAGATGTCTTAAGCCCTAAGCAAGCAAGCCCCCAAGCAAACCTGAGCAGAACAGCAGTGTTGCATATAATTTAATCGCGTGACAATTTTGTACCAATCAGAATACCTCGTATCCACGTACCGTGGCAGTTCCAATCAGGTTTGCATAAGCCATTATAATAATATTTTTATACGTTAATACATTTTTGTTAGTTGTTATCTCAAAACTAGGATACAATTAAAACAAATTAGATTTATTAAAATGTACTCTTTAAAAAACAGGTTTTACTTATCTTTCAGTCTTTTGCAAAAGTTGCGTGATCATGGCATGCTATGAGTAGCGTTCCGCAAATATTGTTTTCAAGAAAATCTCGCGGAATGATGCAATGTCATACATAATTAGCCTGATAGCGTATGTTAATACGACCTCATTAAAATATATTTTTTACATAAAACATTTATCTTATAAGCATAAGCTAGTTTAGTAAAAAGAAAATACAAAAAAGCATATTTAAAAAAAAACACTATTTGAAATATAAGAACTATCATTATAATTGCAATTAAAAGTAGGTTATGCACCTTTAAAGTAGGTAAAACAACTAGTTTAATAATAGAATTACCTACCATCTTGATTTGAATTTAGTACACAAATTAAAAACAGTTTAACTTAACTAGACCAAGGTGTATTCGCGCAATAATTTGGTTTTATTACCCGTAGTGAAAAAATTAAAATTGTTAATTATAAAAAACATCAACAAAGTACCTACTAAAAACAAGATTTTATGCAGTGTGTTACCGGCAAGCGGGTTTTTATTCAAACTGGTAAATCTATTCATCTATCTAAACCTTAGCAGTTACCTACGTCACATGATATCAAGATAAAACGCATGGCAACAGGTCGGAAAGGTTGTGCTAAGCAAGAATAAAGACCCGTAGTTGTCCTGTATTCATAGAGTACGTGATATGAGATCGTTACAAAGCATAGATTCATGGCAGCTTTTAGAGCTTTATTAGTAGAGAAAACCTAAAATAGTTGGAAATTCTTCGGAAAGTAAACATTCCATCAATAAAGACCGTTTAAATCATGTCATAAGACATTTTTCCTAATACGCAGCATTTCTACGGCAAGTAAGACCTTGGTGTTTGATTTTTTGTATATGTAGAACTGCCATCGCTATCATGCAGATGGTGAGTTTGAAGTCTTCGACGAAAGCAACAAAAAGAAACTAGATAGGAAAGCAAAAACTAGCAGGTTCCTAATTTTACCTGACATTATAAGACATTGAGCCAAAAGCCGGGCTTTTCTTTAAACGCTGCCAGCAGGTGAGGTGAGCACGCGTGACACTTAGTTCAAATTCAGATATTCTTTTACGAAGTAGTTCATTTTATCCCATTCACCCATCCCAGAGTTGCAAAAGAACGTTTAAATTTATCTAGTAGGAATTTTAAAAAATGTTGGCGGAGCATGCAATGCTTGCATTGCGTCTTTGTCCACCTCGCACGTGACAGTTTGTTATGCCAAATGGTGGAAAGGATAATGGGTAGTTGAAGGTTTATCCCTGCGGGTGTCAAGAGAAGGGAAGGTCACTAGATGAGATGGACTTCTACTTATTTACAGCCTCCTTAAGGAAAGTGACATCAAAACATCCTGTATGTAATAACTGTGTAGTAAAGGCATCGATCGAAACCGTAAAAATGTTGTAACTGACTCTTTTATGAAAAAAATAATATCGTAAAAGACACAAAATTTTCCAAGTGTTACGAGGAAGTGTTGTTGTAAAGGAATTTTCCCGAGATCTAAGACGAAAAAATGTCGTAAGGGACGTTTCAATAACAAAATTTATGTCGTAAGTGACATCGAACATTTCAAATATTTTATGGAAGTTATGTTGTAAATAACATGCAGCTTCTATTCGTTGGTAGTTGCGACATTTTCAGCCGGAAGTTTCTTAGTTTTTGTTTTGAATTATGTAGTATAAGTAATTCATAATTGTAAAAAGCCTTTACAGCGTACCCCCACTATATGTTGTACATATTTTGTGGTAACTTACTACAAAATCAGCTATTTTCTGTCCAAATTCTTGACTTACTACAAAGTGTTTTTTGCTTATAACTCCTTCATTTTTCGAGATATCGCTGCGTGGATAAGACAGATCGATAGAGAATAAAAAACTGCATATTCTGAGCTTTTAATGTCCCTTACGACAAAATGTCCCTTACGACATTTGAAATTAAAACAGTCGCTATACATTCTATAGAAAATTGGGTGTTTATAGAATGAACTGTTAACTGGGTACCGTATTGTATAGCTCACTTGTGAAATTTCTACCAGCAAAATATTCCACGTCTCTTGAAAAGTAGGTCAGGCGCCAAAAGTTTGAAATGTTTTGAATAGCAACCAAAAACGTCAGCAAGAATTTCGTGCCAGGTGAACTGCCTTTCGAGTAAATACCTGTACAGATTTTAGGCAAGCTATCAGTACTAGGTATCTATAACATACAAACATACATATATCACAAGCAGGTAGGCATAACTTGCAGGGTAGGCATAACTATCTATAACTAGGGATATAAATATAGGGGAGGCATGCCTATTATTCCATTATATGAACAGTGCTATTTACATTATGAACGTGCCTCCCACATTAACTGGTACTGAAACCGAATATGAATTGTTTACAATAGCCCGGGGCGGTAATAAGTAGGTGCTGTTCCCTTATCTCTACTCATTACGTTACCTTAACGACTAGAGACAACAATATAAGTTATTACATCAGTAAATCACAAATTATTACCCTCCTTAACAATCTAATTTATAAGTCAAGTTAATTAAGTAGATAAGTAGATATAAATACTTAGGAGTGAGTACTGACCTACATACATAGATCGTTGTTATCTATTTGTGCTTAGAATTTAGTTGCTTGTTATTTGTATTGCTGACATCTACGAGATGTAATCTGACTGACAGGTCAATTGAGCTACTTGTTAAGACGACCGAAAACGATATTTTGTGATGATGATGATTTTTTATGAGATTATTGATATATGACGTCCTATTTCAATGTTTTTTACGAAGTTAAAACAATAACTTTGATATAATATTTCTAACATTTATTATTTTGAAAACGATGAATGATGTCTGTAATATTTTTGTACAATAACTTTGATAAAAGATCGTAAATGAAATATAATAGTTGTATACTCAGTCATGTAATGAACTAGGCTAAAATTTGGATACGAACGTCTCATGAAACATTTGTATTAATCATTTATGTAACTTTTTCCAGGTAAGTTCCAACCTTTATGTCCCAGGCCATCTGTTCCAATAACTAGGAAACAGCGAAAAAAAATTCCCGGTGACGAAATGTTGTGGATTTGTGTAGTGGTAGGTCCTCTTTACAACGTCCAATAAAATCCCCTCGATTATATGCGGTGCTGGGAGTAGGGGGGTTAATTATGTGTCCCTTTTTTCAGTTTCTCGACTGTCACTCGTAAACGGTGCATCGTATCTTCAAAATGTCTAAGAAACTATTAAAGCTCATTAAATTTCCTCTTACTTTGTCATCAACATGAAAACCATAACGTGAATGGTTTTAAAGTTATGGCCATTTCAAAGTCGGTAGTTTTTTCACTTTTTTTATTACGACACTAAAAAGTGTTCGGACGTTTCTGTGAATCTTCGTCAACTTTAATGCAAACTATTTCGAAATTTGTGAGTAAACTAAAAAAATGAAATGATTAAATACGTGTTTCCGCATTTTGTAAATTTAACCTTAACAGGGTAAAAAGAGGTTAAGAGTTTGTATGAAAAATCGTCATTTTTGATGTGATCTGTTTCAAAATTTGGAAATAAGCGAATGACCCAAAATAATTAAACACGTGTTTTAGCATTTTGTAAATTTTAACCCTTAACAGGATAAAAAAGAGGTTAAGAATTTGTATGAAAAATCGTCATTTATTTTTTTGGCTTATTCGCATATTTCCAAGTTTTGGAACAGATCACATCGAAAATGACGATTTTCATACAAACTCTTAACCTCTTTTTTACCCTGTTAAGGGTTAAAATTTACAAAATGCTGAAACACGTGTTTAATTATTTTGGATCATTTGCTTACTCCCAAATTTTAAAACAGATCACATCAAAAATGCTGATTTTTCATTCAAACTTTTAACCTCTTTTTTACCCTGTTAAGGGTTAAAATTTTCAAAATGCGGAAACACGTATTTCATTATTTCATGTTTTAGTTTACTCACAAATTTTGAAATAGTTTGCATTAAAGATAACGAAGATACAGAATCGTCCAAACACTTTTTAGTGCCATAATTAAAAATTTGAAAAAACTACCGACTTTGAAATGGCCATAACTTTAAAACCATTCATGTTATGGTTTTCATATTGATGACAAAGTTATAGAAAATTTAATGAGCTTTAATAGTCTCTTAGGCATTTTGAAGATACGATGCACCGTTTACGAGTTACAGTCGAGGAACTGAAAAAAGGGACACATAATTAACCCCCCTACTCCCAGCACCGCATATTATCGAAGGGATTTTATTGGACGTTGTGAAGAGGACCTACCACTACACAAATCCACAACATTTCGTCACCGGGAATTTAATTTCGCTGATTTTGCTATCTTTCTTGGGATATTACATAAGAAATCTTATTACGAATCTAATTCACAAGCATTTTTGAAATTATTTTTATGGCATCTTCGATCAAACCAATAAATAAAAGCATCTATTCACCAACTCTCAAAAACACTTCTTATGCCTTTTGATTCGCTGACTAACGATGATTGATTCATTCATCTCAACAGACCACAAAAATAAATTTCACCATCTAAAAAAGCAGGTTGAGTCCAATTAAGTGGCACGTCAAGTGGGGTACATTATATACGTAACCTTTATTATATCGGGTCTTTTATACGGAAAAAGTTGAAAGAAATTTCGTGATTGGGTCGCCTGACCCTCATTTCGCCGCGACCTCCGAACGGGTGTTTAATCGGGGCGCACCTGGCAACACTGAGCTGTAGGAAGAGATAATAATCGTGCCATAGCGCTATGATCAAACCAGGGTGAGGTTAATGCCAATGGAGAAAATTTCCATCAGGTACTATTTTTTTTCTTAAATAAAAGCATGGTTTGAGATAGTTACACTTTTTGTGCATTCAATTTGTGTTTGAGGTGCAAGCTCCACAGAGGGGACAAGCGGCGTGACGCGTGGGATAGCATCAGTCAGACAAGTGACCGTCAGCCGTTATCGATGCGACGCGCGTCTCATGTGTGTAGCTTTGTCTTTTCTGTTTTATATGGAAACGGTATCAAACGTCGCGATGTCGCACATATCTCGTCTCCGTCTCACGTCTTCTCTGTGGAGCTTACACCTGGGTGTGTTATAAGTTTAAATGGGACGGATTAACATGCCTTCACTCCAGTTGTTATTAGAATTCCCCCTGAAACATTTTCTTGTTCTGAGTAATAGGTAGGTAAATACAATTTTTAATTTATCCTACCCTCCCACCTATCTGCTGTTTGAATTTCTAACACCTTTTACCACAGTTCGTTCACTTTTTAATTAAGGTTCCGTGCTCTAGGGAGTTGTCAGACGAAGTGAATTGCTAGGTACCGAATTGAAAATTCATGGATGTAGTCCGAGCTATCTATTATTATGAGATACTTCTCGTAGTTGTATGAAATTTTGTTTTAATAAGTACAGAAAAACGTTTTTATCTATAGAAATATTGTATTATCGTGCTAAATAAAACTTTAGGCGAGAAAAAATTACGCGCAAACGGACGTTACGTATGTTTTTCGCTTTAGTGCAATATGATTTATTAATATTAGTAGCCATATGTTTGTAAGTGTAGTTTGATATGCAAGTAGTTACTAATATTGATAGTAATGAGTATGTCATCAAAACATTGCTAACCGTATTAATATAGCCTTACATTAATTAATTAAAGTAAGAGCATAGTGTATGCAGTTGCCAGTTGCCTGCCTTTGTAAGGCTTTAGAATGTTATTTGCTTGATAAGTTTATGACTGGAACAAAGGAAAGCCATAAAAAGAATTTTATAAAAAAACGTAAGAGAGCTTTTTATGAAACTAACTTTTTTATTTAGAAAAATAAATTATCTTACGTCAGATAAATTGAAAAAACTTATAAAGTTAAGTTAGTTTTCTTTTTTTTGATTAAGTAATAAAAGAGTAGATATCTACAATTGAATGTATTTTCTGCTGTTTTTTCAATCACGGTTGGTTTCATTTTCAATGTGCTAGTGAAAATTACGTTAGATCTGCATCGGCCATAATGCAGGAAACACATGTAACGTTATTTTATAATAGTGCGTTATTTTTGCACAGCGCTATCGCTTGCGCTAGGAAAATGCGACATTCTAGGTTTATGTCAAACGGTTTGACAGACGCATCCGCTAACGCTGCGCATCGCACAACGCTGCATCAACGGATGCGTCTATCAAACCATGTCAGCGCATAAATAACGCACAAACGGACGTTGCAAGTGTTTCTCACCAAAGGTATTAGCGGTATAATAGCTCAGTCAACACCTTTCGATCGGCAGTGGAAGTATTAAGCGGGATATTTGGCCGCGATATCGATAATCTTCAAGGATTGGCACTACAGCAAACGTCCCATTTACGACGAAAACAACCATTTTACATTGACCCCTGTCAAATACAGTAGTGTAAGGGTTGATTTATAATCAGTACCTTATCCCAAGTGTTTTTTTTGTACGGTCATCAACGTGGCGTCAACTTACCCACCCAGCTTAGGTATACTAATTTTTCAACTTTTGACAAGAATGACCTGTATAAGTTAATCCTTAAATAATAAGAGACTTTTTTACCCGACAGCCTCAGAAAGAGGGATACGTTTTTCGATATGTATATGTAGGTATGTAGACAAATTCGTTTTCTCGGGCTACAGCCCAGACGGCTGGGTGGGTCTTGCTTGACATGTGGGGTTTCGTTAGTTTCTTCTCAGCAGCGCGAGTGACACTGGCTACCTATAAATGGTGGATTTTTATCGCAAAATACAACTTTGAAGTTACCGCATTCGAGTTTTTGTTTTAATACATTGTTTTTCTATGGATTATTTTCGTGTTCGATATTTCCTGAAGCAAAGGAAACTGGCCCAACTGTTTCAAACGATCAACAAAACAATTAATTCTCGCGGCCTCTACAACTATTTCTAGTTCAAACTAATGGTTCTAACCTCACATTACTTGGCGGTTCCAGTTACCCTGGTCGGTCGGGTCGCAGCCCTCAAACGGGTTAATCGCTCGGAGTCGTTGGCGGCAGCTGCACCTGACGGACTGAATTACAGCATTAAGGGCTGAACACACTGAACACGTGTGCGTGGCGTGGCCCACAAAGAGATGTGGTTGTGGAGTATATAAACCCTTTTCTGACCATTCCTTGTTCTAACCGCATATTAGGTACATGCGTTAATTTTCAATCCTATTCTTCCAGCAGGATCACGACCCGGCAAAATGTGTCAAATTAAAAAAAAAAACGCGGCCTCTACAACTATTTCTAGTTCAAACTAATGGTTCTAACCTCACATTACTTGGCGGTTCAAGTTACCCTGGTCGGTCGGGTCGCAGCCCTCAAACGGGTTAATCGCTCGGAGTCGTTGGCGGCAGCTGCACCTGACGGACTGAATTACGGCATTAAGGGCTGAACACACTGAACACGTGTGCGTGGCGTGGCATACGAAGAGTTGTGGTTGTGGAGTATATAAACCCTTTTCTGACCCTTTCTTGTTCTAACCGCATATTACATGCGTACATTTTCGATCCTATTCTTTCAGCAGGATCACAGCGAACATTACTTGGCGGTTCCAGTTACCCTGGTCGGTCAGGTCGCAGCCCTCAAACGGGTTAATCGCTCGGAGTCGTTCGCGGCAGCTGCACCTGACACACTGAATTACAGCATTAAGGGCTGAACACACTGAACACGTGTACGTGGCGTGGCCCGCAGAGTTGTGGTTCTGGAGTATATACATACACCCATTTCTGACCCTTCCTTGTTCTAACCGCGTATTACATACGTATATTTTCAATCCTATTCTTCCAGCAGGATCACAGCAAACATTACTTGGTTCCATAGTTACCCTGGTCGGTCGGGTCGCAGCCCTCAAACGGGTTAATCGCTTGGAGTCTTTGGCGGCAGCTGCACCTGATGGACTGAATTACAGCATTAAGGGTTGAACACACTGAACACGTGTACGTGGCGGGGGTATACATTAGAGCAAAGAGTTGTGGTTGTGGAGTATATAAACCCTTTTCGGACCCTTTCTTGTTCTAACCGCATATTACATGCATACATTTTCAATCCTATTCTTCCATTAGGATCACCACCCGGAAAATGCGTCAAATAAATAAATTAGGTAATATAACTGAGAGTTTGATATTTTTAGC
This sequence comes from Phthorimaea operculella, assembly GCA_024500475.1. Taxonomy (NCBI): domain Eukaryota; kingdom Metazoa; phylum Arthropoda; class Insecta; order Lepidoptera; family Gelechiidae; genus Phthorimaea; species Phthorimaea operculella. The sequence continues at coordinate 1,227,311 of JANFCV010000128.1, forward strand.
TCAATTTTAAAATCAGGTGCGAATCAACTTAGAGGTTAGACAGTAGATGTTGACGCCCGTGTGCCTATATGTTTGTTATGCTGAATGCACCCAAAATAGTTGATACGCTTAAAAAAATCCGACTTTTGCGCAAATGTACTACATCTGTTACTAATTATGTGGCCAGTCTGATGTGTTTGACGAAAGAAAATATATGAAACCATAATGCTTCCGCAAACACCGCACTGACCCACGAAACCTACGACGTCAGACCTAAAACGTGCTCTATGTGCTCCAGCCTTTACAAATGTAATACGTCGCATACAAAAAGCTATATAGTCTCGCAGAGCGACGCACCCATTTCAAGTTGGTTCCTATTTTGTATTTTAAGGAAACGCAAATACACTTTACACGCTAATTGCACGCACTCGATGTGACGAAGCCTTTACAACCATAATACAAAAAGCTACAAGCTAGCAGCGCGGCGCACGCGTTTCAAATTGGTTCCTATTTCGCGACGTTATGATTTAGATTTATTTTATTGCGACCGTGGCTGTTTGCAACAGATGTTCAACTTATATTGGATCTGCTTATACTTACCTAGGTACAGTATAGTTACACTTGTATGCACATGTGTACTTTTGCTTTGATTTGCTAAATAAGTTAAGGCATAATCTTATAGTAGTTAGTTTTGCTATTGAATTATCAAACTCCTATTAATATTGATAACGATAATATTATTCCTGTAAACGGTTCAGTCAAAGTTTGTGACATTGTAACTTAATAATGGCTGGGTGACATCGTGATTAGGACCCAAGGATTAGGACCCAATGGAAATTCAAACTATTTAAATCTGACCTTGGTGGTCAGAGACTTAATTGATCGAGTGAAAACTAGCTAGCAAAATTACAGATGATAGAGGGTGCCCAGTTTAAGTAGTCCAAAGACAAAATCTAGATTCTAGACAAACGCTACCAAATTAGAACATTTTTCTTTAATATATTAAAGAAAAATGTTCTACTAATGTTTCTTCGTATACGAAGAAACAAATCTGGACCTCCCGTACTAATAAATAACGCTTACTGATACAATATTTTGTATGAGTAAATTTTCTTTTTCTTTGAATTTTAAAAACAATATTACAGTTTGGTGGCTAAGGAGGAAGTCCAGAATCTACATTATTTCTTTGACCATTTAAACAGGGACGCACTATAAAATTACCTACCTACTCGAAATTATGATACGATAGAAACATGCTGCAGAATAAACCTGCTTCCACACACTCTACCGAGCTGGAGAGATCTAGAGAATTCTATATGAAATAGTTATTACATTGTTCAACAACAATTTGTAAAACCTACCGGCCAAACCGTTCAACCAAACTTAGCAACAGCACAATAAATTGTATTGTAATAGTTCTATCTAAATAACAACGGGTTGACATTGTGATTACACCCGGGTGCTGGCACTAGCGCCATCAATATCGGACCGACAATACTTGTCGGACGTCAACGCGACAACGGCACGCGGACATTTAAAACACCCACCCAGAGCCGGGATCTGACAATTAACTTTGGATAATGCGAATTTAGGACACGTTTACCTTAGTAGGGGTGGTTGTTTTATTTGTTACTGGTATACTGTAAGAAACATTACTCATTTTTGCGTTGGGCACTTGAGAAAACTCTCTCTATACTAAGTATTATTATTTCGTAGCAAGCTACGGGACGTAGCAGTACAGAGATTACGATTGCAAAAACCGTGGTGATTTTTGTCTTGAACAGAAAATAGGCGCTGTAATTTAAAACTTGTTAATAAATTTCGTGGGCAACAAGTGCGCCTAATCAGCCCATTAAAACACAATTTAGTGAAACCAACTTAAGAGGAAACGTTACGCGATATTTTTTACGAGCTCGAATTAGCTTAATGCCCTTAAATACGGTTGTTCTTGAGGAATTCTCGCCAAATTGCTTAGACGGTTAGCTTATTCCGTTAATTGCAAAACAGATGGTATTTTGTAACCATTTGTCATTGTTGTTTAGACAAGAGATTATTTAGAGACTCTGACTGAACTTGTTGAAAAGCAATAGGTTCGTAAAGGTTCGTAATAATTAAAATAGAGATTTTGGGTAACATTAGACTTAACTTATATTTTACTTACATATCAGTGATTTTTAAACTAAATTTGTTTATTCTTGGGTACCTAAATTTCTATTAGGATGATTCAGCTGTTTACCGGCTCTACACGTGATAGTAGTCATCCGCGTAGATCACGCTTAGGGCACGGACGCGTGTACAACGCGTGATGTTTATGTTAAAGGTTTGTATTAATACGCGTAGAACTCGCGTACGTCTCAATCCGTTCTTAGGCACAAATTACTTAGTAAATGACTGAGTTCCGCGTACCGTTTCAGTTTAAATAGGGCTTTACTCTACAAACGAGTACCTATTAGTAGACTTACCTTTGTACAAACATGAAGCCCTTTCCTTTCCGTACAACCCTTTCATTATGTATAGGTAAGTTTGATTAGGTAACCGATAACTTTTAGGTTTATTTACTTTAGTGGAGATTTGTTTGCTTAGGCAGGTAAATAGCCTCTCATATACTATCGGAAAGGTATATCACATGATTGAGTAAATTATATGGGTAGATTCTTGTGAAATAATTTGAAATTCCAATGAGATGTGATCTGATGGTTCTTACCTATATCTATAAAAAAATAAGTACTTAGTTTAACCCCAATAGCACATATTACGCTCCTTCTTAAAAATGAAACGTACACACGTTACGTATTACCTGTTGGTGCTATTAAAAAACTTGAATTTCTCACACCCTTTATTATTACGTATTAAACTGTCAAAATATATTTCCTTCGGCTTGAAACGGATGCTCTATTCTGCTCAAATATTTACATTGGTCCGAACGCGGGTCTGACGTTTTTCTCTCCCATTCAAATCGTCAATAATGAATGTAGGTTGACAGGCTGTGCCCTCCAGCTGTGCGGCTACAGGGGATGTAAAACGACCTATACTATACATACATAGGTATATACGGGGTGTAAGGGACGGTGTAACGAAAATTTTGCAGCCGTGCTCAGACCATGAAACTGAACAACTTTCTCCATGGGACATGTAGTGGGAAACGAAAAAAAATTTCGACTTCCCATACAAAGTCCGTCAGCTGATCATGAATTTTGTATGGGAGGTCAGAAATTTTTGTCGTTTCCCATCATTGGCTCCATAGTAAAAGTTGTTTAGTTTGATGGTCTGAGCACGCCTGCAAAGTTTTCGTTACACCCTCCCTTACACCCTTTATAAGGTTTAATAGGCAGTTTCTACCTACATGCACCTCATAATAATGATTCCAGTGATTTGTCTGTCGGACACATACAGATTTATTTTGTTCGTAAAGAGAATTGGATTCCCATTTGGATTTCGCGTTATACGTATCAGTATACGTAACTTTGCAGCAAGTACCTACCTACTTGCTATTCTATGACAACATAATTAATTTTGTTATTTTTGCAAACACATCATCACGTTTTAAATCACGGTTTTGCATTTAAATGAATTATATATAGGTAGCTAACTTTGTATGTAACTGTTTCGTTAAATATACATCTATGCCTCTGATCTACTTTGTATGGAGTTCAAATGAATTGAGTCACATGAGTCGAACTGCTTCACTGTCTTACCTGTAAAAATAAACACTTTTCATTGAACATGTTGACAGTAAAATCAGTATTACGATTTTAAACAATGCCACATAAAACAAAAGCTTTCGTTCTGACAGTCGAATGTTCATTTTCGTGCTGAAAGAACGGAAAATTGTCATACATTTCAATAGTGGTGACGATAAGGGTGTCCTGTGAATGGGGGAGAGATAAAATTAACATCCTCGATTGAGAGGGTGCCTTCGAAAGACATGTTGAATTGTTATTCATTTCGCTTTGTTTCAAATGCGTAAACTCACCTGCGTACATAAAGTTTGGTCACATACTTTTTGATTGTACGAGATATGACAACTTACGCGAAAAATCTTTGATGTCATATTCGAATAAACGAGCGATTGAACTACGCAAGTCGCATATCAAACCTTTTTGCAAATAAAAATTAATTATGAGGAAATGTTCGATCTGTCATAACAAATATGACAACTTAAGCGGATGATCTTTGATGTCATATTAATAAGACTCAGACCCAAAAGAAATATAAAGTGTTTGTTTCGTAAACCGATATAATAAGAGGAAAAGTTATTAATGTTTTGCTTTTTTCAGGTAACAACATTTCTCTGAATATGTAAGTGAATTTCAACTGAATAAATGCATACAAACAAAGCGCATTCCGTCGACATCTTTCGTCTTACTTTGTACGTAATGTCCGACTAGCAGATGCATTTTGCGACAAAAATGTATTCCCAGCTTTTCCGCTGTATTCTCTGACAGAATTGTCTCACTCAAGACAAATCCTTGTTTTATCCAGTGGTCATACCTCACGGGTTTACAAGGATGTAAAAGGCTACTTATTTTCGTATTAGATATGCAACAAAGCAACGGATCCTATGGGGATAAAATAGCACATAATAAAAAGATACAAAAAATATGCTTAGGATGTGCATCTGAATGTATTGGCGAACTACTTAGCCGGGTCATAGTATGATAGTGGTTGGTAGGTGAATCCTTAGCTCAACGATTGATGAGTGAACAGGACTCCAGGATTGGGTGTATTTATTTAAGGACTTCTAGTACCAGATGATACTGTAAGCTTATTTGAACAAGCACAGACAATATCGGCGCCCACTGCTCACATATGAGAACATTTTACGGTATGAGTGCATTGATACGATTATACTAGGGACTTCAATTATGTATGGTCTGATACCAAAAGTCACTGCGCTTATGCAAACAGGTACTGCTCTATATAAGTCCTCCATATATCAGCAGTGAGTGTGCACAGCCCTCCACCTGAAGTGTTGCAGTTGCAGGCAGCGCCCTCGCGCTCAAAATCTCAAATATGAGATAATAAAGCGGTGGCATGCGACGGCACGGACCTTGTTATGGCACGAGAAGCTTGCATCCACATGAATGCCTTGCTAGATTAAATAGATATTTTTGTTGTAGGTGCATATTAGATAGACGTGTTGCATGCAATATTCTGGACTGCGCGCCTGTATGTAATAGGTATTCTTTGTTGGGGTGGTTACAATAAAATCTGTAGCAGCTGGTAAAGTTGTTATGGTCGCATATTGCTATTGAAAACTTTAAAATCATAAAGTAAGATATTAATAATGATGTTTAACCAATATACTGCAAATACTATTCATTGCCATACCTATATTTCTTTTTTAGACTATAATAAAAGTACTTGCGATCAATTTCATAACTGACACTCCCGATGAAAAGCTTAGTGTCATTAATAAAATACCTAATAAATTAAAGCTAAGTGTGAACAAAGGCCGTATCTATAATAAGCATCTATTTTATAATGTTTCGCCCAAGTTATGACGCTTTTGTAATTAAATTGATACGCTATGCTTTGAATATTCGAGCAAACTAAAGTACCTACTCCCCCACTCGCTGAAAATATTTTTAACATTACGTTTTTATAATTTGTGTGTAAGCATATTCTGTTACCTATCAATTTACCATTTCAATATGTTTTGATAAAGTTTAAAGCATGACAGTGGATCCCAATAAATCTCTGCGAAGACTTTAAATACCTAGCGGTCATTTCATTACATAGTCACTTCAAGTGGGTACCTAGCTGTTTTAAATACTTTGATACCCCCCTTAGCATTTGACTACGCGACATAGATTTTCTCTACACCTGTATGACAAAATTCTTCACTTGTTTTGATAAATTCCATATAGTAAAGATAAGCCACGCTTCGACTACATTCATCGCTTTGACTACATTCAATCTGTAAAGAATGAATTAGTCGCTGGGAATTAGTTGCAAAACTATCCCGGTAGATGGAGCCCATCCACGCGATAGTGGACAAGATATACTTCCATAATTTCGCGGGCTCGATTAGAACCGCGGTAGCCCAGTTGGTTAGGGCGTCGGCAGTACTGATGCCGAAGGTCGCAGGTTCAAATCCTGCCTGCGGTGAAAATTTTGGAAGTTTTCCAAAAATTGTTTACCTAACACGAGAAGTGTTTTAAAATTTGGTATTCAAATTCCATACGATTTGACTCCTTCTCGCGCGCGAGGTAATTGTTCCTTCGGTGCACGTGCTGCGTATACAGGGTTTATCAGGTCATATGTCAAATTGATCTCCCACACGATATGAACAGGACCAAAACAGGACTTAATTTGCTTATTAAACTTTTTTTACCCTGCCACCTCATTGCCACACATTGTCACCAAAACTTATTGCTACGACACGCTACGACTGACAACGATATACTGCGTATTGTGGCAAAGGTCTTAAATCTCGGGTCCCTTGCAGCTGCTTCTCGTAACTATTCCACGCTAGTGATATTTTAGACTAACAAATAACGTAGAAAGAATGCAGAAAAACCCAAAATGAAGCAGATAAACTCGGCTACACAATATATAGACATATGCTTTCGAGAACTTTGAAGAATATTAAATTGGTCTGACTTTTAGATCTGGCCTAGAATACTCTTCTTAGATATACTTAGCCATAATTTTCTGTTTTATTAAATTTTTCCTTTTTTTTTTCTTTCGTTTTACTTTCGCATGTACTTTGGGCATCCGATGCATTTCGGCTTCACTTTTCTCGCACCGGTCTTTCTTTTATTTTTTGGTCTGCGAGTCGATATATTCAGGATGGCAGCACACTAGATACTGTCGAGTCTGGCTTATTGAGATTCCGCAAGTTCACGAATTACTACTACAATGGTGCACAGGAAGAATCGAACGAAAAAGGCACTGTTCGAACAAGACCATAAAACTAGAATGGACTTTGGTTCTACTCTGATTCAAGAAGTTTGCTTCTTGAGTCGGAATCCGTATTGAAAACAACCCCAACAGTTTGGGTTACACTATGTGAGATGTATATTTTCTTGCTGTACTGTATATTATAATGAGATGAGAATTATCCCCTTACTAATTATTTGGCGGTGGAATCAAGTTCGTTCTGCGTAATAAGATAACAAGCGCAGGAAATGGTAGCTAAATGGTAGTTTAATGGGCAGAAGTTATTAAGTATCTGGAATATAGCATAAAATAACATTGGATAATAGAGTCCAAGCACTAAATCTAGTTATATAAATATCATTACAGCGTGGGTGCTGGGTGGACCTATAGATGTAAGCCCGGTTTAAAACCAATTCAACCAAATCGTTTTAAACGAAAAAAACCGTTTTAAATCATAAACAACCGTTTTTTTCGGTTTAAAACGGCGGATGGTTTATAACAATGTTTTATTGATTTTAATACATTTTCGTAATATTACAAAGGTAAGGATCACTGAAATGGATTAATGATGTGATTTTGCGGGTTTATTACCTAGTTTGTCGCTCCGAGGCCCGAGCGTAGGTAACCTATGATGAGCAAGTCAGTGTAAAATCGTTGGAAACACCGAATTTTGTATATACAGGGTTATATTAATAATTTGGATGTTCCATACAAAAATTCATACCTAAGTACCTACTCGGCAAAAATTTTTTTGCATTTCGGCACGATTTTTCTACAACGGCCCTGAAATATTAGTCAGACGCGGACGTGGCGATAGCGGCTGTATTGTAGGTACCTACGGCTGTTTACGCTCTGCCTACCCCGCAAGGGATAAAGGCGTGATTTGTGTATGTATGTATGTGTATGTAAAACACAGAACTTTTTTTTTTGTAGGCGAGTTTTAAACGGTTGAAAACGGTTGATTTCAGGTTTTAAACCGCGAAATTTGGTTTTAAACGTTTTAAACCGGTTGATTTACATCTGTAGGTGGACCTTTATAAATAAAAATTCTATACCCCCGCTTCACTTGCCAAACAAAAGTCTCCGAACTCCTCCATCGGACCACTTGAACAGTTTTGGCATGTGATTGAGCTGACCCAGAATCCCAAACTAATATAATTTACTATTCTTGTTCGGTTCTTTCGAAAAGTCTTCTAACTTTGAATGTCAAAGCATACCGTTCACTCGTAAAGTACTTCCGATATTGGAAAACTTTTTATAGCGTAGACCTCCTTTTATATTGCAAAATATTGTGAAGCTATTTATCGAATGGCTTTCGTAGTATGGCATTCGAATCTTGAATCTTCTCAGACCACCAAAATATTTAGGTTAGAAATTCAGAATCATTTACCGATTCTTCTTTCACGTCAAATAAAGCTAGCACGTGTCTTATTTCAAACGTTTTCTAGAACACAGACTTCAATTCTCAAAGGTGTTCTATCTCCATTCTTTTCACTTCGGTAATCTAAAAATTTAGGAAATGTTTTCTGAAAGCAGCGTTCTTTTCTTTCCATGTTATTTACAGTTTAAAGATGATGAATTCGTTTAATAAGAGCCGGCAGAGGGCGGCACGTCCCGCCACAATTAGAGATGGGCGGTGGGTAAATACCCGGGTGGGAAAAAACGGGTAAATTGGGTATTTACCTTTTTTACCCGTTTTTACCGGGTATTTACCCAAAAGCATGGGTAAGAACTATAAAATTATAGAATTTTGTTATAAGGCGTTCTATTTCAATATTTTTCTTAAAATATGAAGTAATGTAAACCTACCTATAAATTTAGAATCTATATGTCACAGGAAAACCGCGAAAACGAAACCACTTAAACAGATAACGAATACGCATTGATCAATCGTCATCATTCTGCAAAAGAAACGAACAAATTTGTCATTTCACTAGAATAAATCTAGGAAAATGACCTATAAGTTATCAGGCGTGGATGCATACGCGCATACTATGACTTCATGTGTGGTGGTTTAACTTCTCGTACGCCACCGTAGCTTGCACTTATGAGCAACCGCGACGTTTCGTAAGCTCGCGCCCGTCGCAGTAGCGGACAGTTTTGCCGCAGTCAAGCCCCACTCTTGTCTCCAGTTAGTTATTCTAGCTTAGTGTTTGTTGGTCTTTATGGTTTTTATGTGGGTCTTTAGTGCTTGTTGAGTCGTAAGGGTTTGTAGGTTGGGTCGTAATGGTTTGTTGGGTGAGTGATTAGGGTTTGTTGGGTCGTAATGATTTGTTGGGTGGGTCTTTAGTGTATGTTGGGTCATAGAGTTTTGCAAATTAGGTCATTGAGGTTTGTTGGGTGGGTCGTTAGTGTATGTTGGGTCATAAAGGTTTGCAAATTGGGTCGTTGAGGTTTGCTGGGTCCTAAAGGTTTGTAGGTTGGATCGTTAGTGTTTGTTGCATCGTGAGGGATTGTAGGTCGATTCGTTTGTGTTTCTTGTGTCATAAAGGTTTGTTTGGTGGATCGTTAGGGTTTGCTAGGTTGGTCGCTACGGTTTGCTGGCTCGCAAAGGTTTATTGGGTAAGTCGTTAGTGTTTGTTGGGTCATAAAGGATTGAATATTGGGTCTTTGGGATTTGTTGGGTCATTACTCAGTACTAATTTACAAGATTTTCTTTAAGAAAGTCACATTCTAATTCAAACTTAAAAAAGAGATAATTTGTAATGCAATTTTTTTCTCTTTTTTATAACAATTTGTGTTCCTACTCTAAACATGGCTCGGGTTCGGGACAATAATCCCTAACGACCTTGAAAACACTACCGACCCATCCAGTAACCTGTTACGTATGACCCAACTAACCTTATCAACTCACACAAGTAACCCTTACTTCCCAGTAAACACTAACGGCATCTTAACAAACCCTTACGACCCAACAAACTCTTACGACCCAGCAAACACTAACGACCTACACAACAAACCCTACCGAACCAACATACACCAAAGAGCCTACCTACAAACCCTAACGATTGGGTCGGTTGGTCAAACACTAACAATCAATCCAAAAAACCCGTCATCATCATCATCATCATTCTCAGCCTACATCCACCCACTGCAGGGCCTCTTCTCTACAGCGCCAATCTTTACGGTCCTGTGCCACCCTCGTCCAGTGCGGTCCTGTAAGCTTGACGATATCGTCGGACCATCGAGCAGGTGGTCTGCCCACTGACCTTTCGCCCTCTTGGCCACCACTCTGTAACCGCTTTTGTCCACCGATCGTCACTCCGTCTCACCAAGTGTCCTGCCCACCTCCACCTTAACCTTGTTATTCGCTTCCCTACGTCTTCGACTTTTGTTTTACGTCGAATCTCAACGTTTGGTACGCGGTCAACAAGGGAGATACCTAGCATAGAACGCTCCATAGCTCTTTGTGCGACTTTGATTTTGTGCATGTTTTGCTTAGTGAGCGTCCATGTTTCGGCACCATAAGTGAGAATAGGCAGAACACATTGGTTAAACACCTTGGTCTTCAGGCACTGTGGAAGTTTTGATTTAAAGACGTCGTCCAGCTTCCCAAAAGCAGCCCAACCTAGCCCGATACGTCTTCCGATCTCCTTTGCCTGTGCTTCTGGGTCAAAGGACAAACGATGTCCAAGATAGACGTAATCGCTGACTACCTCAACAGTGTCATTATTACCTACACAGATGTTAGGTATACGTATAGTGCGATTCGTCATGATCTTTGTCTTGGACATGTTCATCCTGAGACCGACTTTCAGAGAAGCTTCATGCAGATCTGAGAGCATTTTCTGGAGATCCAAGACACGTTCGGCAATAAGGACGAGGTCGTCTGCAAATCTTAGATGCGACATGCGTATTCCGTTGATATTGACGCCTCTCTCGCTCCAATCCAACATCTTCATGACATCTTAAAGTACATTGGTGAAGAGTTTAGGCGAGAGAGTGTTTCCTTGTCGGACCCCCCGGTCAATAGACACAGGGTCGGTGTTTCTGTGCATGCGCACCTGCATTGTCGCAGTCCCGTATAGCTCCCGGAGGATATCCACATATCGCTTGTCAATACCGCAGCGATGGAGAGAATGGAACACGGCCCAGTGTTCGACACTGTCGAATGCCTTTTCGTAATCAACGAAGGCGAAACACAAGGGCCGGTTGTTCTCTTTGCACTTCTCCATTAGCTGCTTGACAGCATGTATGTGGTCCATAGTCGAATATCCACCCGGAAGCCAGCTTGTTCGACGGGTTGGTACTCATCCAGGAAAACCCGTACGGAACAATAAACCCTTACGACCCAGAAAACACTAAAGACCCACACAACAAATCCTAATGACCCAACAAACACTAACGACCCAGCCAACAAACCCTTACAACCCAAAAAAACCTTTCCGACCCAGCAAACACTAACGAACCGCCCAACCAACCCTAACGACCCAATTAACCCTAGCAACTCACCCAAACAACCCATACTACCCAGCAAACGGTAACGAAATCTTAATAAAAATAAATAAAAAATAAAAAATAAAAATTGTTTATTTACCAGAAAAACTGTTACATATAAAAACTTAAAATTACCTAGAGACTCCGCACTAGGACCAGCCTGTATCGCGGCAGTCTACACGACCGTTACCAAATTGCTTTACAATTAAAATATAAACTTAATTTAAAATAAAGCCAAAATTAAAATCAACTTAAATCAACATTATGTTAGAAATTTAAAGTTTCCTATAACTAAAAGGGAGTTGGTACATAAAACTAAAAGGGTAAATTATTTTACTTTAAACAATACCTAAAATTTAACTTGTACTAAACAAGTATAATATAATGCATATATAAATATAATAGAATAAAATATACATACTTAACATAATATATACTTTATTTCACATAATTATATTTAGTAAGTCTTCAGTTTCTTCATAGTTTAATGAAATAAGCCATTTTTGCAGATTTGTTTTCGCTACATTTAATTTACAATTTTTTAATGAACAGTGTTTATTAACTATAGAATAAATATGCGGAAATTTAAATGTTCTAAAACGTTGGGCGAATGTAGAGTTTACTCTTTGTGGTTGAATATGATAGACTCTTTTCTGTGTTATAGATAGTTGATCGTTATGGGATAAGCTACATATTAATTTGTGTTGGTCCAGACAGGCCTTGAGCACGTACAATTGACGTACTGTTAGGTTTTGCGTCTCTTGATAGAGTAAAAAAGTCGGATACCTAAAGTGTTTCTTATGAAGTACTTTTAGGACCGATCTTTGGGCTCTCTCGAGAATAATCACTGCAGTCTTATGTGTACCACCCCAAAGACCTATGCAGTACGTAATCAGCGACTGACATAAGGCTACGTATACTAGGCGAAGAACTTTTTGATCTGCACAGTCGCGTAGAAGCTTCATAACACCTATTAGTTTTCTTACTCTACCGGAAAATATACGAATGTGTTCTTTGAGGACAATTGTTCATCTAAGGTAATTCCTAAATACTTTAATGTTTCGGATCTCTGAATAGAACTGCAGTTACAAGAATTAAATGGTGCTACTGTTGGAGAACTACAACTATGGACTTTTAGGCTGTGGTTACGATCATGATGAGGTGCAGATGAAGCGGTCTTGTGAAAACACATAAATTTGGTTTTGTCAGTGTTAAGCGTTAAAAGATTTTTATTTAACCAGTCAGAAACATGAGTCATGCCACTTTCAGCGCTGTTGAATACTTCTGGCCATGATTTACCTTCGAAAATTACCTTCTTTAATAAACCCTTACAATCAAACAAACACCAACGGCACAACTTACAAACCCTACCGACCCAACAAACACTAACGACCCATCCAACAAACCCTTACGATCGAACAAACCCACGGCCTAACAAACTCTTACGACCCAATTAACCCTTACGACCCACCCAACAAACCCTTACGACCCAAAAAACATGTATGACCCACCCAACAAACACAAACGAACCAACGTACAAATACAGTACGCGAACGAGTTCATGACCATCCTGAAATATGCATATCCTTGTCGCACACGCCAGTACTACTGCGAGTATGACAATGAGGCGCATATTTCAGGATGGTCATGAACTCATTCGCGTACTGTACTTACGACCCACCATGTGAAAATCGTTCAGTTTCATGATCTGAGCTGAGCACTTTGACCGCGCATTCACACTGAGAAGACTTTGGCCGGGAAATTATCGGAAGTCCCCTTTTACACACGAGGATAAGAACGAGAGATTCGTGTATCGCGGGACAAAAAAGTCGCATCTATGAACATGGTCTAAGTAATGCACGACAATACCGGTATAAAAGCAATAAACGAATGACGATATCTTTCAAACTTAATCGTAAAATACGTAAAACAATTCTTCTTTACATTGCACGGGTATATAATATGTGTTCTAGTAACCTTGTACGAATTCTTTTGCAAAACATGTACGTTAAAGGCTGTAATATATTATGAAACTTATATACGGGTATTTACCCGGGTAAAAACTAATTCGGGTAGGAAAAAACGGGTAAGAATGGGTATATACCCAAATCTGGGTATTTACCCGGGTAGAATCCCATCTCTAGCCACAATACATCGCCTCGCGCCTGTGAGAAATGGCCGCGCGATTCTACCCGTTGCTCGGCGAGCTGGTTTACAACGAGACAGTGGCATGCTAGTCAGGTAGACTGAGTTAAATAAGCCTACTTCAAGTATGAAATTAGATATCATATTCAGTGCTCACTTGTCATATTTCATTTTCGAACAACAGAACTTTATCTTCATATCATACCTATTTTAGATTGTTTCGTTTCATATTTATGGATGAAGAAAGATGGATATCTACTATCTAGTAATAAAATCTTTTGGCTCGTTGCATTCCTAAATCAAAATTAACTACGAGACAACTAAGTACAAAAACCAGCTGCAAGCAAATATAGACCACGTTTGTCGTTTTGGTTTATGTAGGTACCCAGATAAAATATCTAGCTCAGGTAAGCGAGCATTAGATTAATGTAAAACAGCTATGGAGATAGGTGTGCCATCAAGTAGATTCACGTAAATGCATCCGGGTGACGGAGTAGGTAATATCTAGCGCCAGCAAGCCACTACTGGATGCCTCTAAATCTACCCGGACTTATCCCGGAATGAGAGAATTTCAGAAAGAACCTTGAGAACAACTAAAATATAGATGCATGCAGCCACGAAAAAGTGTTCGCAATCTTACTCTTCGATCAAACGAAGCTAAATGCACGAAAATACTAAGACTAAGAATTTTAGTCCCTTTTAGTAGTAGTAGTTAGTAGTTAAAGAGTGCCCTTAAACGAGTGTATGCAAAATGCAGTGTGTTATTGACTTATTGTGCATTTAGCTGGGACTTAGGCGGCTCTTAAGCGCACTGCATTTGCAGTTTTTATTTGTACTTATGATAACTGAATATAGTTTTATGGCTTCATTCAAGTTGTTTGTAGGATTCCGTCTGATATCCTAGCTCTGAGACATTCATAGATATTCTCCACCACGAGTTGCCGCGATATCGCTGTTTTACGCTGTAATAAGTTTCTCTGTCAAATGATAATTAAAGCGCGCACGCTAAGCAAACTATGCTTTGATATGGGTAAGGAATTTGATTTCGAGAAACTGGTTTTGTGAAATTGTTTTTGGATTGTTTAGTTAGTGGAATGGTAGCGGTTACGACGTTGAAAAGCTGTATTATTCGAAGGCTGTCTTTTCACTGAAATTCTTTATGTTCCATCCGTAAACTCTTTTGATCAGATTTCAACGCCCTATCTTTTAGTAACCAGAATTTTCCTTTTCACCCTTCGTTGAGTTCTATTTAGGGACCTTTTGGCACAACATTTTTTAGCCTCGTAAAAGATAATCATCTTATCTTGATGATTTTATCTTTATAGCTTTCACAGGAGTGCTGTACCCAGTTTGCTGTGTTGATGGCTCGTTAAGGAAGGTTTGGCGTTTACGACACGCACATTACGACTGACGACTGAATAATCAGGCAACTTCCAAATGAAGTACCTATACCTATCACTATTACTTTAAGTTCCTGGTGAATCCCGTTGATATCAAAAAGACAAAATGGTCTCCACATTTGCTATAGATATAGTATTTGGATAGCCACAGGCTGTTTATCGTTTCATGCAGCACCTTTCGTCATATTCACCAGACCGTCAAAAACCGCTACATCGTGCAGCAAAGCAAAGACCATCAAACTAATTTAACCTATTTTTTTTTTTACTTTGAACTCGTTCAGAAAAGCATATAAAGTAGTCCACCGATTACTTAAGCCTCTACGTAACAAACCAGATGTTCGGCGTCTGTTATAAGACGATAAAAAAACGAATACAACAGAGACATAATAGCAGATTTGAATCTGAACGAGAAAGCATTTGCCGGGGACGTTATCCGCATCTGTTCCGTCTTGTCTTGTGCTCAGTACATTATTGATTTCATATTCATCGCACAGCTGTACCGAGTTTATTCAAGGGATAAGGATTTTGACAGAATTTTACTGAAAAATTAGATGAATTCATTCGTGTGAAAGACTAAATAGACAAATGGCCCCATTACCTATCCGGGAGTGAGAGTTTTGCTACTACCTAGTAGGTAACTAATTAGTAGGCACCTGACAGTAACGGCCGCCATAATATGGAGTCGTAGGCTTAAGTTGTCTTCCGAAGCACATAACCAACCATTATTCTTATTTAACAAAAAATCTGCTGGTTCAGCAAATTGAAGCAATTTTACACAGTAGCTTTTGGTTTTCTGTCCAAGAATTGAACCAGGGACCATTGAATCCTGAAGTAAACACAGACAACTCATCATCTTCCTACCCTTATCGGTCGGCGCAACATGTTTTGTTAGAGCTCTAGGATATTCAGGACTTTAAATGAAACTCGATGTGCACGTAGCTAGTTATTATTACGGACTGAATAAGAGGGTAAACTACAAACATCAAGAACACCACAAGCTCAAAATCATGTAGGTAGCAAAAGGATTTGGTAATTTTGATAACAATAATTCAGACAACTATATTTCATAAAGATAGCGCAGCTGTCATCTTGTTTATTTAACGGATAACCAATTTTCAGAGTTTCACAGACAAATTAGCTGAAGAAACGTGATGAATAGCCCCTTGATCCGAATGCAAATTGTACACTCGACAACAATTGTTGAAGGGCAATCAACAGAACACTTGCCACATTCAGTAATTCGTTTGCCCCACTGAAATGGAGCCATTGTAGAACGTATTATGCTAATGACTGTACTCGGTCGAAATAACAAATGACTACTGGAACTCCGCTTCTGACTCTCGCAAACCTTGTTACAATGTAAAAAGGAATTCGCGAAAGTAGTACCGAGGGCTTAGGGTTAACAAGGTTTAAAGTACGACTTTTCGAATAGATAACTACTTTTCGAGACAGTCAAGAGGACTAAATAAAGTTACCTTTGATTCAGTGTATCTCAATACTTAATAGGTGATTTACATGCATTTTACAGTTTTTCGTAGTTAGAGGGCCAGGCGTTATGTCAGGCCCGACTCCGCTGGAAATATTGATTGACCAAGCGACCTACGGACTAAAACCCTGGAATTACCGTTGATATGCCACTTGACATTCATTTTTATTTCTAACTTACAATATTTCAAATCTACTAAGTACAATCACTTTCGATAGTTTTAGCAAACATTGCGTTCTCAAAGCGTCGAAAGAAATGCACCTACTATGTGAAGTTCTGTTGCAAAACTTCAAATGGTACTATACGTATAACTACAAAACAATTGTTCCTTATCCAATCCCACAGGATATGATAATTCCTGCCGAAAATCTAGGATGTAATTTGCACACAATCCGAAATACTACTAAGCTATAAGCGTACCCGTCAATACTTAGTAAGTATTAGATATGAGCTAAAAGCAGATGTGTTTCATCACTTATCAATCTTCATCTGCAATAGAAGAATTTGTCTTAAATCTGTGGTGGACTGTGGACATCTGTCCTTAAAACAAGGATGTCGAGTACTGGATCATATAAATGTAATTTGTCATTGTAAAGAGGATAGTACCTAGCCTCTATGGTTACTGTCTGTGGTGCACCCTAGCAACGACACATGTCAACTTGTTGTTGACTTGTGACATGACTTTTTCTGTGTCTCAATATTATAAATATCTGAATTGTATCTAAACTACAATTAAAACTAACATTGTCCAGTTTATATTTGTTTACTGTATACCCAGATACCACAATAGTTAAAATGGTAGCAGAATGTAAATAAGATCTAAAGATCGCTAGAGTTTGAACAAAATACTTTCGTGGCAAAACAAAAAAATCGTACCGAACCAGTACCAACGAAAATGCCCAAATACAGTATCGATCCACTCAACTCTGATAACTATGACACCTGGGTAATACAGGCAGAAGCCCTACTAACAAAAACAAACTGTGGCAGTACGTTGAGACCCCTCTTGCAAGGGAGGCGACTGCAGAGGAGAAACAAGGGGACAGAGAAGCGAGATGCGAACTCATCTTAATAATCGCCCCTTCCCAACTAAAAGACATCAAAAAATGCGCAATGGCAAACGCACTATGGGAAAAATTAAAAACGATATACGCGAGCAAAGGCCCTGCTAAAAAGGCAGCACTCTTAAAAAGGCTCATACTCTCAAAACTAGACGAAGGCAGCGACATCCGCGAACATCTCCGCAATTTTATGGACATTGTCGACAAACTCAACGAAATGGACGTAGCCATAAATGAGGACCTGTTGACAATAATCATGTTGTACAGCTTGTCGTCGGAATACGAAAACTTTCGTGTGGCCATTGAAACAAGAGACACCCTGCCAAAACCGGACGAGCTCAAACAAAAAATTATCGACGAATACGAATCTCGCCACAACAACACAAACGTCGGGACCTCGAGTCAACCTTCAGAGACAGAAGATGCACTTCTCGCTATCTGCAAAATATGCAAGAAGACGGGAAACAAAATCTTTCAGAAAAGGAACCACAAAATATGCTCCAATTGCTGGAAGACTAACAACAAGAAAAAACCAAGCCCTAAACCTTGTGACAGTGCCTTCTTATGTCTTTACGCTGAAGAACCAAACACTGAACAATCCCCCTACGCCGAGGAATGTCTACTCAGTGAGGAATGCTTCCTATCTTCAGATAACAACGACGTTGATGACAGATGGGTACTCGACAGTGGATGTACGTCCCACATGACTTTCCACTCGGAATATTTTCAAAACATGAAGAAAACGTCAAGGAAACTACAGTTTGCATCGAAAAACTTTTCTTCTGATATTGAAGGAGAAGGAAGAGTCACACTTTCAAGTGAAAACAGAAAGATTCACCTCGAAAACGCGCTGTACGTTCCTGACCTATGCAAAAACCTCCTCTCCTTATCGAGGATGACTAAAAATGGAGCAAGAGCAACGTTTTATGACAACGTTGGCTTAGTATACAATAAAAATGGAATACTGCTTATGATTGCGGAAAAATCTGAGAAAAATGGGCTTTACTATATCAAATCGCTAAAAGCTGAAGAATGCAACGCAGCGATAGATGACAGTATAACTCCTGCAACTCAACCACAAACAATAAAGCAAAACTCCATACAAAACTGGCACAGGAGACTTGGTCATATGAATGAAAAAGACCTACACCTTGCCCTCAACAACGAGAGAATGATTGGACTCGACTTCAAGAAAAATGAGACTTTGCCAGAATGTGACGTATGCATTCAATCGAAAATCACTCGAGTTCCAAGCCCTCCAAAAAGAACAACTCCAAGGACAACTGAACGCCTGGAGATTGTGCACAGCGACGTATGTGGTCCGATCACTCCATCAAATGGAAAAAACAAATATTTCGTCACTTTTATTGATGACTACACCAGATACTCTCGCGTGTACCTTATGAAAAACAAATCTGAAGTGCTTGAACACTTTAAAACTTACAAACAAGAAATGGAAAAATTTACGGGAAACCAAATAAAACACCTGCAAACGGATAATGGCACAGAATATGTCAACGACAAAATTGATGCCTATTTAAAGAACAATGGGATCAGGCGACGCCTATCTGCACCCTATACGCCACACCAAACGGCATTGCTGAACGCAAAATAGGACGCTTGTTGAGAAAGCCAGAGCTATGCTTATTGACGCCAAAGCACCAATGCACCTATGGGCAGAAGCAATTAACACTGCTAACTACCTTTCAAACAGATGCATCAACAGTGCCATTGGCTTTATAACGCCATTTGAAAAATGGGTTAAAAGGAAGCCCTGTGTTCTGCATCCCTTCGGCTCAAAAGCCTTCGTACTGCAGAAAGGACCCAATAAAGGCCCGAAATTTGCACCAAAAGCAATTCCTGGCGTATTTGTTGGCTACTCAGACACCAGCAAAGCATACAGGGTCTACGTTCCATCCAAACGCAAGGTATACGTTTCCAAAGATGTAAGAGTAACAAAAAGCAACTTTTACTCAAGCCCTGAAAACGAAATAGATTTTACATACAACGATACTCGGAACAACAACCATGTTTCAACCGGTTCAAATAAAAATACAGTTCAAATAGACATTGACGATTCGGATGACGATATCCAACATGAACCAAACATCGTCAACGCCCCAGACTCTACTCAAAGGGTCGAAAATTATCCAACAGAACATGACGACACTCATGAATCTGATACTGAATCCGAAGCTGAGAATGTACCTGAACCCGACAATCATGAAACTGAACCTCAAACGGAACATGAAACCGAAAATGACAGTATTGCAAGTGACAGTGAGTCCCGTCCGTTCTCCGCCCCTGGTACACCGAACCGGTATAACCTAAGAGAAAGGACAACAATCAAACGACCTGAAAGGTACGACGACCAGGTATTGGCTGCTGTCGCCGAAATTAACAACATACCTAAGGACCCGATGACCTACAAAGAGGCATTGGACTCGCCCTACAAAGAAAAATGGCAAGAAGCCATGCTAAGCGAAATAAAGTCTCTACGACAAAACGAGACCTGGGACTTAGTGGATTTACCCAAAGGAAGAAAAGCACTGCCATGCAAATGGGTATACAAAGTCAAAACACTTCCGGATGGCTCGATTGACAAACTCAAAGCAAGAGTAGTTGTCAAAGGGTATTCCCAACAACAAGGCGTCGACTATGACAAGACGTTCAGTCCCGTGGCCCGACTTAGCACCATACGAGCAATTATTGCTATTGCCGCCAAAGAAAACTTGAGTCTACGTCAGTTCGATGTAGCAACAGCCTTCCTCAATGGTACGGTAGAAGAAGAAATTTACGTCAAGCAGCCTGAAGGCTACCAAGACGGAACAAAGAGAGTCTGTAGACTGAAACGCAGCCTCTATGGATTGAAGCAAGCTCCACGATGCTGGAATACATGCATTGCTGAATTCCTAGTCAACGATGGCTTTGAACAGAGTGAAGCTGATCCATGCCTATACTACAGAACTAGAGGAAGATCCAAGGTCTTGATTGGCCTCTACGTCGATGACGGACTCGTCGCAGCAAACACGACCGGCGCTGCAGATGAATTTATAAAAGAACTGAAAGGAAGGTTTAAGATTACGACCAAACCTGCCAGCTACTTCCTTGGTATGGAAATTAAAGCTGAAAAAGGCAAAATAACGCTGCACCAGCAGGCCTATACAAAGAAGTTACTCGAAAAGTTTGGCATGCAAAACAGCAAACCCACGCCAACGCCCATTATCAAGGAAAACACCAGCAATGATGATGAGGAACAAAACCGTGAAAGCAAAACAACTTTCAATTACAGACAGGCCGTTGGAGCCCTTACTTATCTATCAGTAGGCACAAGGCCTGACATATCATATGCTGTGAACAAAGCCTCTAGAAATTTGGAATCTCCAACAAGACAAGACTTTGCTTCAGTAAAACGGATTTTCCGTTATTTAAAAGGAACGGTGGAGAAAGGCCTAGTCTATTGTCATACCTCGCCCCAACATATGATATGTTATTCTGATTCTGATTTCGCTGGAGACATACCGACCGGCAGATCCACATCGGGAATGGTCTGCCTGCTCTCAGGAGCTGCAATCAGCTGGAGGAGTGCACGTCAAACAATCGTGTCCATATCTTCAACTGAAGCTGAGATTATTGCGGCTAGCGAAGCCACTCAGGAGATAATGTGGCTAAATAGTCTACTGAACAGACTTATAAAATTAGAAAAACCAGTACTTCACTTGGACAACGAATCTGCGGTGAAGCTCTCACAAAATCCGAAATACGAGTACCACAAGCGTACCAAACATATAAAAATAAAGCACCTATTTGTGCGTGAACGTGTAGCTGACGGTGAACTGGAAGTTAACACGTTCAAAGCGGCGGCAATTTTTGGATACTTTCCGTTACAGCGGGACCAGGCGTATTTCACCTGGTGCTAAACTTTCCGTTGTGGCGGTACGGGGTCTGTTAAACCTGGTAACGTTAAAAAAACTTAAATGCTTTTTTTGACATAATTTAAAATGAAAATCAAAAAAATATCATTGGACATCATTAACTATGAATTGATTTATATGAATCTGAAGGCGTACGTGAATAGCTAATTTGGTTTAGGAGCTGTAGCTAAAACAAAATACCGGATTTTTTGCACCTGGTACCGCACTGCACACGGGCAGTTTTGCGCAAATTTTAGTGTTGGGAAATCAAAATATCGATAACTTTTTGCAAGTTTTATTAAAAAAGCAATTAAGTAAGTTTAATATTTTTCATTAAAGCATGGGAGTAGGTACTGATTTTCACACTCAACACATCTCCTCAAATTTTTTACTTTTACGGCTTCTTTGCGGTTTGGATTGGCTTTCAATTTTGCATAACAAACACCCTACACAATTATTTTTTACTTCCTTTTAAAAATTTATCTTTTTGTAAGATCTTTTTTATCGTAGCCTTATGGTGAAAAAAAAGTTCACGCATGCATTTTATCGTATACTATCACAACACTAACCGCGCGAAGCTCGCGTGTAGTGCGGCACCAGGTGCTCGGAGAAACCAGGCGCATTCTACCTGGTGCCGCACTGCATTAACATTTTAATTCTTCAGTGCGGAACCAGGTTTAAAAAACCTAGTTATATGCTGACCACTTCTTCGATCTCTACGTTAGTAACACAACATAAAAATATATTTGTCTCCTTCCCACAACGATCAAATCTAAAGTTATGCCCTCCGCACGACAGAGAAGTCTATACTTTTCTTAGCCGCACGCTAAGCAAGTCATAAACCACGTCTTTTTGACCTGGTACCGCACTGAACGTGTTAAACAAGTGCCTTCAGAAAACCAATTAGCCGACATGTTCACGAAACCTCTCTACGGTCCGAGACTTCAAGACTTGAGTCAGAAAATTGGGCTAAGAAGAGTTTGATCAAGCTGCAAACTCTAAAAAGTTCGGAGGGTGTAAAGAGGATAGTACCTAGCCTCTATGGTTACTGTCTGTGGTGCACCCTAGCAACGACACATGTCAACTTGTTGTTGACTTGTGACATGACTTTTTCTGTGTCTCAATATTATAAATATCTGAATTGTATCTAAACTACAATTAAAACTAACATTGTCCAGTTTATATTTGTTTACTGTATACCCAGATACCACAATAGTTAAAAGTCATCTAACAAAGAATTCGAGTACGAGAGCTGTAAAACTTCATCAGAATCGCAGATTTGATCGCTTTTCATTGACAGGCCTTAAATATCTTGACAGATGATCTAAACAGCGTTGCTGTGTGAGTGGCATCGCCGCTCGTGGCTAAAGAGACCTATTCTGGAGCCGCTTTTAGTGCCCTACTAATTACTTATGCACTGTTCTATTTATAAATTGCCGATCAACCCTATCGATGGCGCCCCATAAAAGTTAATAGGTGCGGGGCGATATTTGTACACATAATGGATGAACGATTTGGTGCCCTAATGCGATCGGCGCGGGTCGCCGATTGGCTCATTAATATCCGGTCGCACTAGTGATGTAACGGAATTCTTATTCACAGGTTTTGACAGCCTTTTTGAATAAAAGACTTCGGAAGTCATGGCTTCTCTCCCATATGAAATAGGTGCTTAGGTAGTTTATTTAAACTTAAACTAAGGTATCTCTACTGTAGGCTCGCTCATTCAATCGACGGATGTTTCAGTCATTTTCTGTACTGTGCTTCTGTTCCAAGAGCTACCCAGCTAGTTAAGTAATTAGCAAATGAGATTTTAGTTTCAAAATACTGTTTATATTTTTATTTTTCTGGATTTAGAGAAGATGTGAGGCTGAGTAAAAGAATGCATGATAAATGAACGTGACTCGCTAGATACATTTGAACAGATAGCTACGAGGAATATTAATTTATCAATGAGAAGGAAAGTTATTCCTACAAACAATTTATCACGCCTGTATCCCACGCGGGGTAGGCAGAGCGTAAACAGCTATAAAACTATTTCAACAAAATCTGACAAAAGTTTGAGTCTTTCAGAACACGGTGTATCACCATAGTGGAAGGTTGTCGGCCCGTCGCCTAAAAATGCAATAAACGTCAATTCTAAAATCATTTATTCGCTTCTTACGACACCTACGTGAAAGATAAGGTGATGGTAAGATAAGAAGATTAAGGTCTAAGCCGGCACCAAACGGCAAAAATATTCATAGCAATGTCAAATCTGGCCACCGCTTACATCACTAATGTACTGTACACATCGGGTCGTATCGTATGGACAGTTGGCACTCACCACTCACTCGCATCGCGCCTCACATTATTGTGTGGTCCTTTTGGGTCAATAACCCGTATGGCCGGTTGTGTCTGACAGCTCTCTCGTTCTATTTTTGAAAATAGAGCATTTATTTACATGAGGTCCATCGATATCACATCACTAATGTACTGTACACATCGGGTCGTATCGTATGGACAGTTGGCACTCACCTGCACTCACTCGCATCGCGCCTCGCATTATTGTGTGGTCCTTTTGGGTCAATAACCCGCATGGCCGGTTGTGTTTGACAGCTCTCTCGTTCTATTTTTGAAAATAGAGCGTTTATTTACATGAATTCCATAGATATCACATCACTAATGTACTGTACACATCGGGTCGTATCGTATGGACAGTTGGCACTCACCACTCACTCGCATCGCGCCTCGCATTATTGTGTGGTCCTTTTGGGTCAATAACCCGCATGGCCGGTTGTGTTTGACAGCTCTCTCGTTCTATTTTTGAAAATAGAGCATTTATGGTGATGCTATTGCAAGCCGGCACCACATGGCAAAAAATATTCATAGCAATGTCAAAGCTAGGCACTGGTTACATCACTAATGTACTGTACACATCATGTCGTATCGTATGGACAGTTGGCACTCACCACTCACTCGCATCGCGCCTCGCATTATTCTGTGGTCCTTTTGGGTCAATAACCCGCATGGCCGGTTGTGTTTGACAGCTCTCTCGTTCTATTTTTGAAAATAGAGCGTTTATTTACATGAGGTCCATCGACATCACATCACTAATGTACTGTACACATCGGGTCGTATCGTATGGACAGTTGGCACTCACCACTCACTCGCATCGCGCCTCGCATTATTCTGTGGTCCTTTTGGGTCAATAACCCGCATGGCCTGTTGTGTTTGACAGCTCACTCGTTCTATTTTTGAAAATAGAGCATTTATTTACATGAGGTCTAACGACATAAACCCCTACTATGCCTCTATTGATATTTGCATTGCCTACATTACAATAAGGTATCGCCTGAGTTGCCCAGACTTAAGAAAGACTACCTTAAAATACATTACTAGTTCTAGTAGTCGGAGAGATCTGAGAGGTCTACCTTCTAGTATTAAAACGGTAACCAATGAACGCCTATTAAGCAGGAAGCTCGAAATAACATAATAAATTAAGAAGATTTATTAAATCCTTACGGTATTATGCCTTTCTGTTCGAAGTTTGAAGATCGATTAATTGAAAAAGGTTAACTCCTATATTCATATATGTTTAGTTTCGTATCAAAAACGGTTTCGTATCTTTTTGAGCGGACGGTGCTGGCAACACTTTTCGGTCCGCCCCGTCTGTCATCTTTACGCTAGCGTTGTTGAAGCGAATTTTAGTTTTAAGTGGTGTAAAATTAAGGTGTTTTGGCGGTTTTCTCGTGTGCTATTTGCCACAAGCCATGGCTTCCCTGTGCGGTGGGGAAGTGAACCAAGTGAATTTTGGTTTCGGCTTTTTGATTGAGGCCAACGTGGTCGCCGGTAACATAACCTCACTTTGAGTCGTCGCTCGCGTCGTGGCTGCCGATAGCTACGTATTTTAATTATAAATGATTGAGGCCAACGGGGCCGATTTCTCATTCGGAGAGAAATCTTTTAGTTATTTTGTGTTAAAAAACATTATGTGATGTCGAACTGTGAACTATAGTGCAAATTGGAGGAAAGGAGTTCGAGAACGAGCGGATGTTCCAGTGCTGTGAGTTTAGGTTATTCCCTATTCCTGCGCTCCTAAAATATCCTGAATACCTGATTCCTGTCATACTTAAACTCACAAAGAAACGGCGTCATCGTTTGCTCGGTAAGCAATTCGTTGCTGGGCCCTGTTTAAGTAGATTTTGGAAACAAGAATTTCTCGGCCGGAAACTTTCCGGAACAAAATTCTCTCATTAAATTTATTTTATTTAGCTATAGTAAAGAGCACTACGAATCGTAGTCAAATGTTGTTCCGAGGCTGATCGACCATTTAGTTTTAGATTTTAAGATAACTTTAATTTGCTTCCACTGCGCTAAGATCAGCTTCGGAATCAAACATTTTTGGTAGCAGAGCGTGGTTGCTTTATTGCAACATAGTTAGCCGTAATTTAGTATTAAGCGTGTTTTTATATTACCCACATATTTTATTAATTTTGGAAAATATTGTTTCGGTTTTTTTGTGACTGTATTGTTTGCCTAGTGAACGGTACCTTATCGGTAAGGTCTAGGCCAGTCAACTAACATTTATTTTGTGGTATTTGTTTATTGGTTTTTCGTTTTATTAAGTCGAGTGTGTAAAAGTTGGTACCATGGCTCCTCGATCGCCAGGTATAAGGCTGCTATAAAGACAGAATTAAGGTGGTTTACTACCACAGCGGCAATGATCGGCCGCGAGGACCGGGAGGACGCGCTCTTGAAAAGTGCACTACAGGCAGATGAACGGGTTCGGGTTGTGTCGGAACACCTCACAGAGTGCCTCATGCTCCTTGAGGAAGCTCCTAACCCTGAAGATAAGGTGCTGGTTGAGGGCGATGTAAGCCAGTGCTTGGAGCTGGCACAGGACATTGCGCAGGCAGCTGCGGACATATCTAGGCGACGTGACGGAAAGGAAAAGCCATTCCGTGGTAAAGTGGGACAAGGATTACAGGTGCCTCTTCCGCCTGTTACGGTTCCAGTCTTTGCAGGCGATTACGCCGACTGGCCGGCGTTTGAGGACCTGTATAGCAGTGTGGTCCACACACGGACGGACATAACGCCGGCGTACAAGATGGCTCAGCTGATGTCCAGGCTACATGGAGAGCCTCATGAATTGCTGACGCATTTGGCTGTCTCGGATAGCAATTATGAGGTGGCGTGGAAGATCCTTACCGACCGGTATCGAAACAAGCGCCTGATTGTAGACAGGCTGTTGGACCAGTGGCTGTCAATACCAACCATAACGCGAGGTACGGACCTCCGCGAGAAAATCTTCCACCCAGTCAGTGTCGCGGTCAGCGCACTAGAGCGACAGGGTTTGCCAGTGGCGGGCTACGGTTATATCTTGGTCCACACAGTGCTTCGCCGCCTGCCGAGCGAAATGGTCGCTCGATTCGAGCAGCTACATGGGGGCAAGTCCTCGGACCACCTCCCGACCTACGAGGATCTGAAGTCGTTCCTCGAGGCCGAAAGCAGGCGAGTGGACGTCCAGGCTGGTGAAGCCCCACGCAAGGAGACCTCTGCCCTCGCCACCCGGAACGGCCGGGTGCACCGGCGCGAGGAGGCAACAGTGGGCAACCCAGCGGTACAATATCGCATTGGAATCAGGGTGTGCCTACTGCAGGAGACAGGCCACAGGGTAACGGCGTGTCAGGAGTTTGCTGCGCAGCGGATTCAGAGGAGACGGGTGTGGCACAGCAGAGGCGTTGGTGTTTTCGGTGCCTGGGGCCGCATCAGGTGCGAGTGCCCTTCAAGCACCAACTGTAGGTACTGCCAGGGTGCACACCATCCGCTGCTCTGCATGAATCGCTCCGGAGGCGCCGGGGCAGCGCTGGATCGGATCAGCGAAGGAGCCTGCCCACCAAGGAGGGAGCAACGCTCCCCACCCTCCAAGGAGGAGCCCACCTCCGCATCGGTCACAGGGACAGGCAGGGGGACGTCAACAGACGGAGCCCACTTACCCAAGGACGTGGGGACGATCCCCACCACGGCAGCAGGTGCCGGATTGGGGAAGAACGGCACAGGAACATGGCCAAGGACACCCATCCCAGGTACGGGATCAAACGGGCGGGTGTCAGGGGAGCACTAGGCAGCCACCAGGGTACATGCAGTATTCTGCGGGCTTGAGCCACCTGGTTGGGTCTCAAGACCCACGCATGCCTCCGCCTATGCCTGAGTACCCGCGGCTACAGGCGCAACCTCGGTACGGACGTTTGCCGTCGGGGTACTATAGAACTCCAGCCATGGCCTTTATGGGCAGACCTCCTACCAGCAGGAGTGGGACCCATACACAGGTTTGGGTAGCGAGGATACCCCGCGGGACGCGGCCTCACCGCGTTTAGATTCCCGCTAGGTAATCGCCGCCTACTCATCAGCTTCGGCTCCCCGTCCAATCACGGTACTTTTGCCAACGGCTAAGATTTGGGTATGGGGATACGGTGGCCGGACCATTCAAGTAAGAGCCCTACTGGATACAGGGGCTCAGGGATGTATTGTATCGAGTAAGCTGGTGAGTAGGCTAGGCCTAAATGTACAGCCAAGTGAGGATGAAGCTGTAGGCATCGGGGCCTAAATGTGCCTGACATTCGGGGTCAGACGAACTTTGAGTTCGCATTAGGTAGCACATGTACAGGGTCAGCTATCAAGTCTCAGCCGTGGTGCTGGATGAAGTGGTTGGGAAACTCCCTCAGGTTAGGTTACCACCAACGGTACGAGGGTTAACCACAGGGTTGGAGTTAGCTGATCCTGATTTTGATACTCCTGGTACGGTGGACGTACTTCTCGGGTCAGACGTCCTCGGGAGATTATGGTGCGGTAGGAAGAAGGTACTCCAGGAAACTGGTTTGGTGGCCGTAGATACCACAGGGGTATGTTGTTTTCGGCCCAGTTTGGAGACCTCAGGACCTACCAGAAGGGATCCGGTCCTCTATGGTAGTGTGCTGTCAGAGGTGCTGCAGAGGTTTTGGGAGTCTGAAGAGCCGCCCACGGCGGACAGACGGAAGCCAGAGGATGACGAGTGCGAGTTGTTCTATCAATACAACACTGCGAGATGCCCGTCAGGCAGATTCGTGACCAGGCTACCTTTTCTCCCAAACCGCCCCGCTTTAGGTAGTTCGCGACAGCTCGCGGAACGGAGACTACTCGGAATGGAGCGGAAGATGAGGCGAGACCCAGCACTTCGGCAGAAGTATATAGAATTCATGCGGAATATATTCAATTGGGCCACATGTCGGTGTCCAGCCTGGATTGGAGGTGTGTCGAGCATTATTACATTCCACACCTGGCTGTCTTGAAGTCACCTGAGGCGAAAATACGGGTGGTGTTTGACGGTTCTGCTCCTACCTCGAATGGTGTGTCTGTGAACCAATGTTTGCACGCGGGTCCTAAATTGAACCGGGACATTGTGGACATTCTCACAGACTTTCGGTTACACCAGGTAGCGTTCGTCGCAGACGTCAAAATGATGTTTCGCCAAACCATGATACATCCGGATGACCGTCGGTATCAGCTGATTTTGTGGCGTGAGAGCCCAGATGAGCCGATGGTCACATACGAACTTAACACGGTGACGTATGGACTTAAGCCAAGTCCGTATTTGGCAGTACGTACGCTGCGAGAGTTGGCCGCACAGGAAAGGGTAAGATATCCTCGAGCCGCAGCAGTACTGGATCGCGACGTCTACGTGGACGATATCTGCACGGGTGCTGATAGCGTGGAGCAGGCGCTAATTCTACGAGACGAGTTGATCGCGATCATGGGTTCAGGAGGTTACGAGTTGCGGAAATGGTTGTCCAGTTGCCCAGAGCTCCTGGCCGGTTTGCCAGGCGAGTTCCATCAGGACCCGCACCTCTTTGAGAACCCGGACAATCCAAACACGTTGGGCATCCTCGGGGTGCAATATAGGCCAACGCATGACGTATTCACGTACAAGATCGAGCCCGACCTTTTGGAGAAAACTTGGACTAAGCGGTCGGTACTGTCGACAATCGCTAGAACGTTCGATCCTAGCGGATGGATCGCCCCGGTTACGTTCATGGCGAAGTGCTTTTTACAAAGGTTGTGGCTAGCCAACTTAGGATGGGACGACCAACTCTCCGGAGAGTTGTTGAAGGATTGGCTCAAGTTTGTGACCACCTTACCAGGGATTGTGCACATCGCGATACCCCGCAAGTTAGTCCCATCGGTGGGATGTAAGGCTACCCTACATGGGTTTTGTGACGCCTCGGAGGGTACGCGGCAGCTGTATACCTTCGAACAGCAAGTTCAACGGGAACTGTGCACGTGCGTCTGGTTATGGCCAAAAGTAAGGTGGCACCAGTCAGAACTAGATGGACCATCCCCAAATTGGAATTGGCAGGGGCAGCTCTTCTAGCGCGCTTGCTAAATCATGTAACCTGCAATCTGCGTGGTACCATCAACTTGGATGAAACGGTGTACGCGTGGACTGACAGTCGGATAGTTCTGTGCTGGTTGCAGACGTCGGTACATACACTTGAGGTTTTCGTGGCAAATCGGGTGTCACAGATTACGGGGTCGGAAACTCCGTTAGTGTGGAGGCACGTACCGGGAGAATGGAACCCAGCGGACTGCGCTTCGCGCGGGTGCAGGGCACCTGATTTGGTGAGTCACCCACTGTGGTGGGGACCTCAATGGCTGACTGAGTCGCCGCAGGAATGGCCATTCAACGAGTGCAGGGCGCCGCTTGGGCCACCTGATCGAGGTTTGCGAGTGAACGTGGGGCAACTCGTACCGAAGCCTAACCCAGCTTTCTTGCTGGAACGGTATAGCTCCTCGACAAACTTCTTGGGGTGACAGGTTGGATCAAGCGGTTCGTGAACAACTGCAGGAAGCCTCAAGCAGAACGGAACTTTACACCTGTCCTCTCGCCTGCGGAGCGGAATGCGGCTCTATGCTCATTGGTTAGAGTCGTCCAGGCGGAACATTTTGAAGAGGAGGTCAGGCTGCTCAGGGATGGACGTGGAAAGCTGAAGGGAGGAATTGTGCGCCTCAACCCATTCCTGGATGAGCAAGGTATGCTCAGGGTTGGAGGCAGACTTCGGAACGCTAGCCTGCCCTTTTCGGCTCGGCATCCACTGTTACTTCCCAAAGGGGACCCTTAGTTGAGCTCTTAGTCAGGGATCGTCATGAGAAAAACTCGCACGCGGGCTGTAATGCGCTATTGGCCATCCTACAGCGCGAGTTCTGGATCTTATCGGGACGACGAACGGTACGTAGCGTTGTGTTTAGGTGCTTGCCTTGTTACCGCTTGAAGGCAGCCACAATGCAGCCACAGATGGGAGATCTCCCACCGGACCGGGTGACGGAGGCCTGGACGTTTGCAGGTGTGGGAACGGATTTTGCAGGCCCTTTCATGGTAAAGGCATCACGCCTACGGAACGCAAAGTCTATCAAGGCGTACTTGTGCGTGTTCGTGTGCCTAGCCACCAAGGCCGTCCACTTGGAGCTCGTGGCCGACCTATCTACGGAGGCCTTTTGGCAGCGCTGGAGAGATTTACGTCGCGACGAGGGCGACCAGCGCTGATCAGGTCGGATTGTGGTACCAACTTTAAGGGTGCTGATCGGTGTATGAAGGAAATTGTAACGTTCTTAAGGGAGAACGAAGAAGCCATCAGCACGGGCCTCTCCCGTCAGGGCATTACCTGGGTGTTCGATCCACCAGCGTGCCCTCACTGGGGTGGTATTTTTGAAGCGGTTGTAAAGTCCGCTAAGACGCATTTGTTGCGCGTCGTAGGGTTAACAATTTTGACTTTTGAGGAGCTGGCGACCGTGTTTTGTAAAATTGAGGCTGTACTCAATTCACGTCCTTTGTGTCCGCTCAGCTCAGACCCAAATGATTTAGAGGCCCTGACGCCAGGGCATTTCTTAATTGGCCGCCCACTTAACGCCTTGCCGGAATATCCCTATACGGAGGTGAATAGCAATCGTTTGTCGCGTTATCAGTTGCTGCAGCAAATGACTCAAAACTTTTGGAAGCGTTGGTCGCTTGAGTACTTGCACATTCTGCAGCAACGCCTTAAGTGGACGGACAGGACTGAACCCCCCTGCATTGGGGATCTCGTTCTGGTTAAGGATGCCAACCTACCGCCACTGCGTTGGCGCCGGGGCGCATTCTCAACCTGTTTCCGGGTAGTGATGGCACTCCTCGAGTTGCAGAAGTTCAGGTGGGGGATTCAGTCCTTAAGCGAGCAGTAGCTACATTATCACGCCTGCCATGCATAGAGCGGACCGATGTGTCGGTCCGGGGCGGGTGAATGTTTAGTTTCGTATCAAAAACGGTTTCGTATCTTTTGAGCGGACGGTGCTGGCAACACTTTTCGGTCCGCCCGTCTGTCATCTTTACGCTAGCGTTGTTGAAGCGAATTTTAGTTTTAAGTGGTGTAAAATTAAGGTGTTTTGGCGGTTTTCTCGTGTGCTATTTGCCACAAGCCATGGCTTCCTGTGCGGTGGGGAAGTGAACCAAGTGAATTTTGGTTTCGGCCTTTTGATTGAGGCCAACGTGGTCGCCGGTAACATAACCTCACTTTGAGTCGTCGCTCGCGTCGTGGCTGCCGATAGCTACGTATTTTAATTATAAATGATTGGAGGCCAACGGGGCCGATTTCTCATTCGGAGAGAAATCTTTTAGTTATTTTGTGTTAAAAAACATTATGTGATGTCGAACTGTGAACTATAGTGCAAATTGGAGGAAAGGAGTTCGAGAACGAGCGGATGTTCCAGTGCTGTGAGTTTAGGTTATTCCCTATTCCTGCGCTCCTAAAATATCCTGAATACCTGATTCCTGTCATACTTAAACTCACAAAGAAACGGCGTCATCGTTTGCTCGGTAAGCAATTCGTTGCTGGGCCCTGTTTAAGTAGATTTTGGAAACAAGAATTTCTCGGCCGGAAACTTTCCGGAACAAAATTCTCTCATTAAATTTATTTTATTTAGCTATAGTAAAGAGCACTACGAATCGTAGTCAAATGTTGTTCCGAGGCTGATCGACCATTTAGTTTTAGATTTTAAGATAACTTTAATTTGCTTCCACTGCGCTAAGATCAGCGTCAGATCGCTTTTCATTGTTGAACTCGTTGTTTGCGAACGGAAATTAATTTCAGAGGGTTTGGTTTTCAAACAGCTTGTACGACGACTGTGCGGCGTCATCTGTCTCTCTCTCTAATGCGGTTTCATAATTATACTTCTTTCATCTGTAATATGACCGACAAAATACCGTAAAATTTTGCGAAAATTGACTATATTAAGTAATACACAACGTAGAATCGCCGCGTGTACCAAAATGAGCAGCAAGAAATTATTCTGCTTGAAGAACACACTGCTCTCTTTTGTCTAGGGAAATACTTAGGTAAAACAAAGTCAATAGTGCAAATTAAGTTAAAGATAGGATTGTACCTATAATACCTGGGACATTAAAGAAAATGTCAAACCTACCTATATAGGGTTACATTTAATCAAGTACAAATCTCTTGAGGATGTGATCTACTCACAAAACTGAACAACTTTTGTTTGAAACTTTTCTTCGAAATATGAAAAATAGTTTTGGACCTCCCATACAAAAATGCTGAAAAAGTGTGTCACTTAGTATGGGAGGTCCAAATTTTTTGTTTCATATTTCGAAGAAAAGTTTCTAACAAAAGTTGTTCAGTTTTGGGAGTAGATTACATTCTCAAGAGATTTGTACTTAATTAAATGTAACCGTATATAGTAAAATAATGAAAATGTGTGTAAGTCTATAATATCTGAAGTTAACGCAACACAAATGATTTCTCCCAATCTGTACCACGCACGTCTTTTAGTAAATTCAAGTGCTTTGACGCCGTTTACCTTGTACAATTAAGTGTCTTACGAAAGTAACTTAGCATAAATCTAGACATCTACTATCAAGCCAAAGTTTCTACAAAGTGAATAATATTTAGTGCAATGCGGCTTCTTCAGGAGAAAACCAGTCCTTTGTCAAAACTTTTGAACTTCTGAAAGCTGTTGTTGAATTCAACATTAAACTCAGTTCCTATTCTGTCTACCAACTTTTCACCTTTACCACAATATTTTAAGTAGTAATACCTTTTGCCACAAATTAGAGCGGAGCGCCTTTACAGGTGGTTCACTTAGTAGGTACTAGCGACGATTTTGACGCTTACTGGAATGAAGACGTGGAATCTCAGAGGAACTCAAGGAAACTGTAGTGTACAACTGTGTGTGTAAACTGTGTGTGTAAACTGTGTGTGTATTACTTGTCGTTTTGGTTTGTTTAGTTTTAAGTTGTCATTTTTTTTGTATAATGTATTGTTTAATTATTGTATGTTTTAAATAAATGGATTTCGATAGAAAACTAAGAAAATGGTTGACATAAATGTCATATTTCTTGCATTGAAATTGGCTCAGAATCATATTACGTTTTTGTATCAGATTTTGCTGTTTTGATATTCTCATTCCCATAAGTAATAGCAAACGCTTTGTAACAAATGTCGATCGCGAAAATCCTAAATAGCGAGTGATGCTTCTGTATACTCTTTATTTTATGCATCTTCTACAAGGTGGTTTATGATGCCGCACAATATGTATTTTTTGACAGCAAACAGGCAACCAAAATGACAGCCTACGACATGACAGGCGAACGGTAATGCGGCGTCGCATGTGCTCCTGTGGTTTCATACAACTTTCGTCAGGAAAACTGAACTTGCGGATCCCGTAAAATCACAAAATAAAAAGTTTACAGAAGTTTCACTCGGCCCTATTTCGGATTCTTGCGATTGGCACTTGTTATAGAGCAAGGGTTGCTACTGTCAAAAATCTCTAAAAACAGCGAAATCTGACAAAGAACGTCATATGATTCTGAATTAATTCTAAATCCAAGAAATATGACGTTCGTGTCAATCACCTCCTTAATTGACTTGACTTCACCTGAGATTCCGATTTTTCCAGTTTTCGTAAGTAAGCGTCAAAATCGTCGCTAGTACTGAGTGAGCTATTTGTATAGGCGCTCCGCGCGCCGGTTCCCTAATTTGTGGTAAAATCGTGTGGTAAAAGGTTCATAGTACCTTTGGCTATCACGAGAAATAGATGAGACCCGGGGCAGTCACTTGTCAAACGTCGTGTGTGAAAAGTAGCTGCCATTACGTTACTCTTCGCTTCGTATGCAACTTCTGGAGCAGTTACATTATGTTCTATAGGTAAATCTATCTATCTAAGAGGGAAAAATACTTGACATTGACGAAGTACTTTGGTTGGTTGAGACGATTAAAACTTTCGATTATACGCTATGAAGTAAATATAGGCAATCTTGTTTAAATGCCTTATTTATAAGTCTTCATCGGAACGCACCTGCTGACGTACATAAGTATATTGATGTTGATATTACAAACAGCTTACAGAAATCTTTGATGTCATATTCAAACGATGTACCTAATTCTCCGCAGATTTTTTCGACACTAAAAGTACTTTGAAATTAATAAAACAACAAAATAAATAAACAAGACATGGCAACATTCACTCCTATTTTCGCTACTTCACAATTTAAATTTGGAACATGTAAATTAGCTACAAAATGTCGCAACGTGGCAGCAGCTTATTTCCATACGCGGCCGAGACACCCTGCACGCGGCATATCCCTTGTAACCTGTTTAGAGTTGGCAACATCCTAGTGTCCATGTCGGTTGCAGTTGGTAACCCAGTAGAGCAATGATATTTTAGGGATGATACGTTATTCTCTCTACATGCATCTGGATATAGCACATTGTTAATAATGAAAGTATATAATAGTACAATTTACTGTCGCCATATCAACTACTTAAACGTTTCCTTAGTATTTATGAAACAAAAAAGTATAACTTGGTCCTTTTAATCGTCAGGTTGATGTGCAGGCGATTTTGCATGCATTTATGTATGCATCACTATGTTTGGTTATCTAGTGTTACAGTCAAGAAATAGGCTATAGGCAAGGCAGGCAGGTAAAAAAGGCTAAACTATTGGTGTTATGACCACAAATAGTTTGCTCGTTTTGAGCATCGGCTGAGATATCTCATAAGTTTCTTGTTTCAGTAGTGTTAATCCTTTCCAAGCTAAATTCTCAGAGCAATTGCAAAATAACCTCTCATGTTCGCTGTTTCATTCGACAACACTATTTATGCGCTAACTTCGGGTCGCATGAGCGTTCGAAGTTTGAATTGTTGCATGTGGTCTTCATTTTATTGCCTTCCTGGCTATGTTCAAACGCTGCTATAAATGGCTCATATTTTATCAACCTACGCAATTCTCTACACAAGCACTACGTATACGGGTGCTCTTTGGGGAAAATTGAACTTTGATACTAGCCCATCCTCAATCGGTTACAAAAACTGTCTAAAAACCACACATTTCTTATGTACTTCTGGTGTCGGGGGCCAAAATCCTCTTTGGGTCATTGAGCCACCGTAGTATTTCTTATGTATGAAAATAACATTTCAGAATAGCAATTAATCAAACGATTATTTAATGCTGACAAGCATTGATTAGGTATATATCTAATGTAGAACGACATACCGCTCCTATTCTTTCGGTTATCATCACCAAAAAACTTGCACAAAACTCTGCCGTAAGTAATATCTCTTGGAACGAAAGAGAAACCACAAAAGCGATAATAATTACAGATACTGGACGCAACTACAGCTGATAAGCCAATAAGGAAATGTGAACAGGAAGAAGCACTCTCTAAATAATCGCAGACGAATTTAACGGCTAAAGTGTGAGCAATAAAGCTGATTATTTATTGCCCGAGATAAAGTTGCAGATGACCGAATAAACGCTGGAGTTGGAAACTGTAATCAATTTGGTACTAAAATGTACAACAGCAGTAAACGGGAAGATTCCGGAAAGGGAAGGGTCAGCTTGCAAGGGACAATTTATAAAAGAAAATGCCAGTCCTGTGTTGACCGCTGATTAATCTTGTAAACGTACGAGGTTTTAAATCTAAATATGTAGATACACAACCAAGGAAGAACAAGGGTTTTACAGGTTTACTTTCATATAACGTAAGATGTTGACTTAACTAAACTACCCTTGTGAGGCAGTCGGTTTGAAACTTTTCGTAATATGCTTCAGTTTAACACAGGTAGGTAATCGAAAAACTTGTAAACACTTTCAACAACTAACTCAAAACATCCTGTTTAAGCAAAATTATTCCATACACGGTGTTGTTGAATCTGTGTACCTACTGAAAAGAAGACCAGACGATTTGCTACCTTTCTGTATACGGTATAGTGATCAGTTTATGGCGCGTGTAGGCGGGCGGGCGCTGGGCGGGCGGTAGGGTTACCAAACTTACTGCGAAATCGGGAGGGACATTGACCGATTTGGACTTTCATCTACCGATCTACAAATAAATTTAATATTCTACCGATTATGATAAAGTAAATAAACTCTTACACATTAATAATCGAAATACTTATAACGAAAATTTTCTTCTAAATTGTTTATATTTTTTGATTTAGTAAGAGATACGATTTAATTTATGCCTGTTCATTGTTCTTAACCATGGTTTTGCCCACTGCTGATACCTTTCATAATTGTCTCTATTTTACGCGGATTTAAATTTTCTAGATCCACAGTGTAACGACGCAATAATTTATTTCATCGGACTCTATAATTATTGGCCTTTAATATTCTACCGATTATTATTTTTTGGTTCGGCAACGGGCAACCCTAGCGGACGGTCACAGGTGTGTCGGAACGGGCAAAGTTTTTATAGCCGCCCGCGTAAATCGACCCCTAATAAACGATTCTCAGCTTGCAAGTAGCCGTAATGTCAGCCCGAGATAGATGAAACAACAACGGACCTTGTAATGTCCCCCTCCTACCATACCCCATTTTTTTTTTTTTACTAACCTAACTAACAAACGCGAAACACAGAATCTGAATAGATAAAAACCTACTTAGCATGGTTACCAGAACTGGGTTCACTGAGGTTTATGAATCGGCCAGATGATCGTCAACCCTACGTTGTGTATAAGTAGTAACCCAATACTTCTTTGCTGATAAGGAATGGTGTGTCCTAACTAATCTAACCACTATTTTGAAGAATAATCCGCTTAACATAGCTTCATAAGAAAACTATACACCAATAAATAAATCAATTAGCAGCACCGTTAGATTATATTATGTAAGTAAAGGTACTTCAAGTCAAGGCGCAACTAGCACAGAACGACATAAAATAAAGTTAAGTAAAGCGCTGCCGAATCAATCCTACTTATAAGTCACTATGTCGCTAGTACTTGAGTATTTTATTGGTAAGGCTTAAGGTTGGAGCCCCGCCCCGCTCCCTGGCTTATTTTATGAAATTGTTCACCAGTGTGCTTGTATTTTCAGATGTAGTTTTATTTTAAGAGGTGGTAGGTTTTAAGTTTTCCTCTCTGAAAATATTCTATCAAACACAAACCGTGGGTTTCGGCTTAGCCTGACTGGACACCCTCCGCCTTATATTATTCCCAAACTAGTGCCTGAATTTACATTTACAATCAAAGTTACAAAAGATATAATGCCTTAGTAATTTAACTTAATTTTATTTGCAAAACCAAAGAGGTGTAATAAAATAGATACGTATATAAGTAACAAAAAGGAGCGAAAGCTGGATTTTCCACGTCCAGATGTACTAGCTGTCCAATATAAGGCATTTTGTATTGCAAAACAAGGAAGCTACTTTTATGGCCAAGTGTTTGAAATATTTTTCTTTTCTGAATTTACTTTTACTGAATCTACTTGGAACAAGGAATCTACGTCAGATAGTCAGTCTGTCTCCTGATTCCCCAAGAATTAAAATTCGTTATTTCTTTTGAACCAAAGATATGTGCTAAATTGTCACATCCTAGAAAGCTTTCCATTTTGTAGGTGTCATTATATTTTTATTTCTAAGCAAGTTACTAATAGTACTAGAAGGTTGACAACAAATAACTATTATCTTATTGTTGATTTAATTTATAAATTTATATGCAAACCAAGCTTTATCAAATTATTTCAAACGATAAACTTTACCATGAAA
The DNA here is from genome assembly GCA_024500475.1 of Phthorimaea operculella. Lineage (NCBI taxonomy): Eukaryota > Metazoa > Arthropoda > Insecta > Lepidoptera > Gelechiidae > Phthorimaea > Phthorimaea operculella. The sequence goes on from JANFCV010000128.1 coordinate 1,265,659, forward strand.
CAATACCATTTCTATTATTTGTCTACCCCGCAAGAATTATGAGCATGAACAGTTAAATAACCAAAAGGATGGGTGACCGAAAATGGATGAGTTACCTAAAATGGATGGGTGACCGCAAATGGATGGGTGACCGCAAATAGATGGGTGACCGCAAATAGATGGGTGACCGCAAATACCAATATTAATCTATATCTCCTCTTCTAAATATTTCCGCAGGTTAAAAATGGCATCAAAGGAAGGCTAAAATTGCCTGATACAAAATGCAACCTTTTCCAACCCTAAACTTGTATCGTTGGATACTAAAGTCTTCCCGTATCTCGTTTCCCATACATTTCCTCAGTCTAAGAATAGTATCAAACGAAAGCTAAAATTGTCCCTTACAAAACTCAACCTTTACTGAACCTAAATTCGTACCGCCTGATACTAAAGTTACCCCGTAACTTTGCTTTTAAACGTTTCCTCACATTAAGAATGGTATTAAATGAATGCTCGAATAACCCCCTTCAGAGTGCAACCCTTAGTTCCCCCATATTCGGAGGTCAGTATACTAAAGTTACATCATAACTTTGTTTCTAAACATTTCCTCACACTGAAAATAGTATCAAATGAAAGCTAGAATTATCCCCTATAGAATGCAACCTTTAGATACCCCATATTCGTGGGTCCGAATACTAAAGTTCCTCATAACTCTGTTTCTAAACATTTCCTCACTATGAAAATGGTATCAAATGAAAGCTAGAATCACCCCCTATAGAATGCAACCTTTAGCTACCCCATATTCGTGGGTCAGTATTCTAAAGTTACCTCATAACTTTATTTCTAGACGTTTCCGCACACTGAAAATGGTATCAAATGAAAGCTAGAATTGTCCCCTGAAGAATGCGACCTTTAGTTACCCAATATTCGTAGGTCAGTATTCTAAAGTTATCTCATAACTTTATTTCTAGACGTTTCCTCACTTTGAAAATGGTATCAAATGAAAGCTAGAATTGTCCCCTGAAGAATGCGACCTTTGGTCACCCAATATTCGTGGGTCAGTATTCTAAAGTCATCCCGTAAAATAATTTGTATGAACAAATTATGCTATTTCATCACTATCCACTACCTAAAATGGGCATCACTACATCATTAATCGGTTTTACACACCTTTAAACGCCACACTCCACTGATAGACATGAGCTTCAGTAAATAATCTACCTACCTACTACGAAGATTGGCGGTATTGTCTCACCAATCATCTACTTTACTTGTAACGCTAACCTATTATAGTATGTATAAATCTTATGTCCATATAAACCGGATTGCGTTTCCACTGCTGGATAGCTCGCCATTGTTCACAACAAGAAATACACCGTACCAACACCCTGATATACATACAACTTACACACCTACTCACAACAATTTTCGTAGTCGGTACTTCGTCAATTTTCAACAAATCAAAACTATATTGGGTTTAGAGGTTTCCCTTTACACTCATATCGAAGTGACACCCCTGTTTTCAACAGTCGGTTAAAACGGCTACGAATTTTTTTTTCACCCACAACTTTGCCTATCGAGCCCACGGTCAATAATGTCTTACTCACTCGGTTATCCTGTTTTTATCTACCTACTTTTCCCATTTACCTGCAATATGCCATCTTCTCATACAAATTGTGTGAGCGAATAATGCGCAGCGACGGATGTCAGCTGTGAGACCCGCCATAGGAATGATGACGCCACCGCGAAGCAAGAATAAGAGGGTAGAAACAAATTGTTCACGGCAATTCTCCGTCTTCCCGCTAGCCGCTATCACTCGAGCACAATTTATACTTGCAAAACAGTTAGAATGTTAGAATTTATCAATGGCATGATTACGTTTATCACATAAGTAAAACGACAAACGGGAAACAGGTAGAATAAACACGAGGTAGTAACACAATGAAAAATATTCTAGAAACCGCGAAATAGAACACACGCGAACTGCCAGCAAAGTACATCCTAGGCACAAAATAACACAGAAAAATCAAAACACTTTTAAATAGAATGGAATAAAAATTGTAAAATCAGAGAAAATAAAAGCCTTACCAGGGTTTCTTCAAAGTTAACTAAAGCCCCATCATAAACAGACTACTACCCTTTATTAGAGGACCCACTGGAATTCCCACCCGGCTGCAATCTGCCTGTCAATAATCCGCAAACATATGCGAAAAATGGCGCCGCACCGAGCGTGGTGTCCGGGCAGGCGGCGGCAGTCGCACCCGGCCGCTCGCTCGCCGTCCTGGAAAAAAAGTGAAGCGCCTCATGCCGGCGGCCGCCCCCCCGCGTCGCCCGCGCACCCGCGGCGGGTGTCCTACCGCGCCGGGCAGTCGGAGTCTGGCTGGTCGAAATAAGTATATCAACCAGTAGCAATATCCCCAGAGCATGTTACGATGCTGTTACGACCAATCGCAGCCCTTCTTACGTTCGACTCCAATCCTGTTGCTCAGATATTACTGGTAAAACAGCGCACTGCCTCACGTCACGTATCATTCAGCTTGTAGCAGAGTGCAAACTCTGCATGGACATCCTCCCTAAGCCACCCTCACATCTCCCTTTTTCGAATCATTTTATAACTTAAATTTGGAACACGGCACCGAAACGTCACCGTTCTTGGCTTTTTGACGCACTCCTCTAACTGACGGTGAAGTCAACACCTATCCTTGTTAATTTGTACTCGCATATTTTGCAATTGTATTTAACCAAGTGAAGTTCCCGAAACAGTTCAAAAGTGAAAGTGAACATTTTGTCTATCTTATATATTTTGTGATACATTAATGGACCCACCCAAGGTAAGCCTCAAATCATTCCCGACAACCATCTGCTCACCTCCATACCCAACATCACAGTGTGTTAATGTTTGTTACGTCTGCAGGGTCCATATCTTTGAATAAAGATCATCCATTGAAGTTAATCCTATTATTTATGGCCCTCGCGGCTATACTGGCGCCAACGCGGTAGAAGCCCCGGTTACTTCAAGACCCACTGCCACCCTGAGATCCTCTACCCAACAAGAACAACTCAAGACAGAAGATACCCACCTCAACATCAAGATATTTTATTTATTTTGTTTCAATTAATTGTGTTACCTTTTTTGTGTTCATCATCATCATCATCAAATTCATACACTACCAAAAAATTCAAAAATTATCCTATCTTATTTTCGGACCCATTTGGCAAATAAAAAAGAATCCAAATAATCACATTCATTTATTAGGTAATTTAATAGGCAAAATAGTACAAGTTAGTAAAACTCTGCAGTCCTCCAATTCCAATTGCAATTTTATAATAATAAGCGTCAGCCACCCAGAACCGCGACGTCCAACTCTGTAAATAAATAAATAAATCTGTAAATAAATTCCCATTATCATCATCATCATTATCTACAGTACACCTACAGTACACAAATCAAATCGTTACACCCCATAATACAGACAATAGACACTATCACGGCTACCCATTGGTAGCTAACAATATCTTTCGAGTGTAGGATTTAGACGAAAGTCATCTTTCACTCGGAGATATAATTCACACCAATACCTAGGACAATATCCTAGGAATTGGACATACAGTAGTTAGCGGGGTTCTGCAGGTCTTCGAGACCGACAGCCAGACCCCAACTCCACAACTCAATACATACCCCATCTCATACCCCATCAACTAGCTTATTTTTCAAAATTCTAAAACGGGCATCGGCACCCCTGACCTAATTTCGGCAAAGTAATTCGGCATAAAACTTTCACCCTTTCCCACACCCCAAAAACTAAATTACACATCAAACACTACACACACACTATCCTTGATAAGTCGCAACCCACTCTGTTTTCCTTAGCTGTACAGAGCGACCCTTATTTCATAAAACTGAATGTCCGACAGTGGACAATACGTCCACTAAATAACGCGATAAATATTAAAAGCTAATACCAATTTCAATTTGATTACTATACCTACTCATTATATCTTCCATTTATTTTTTACACCGCTCATAAATAATCCGTATAAAGTAATTTCGAAACCGAAATTTTCCAATCATAGCAAAATAATTTACATTTTACAAAATAAACAAACATAGAATAAATTAGATTGACAAGTTTGACAAGCTTGACACTGCCCAGAGATACGATCAAACAAAACAAGTGTCAAGTCAAACACTCATTGTCATTCCCACTCAGTTGACACCAAGGTTGTCATTTCATTTCTCTCCTATTTTATTTTTTTTGGCATCTGCTAACAGAACTTAGCCAGTGTCAGTAACCAAAGATAGTCATTGGACTTCTTTTAATTTTTGGCTCCGACCAAACGGATTTTGCCAACGTCAAGTATTAGTTAATAACTTCGACTTTTGCCCACGAGCAATTCAGCTAGTGTCAATTTTATTTTAAAATTTACTTCAAAGTTTTTAAATACAAACTTTGTTTCTTTTCCTTCATAATAAAACACAATGGAAAACTATAATTACCTAAATAAACCTGAACTCCAATACGAATTAAAAATAAGAAACGTTGAAATCAACCAGAACCAAACTGTAGAAACTCTCCAACAATTATTAGCCCAAGCAATAACTTCCAATCAACCAATAAACCAAACTAGCCCAAACAATCTCGATACCGATATCCGAGATATAACTAAATGCCTTAACGTAATAGAAGCTAGCCTACTAAGTTTTGCTAATAGGAAAAATAAAATACCACCTTACATTACACACACTAAGCTCAGATTCAACCTTATTAACCTTGAATCTGAAGACATTACAAACGAACAACTAACTACTCATAACGACCTGTTCAAACGATTAAGAGAGCTAGAAACACAATACAACAACTTGATTAACCCACCTTCCTCCACATACTGCTCGGCACAAACCAGCAGCGTAAATCTTAACCCCGCAAACACCTATTTCGAAACACTTACCGAAAAATTGAACACAATAGCAAACAACAATAACAAATACCAAACAGACCTTAAAAGATTCATTTTTAAGGGTCAAGGCTGCCCACGAGACTTCATAATCCGTGTGGAAGAATACGCCCAAGTTAGAGGACTAACTGAACACACTCTATACAACCACATCTACGACATTCTCTCTGGACCGGCACTAGACTGGTTCAGAACACACAAGACACACTCACAAACTGGCAAACATTCAAATCAGCAATCATAAACGATTTTGAAATTGGAAATCATGATTATAATCTAAAAGCTAATAGAAAATAGAAAACAACACCCTAACGAACGCGTCATAATCTACTTCTCACTATGGAATCCCTTTTCAATAAACTTCATAATCAATTGTCCGAAAACGAAAAAATCGATATTCTATTACGCAACCTACAACCCCAATATAGTTTGCGAGTAACCCAACCAGACCTTCTTTCCATTCCTACCCTCCTAGAATCATGCAAATTCACTGAAAAGTTACTTCACGTCAACAATCACTCCCAAGATTACTTCAATACTACTCCTTCTCCGTCTAACCCAAATAAAAACACTACCAATCCTAACTATCAACCATATATCCCCCCTTTCCCTTACGCCATTAATGCCGTAAATACTAATAAACCATCCCCAACCAACAGCCAATCCCAATTTTCATGCCCCCGCTGTAGAAACAATTCGCATACTTTACAGAATTGTACTAACCCCCAGAAAGTCTGCTTTCGTTGTGGCAACAAGGGTTACACAGCCCTCAACTGCCCTAAATGTACTAAAACTCCAAAAAACTAAATAAGGAGGAGCCCGTTCAACATGACAATTCCAAATTCGATAAACAAGATTGGACAAATTGGTTAAACTCACTTTCGATATTTTTCAAGTCTTACCACGTAAACCTTCTCTTATTCGATGATAACGATCACGAGCGACCATTTGTCACAGTAAAAATTAATAACTTACATCTGAACGGCCTCCTCGACAGCGGCAGTACTATTACAATATTAGGTAAGGATTCTTACAAAATACTACTAAAACAAGGCCTCAAATTAAACAAAACATACGGATAACAGGTACAGTAGCCAATAACCAAAAATAAACTCCATCGGACTAATCACTCTTCCGTAACCTATAACAATAAATTTTCACTAATATCAGCTCACGTTATACCTGAGGTATCACAAAATTTAATTTTAGGAATCGACTTTTGGAAAGCATTCAACATTGCCCCAAATGTCTTACACAAAATAGCCTCCTTCCAATTTCCTAAAACCACTACCTTCCTAATAAATAAAACCCAAGAATCAAAAATTGTCAACTCCTTCAAAAACCTTACTGAATCCCAACAAATTACAGCAAACCTAATAATAGAAAAATTCAAAAATATTTCTACGGACACAAAACCACTAGGTAGGACACACCTGGTAGAACACCGCATCGACACTGGTGATCACCCACCAATAAAGCAGCGATGCTATCGTTTATCCCCTGAAAAACAAAAGGCCCTTCACAAGGAAGTTGATGTTATGGTACGCCTAGACGTAATTGAACCTTGTGAAAGCCCATGGCTTAACCCAGTATTGATTACCCCTAAGAAGGACAATACCTGGAGATTTTGCGTCGACAGCCGTAAGCTCAACGCAATAACAAAAAGATGCCTACAAACTACCACTCATTTCTGATATCATAGATAACCTACGCGATTCCAAATACCTTTCATCCATAGACATCGCCAAAGCCTTTTGGGAAATCCCTTTGCGAGTTGAGGATAGACCCAAAACCGCTTTTCACGTACCCGGTCGCGGAATGTATCAATTTAAAGTGATGCCTTTCGGTCTCACCAACGCCCCCGCTACCCAACAAAGATTTCTGGATAGCTTACTATCAGACCTCATGTGCGACAACTCAGTATTCTGCTACCTCGACGATATAGTCATAGCCACCTCAACCTTCGAACGTCATGTTGAAATACTCAACAAACTTCTCACTAAATTAACAGATGCCAACATAACCATCAACTTCCCAAAATGCTCATTCTTCCGTAACGAATTAAAGTATCTCGGTTTCATCGTCAACAGTCAAGGTCTCCAAACAGACCCGGACAAAGTCAAAGCTATCCTGGACATACCGGTACCTAAAACAGCAAAGGATGTCAAGAAATTCCTTGGCACCGTAAGCTGGTACAGACGTTTCGTCCCAAACCTAAGCACACTAGCTACACCTTTAAACAAACTAACCTCCACCCACAAAAAAGCACCACCCTTCAAATGGACACCAGAAGCTGAATCAGCATTCAACTCCATTAAACAAGCCTTAGTTAGCACCCCCATCCTCGCCTGCCCTGATTTCACGAAGCCTTTCGCCGTCCATTGCGATGCCTCGTCCTTCGGAATCGGAGCGATGCTCACACAAGAATTTGACGGCATAGAAAAGCCAATTGCTTATATGAGCAAATCGCTCACCCACCCCAGCGAAATTACTCGATCACAGAACGAGAACTTCTAAGTGTCATAACAGCACTAGAGCACTGGCGCTGCTATCTAGATAATGGCCACAAATTCACCATCTACACCGACCACTCAGCACTACAATGGTTCCTCCGCCTAGACAACCCCACAGGTAGACTGGCACGTTGGTGCATACGCCTATCTATGTTTAATTTCGAAATAAAACATAAAAAAGGCTCCGAAAATCTAGTACCCGACCTGCTTTCACGAAACATCCCCAATGTTAATATTATCAATTCCAGTAGTACCAAGGACGAATGGTACATCTCCATTTTTAATAAATGTAAAATAATCCCTCATCTACTCCCGACTACACAATTAAAGATAACAAACTTTATAAATACACTAATTCGCTAACCCCATTCAACTCACAATACAGCTGGAAATTGGTCGTCCTCAGAACACCGAAACTCCATAATTGCACAAAATCATTGCACACCAACCGCAGCTCATTTCGGTACCTTCAAAACCTACCATCGTATTAAGCTAAACTATTTCTGGCCTGGCATGTACAAAGATGTGGCAACATTTATCTCACGCTGCGACACATGTCTCGCATATAAACATCGTAACCAAAATGCTATCGGTCTAATGGGCGAACCTAAACAATGCTCACGACCATTTCAGTGCCTTTCAATCGATTTTATTGGACCACTACCCATATCGCGTAAACTAAACAGATACATACTAGTAATAACCTGCTGCTTTTCTAAATACTGCCTATTATTCCCAATTAAACGCGCAACTTCCTCGGTCATCAAACATGTCCTAGAAGACTTAGTATTCATGAACTACGGTATTCCAGAAACAGTCATTTTAGACAACGGTCCCCAAATGACAAGCTCAGAATTAACGGACATGTTTCACTCATACAAAATACCACACATACACTTTATACCCCTTCATTGCCCTCAGGTAAATACTGTTGAAAGATACAACAGAACCATTATTACGGCAGTGGCATCATTTGTTAATGACGACCACAGAACCTGGGACAAACACCTCCATAAAATACAATTCGCTATCAACTCGTCTGTTAACGAATCAACCAAGTTTACCCCAGCTTTCCTAGTATTCGGTCGCGAACTAGTACCGTGTGGTTCTATCTACTCCCAAAGGACACCACGGACGACCTCATTTTCGCTCCAAGAGATATATATGCAGAAAATCTCGGCCAGCTTATCCCCATTTTGATAAAGTACAATCACGACTACACTCCATTCACCAAAACAACGCATCCCACTACAACAAACATCGTCAAAACTTAGAGTTTGAACCTGGCGATATAGTTTGGAAACGCAATTATCCATAAGCTCTTCCGACAAAAACTTCTCAGCTAAATTAGCACCAAAATACATTAAATGCATCGTATCCCAAAGATTTCTCCTTTAGTATATAACCTAACCGATACGAACAACAACAACTTAGGACGTTGGCATATCAAAGATCTAAAACCAACCAAAACCGCAAAACAACCTAACTAAACTAAAATTTATTCAACCTATAATTATCCATAATTGGATAAAGCGTACTACACTAGAAAGTAGTCACGCACACATTTTATTTTTGTAAACCTTTTCACCTCATCACGCTTTTCGGCTTTACCATCAAACATTGACGGATGTCAAACACAACTTATGATAAATCATTTTATATTTAACTATTTTTCTTCTTCACTTGTTACAATTAATTATCTAATTAAAAAAATTAGATACACCTTATCGACAAAGATAATGTCGTAATTATCCACTTCTCAATAATAACAATTTCTAATAAATTTATACTTCAATTTTAATTAAACTTGCTTCTAACCAAGTTTATATTAACTTAGCCTACCTTACGATTTCCACAATTTGAACTTAACGTATACGCCAACTATTTCTCGTATACAATTTTTTTCAATTACGATTCTCGTAATAATTTAATACTTTCTCTCAAACTTGTAAATACTACATCACCGTGCGGGTCTAGCGACACGATAAACAAGCCAAAAGCTAAGGATTATAGAGTCGGTTGTGACTTACAATCCGACACCACCCTGGTGGAAACTCTTCGAGAACAGTTAATACAAACAAAACTGCTCTCCATTTTGTAAGGGCCTGATTTCGTGTAATAGGAATCAGACACCTTGATCGGTGATGAATGCTTGATATGACGTATGATTGACTTAGAATTTCCACCATGTACATACTCACTGTAGATATCACATACACTCAAAATCTTTGATCACTCGACCCATACTTACATTTAATATTAATTTTTAATTAACTTTAAAACACTTTCAATTAATTTATTTACACTAACATTACACTCACTAATTAACACACAATATTTCGGAACACACACCAAAATTTTACCAGCATCCTATACATATTGAAATACTTCTACATTAAAAAAAAAAAAAATTGATTATAGGACAATCAATTTTTTTCTCAACCGGTACTGTAGCAGAGTGCAAACTCTGCATGGACATCCTCCTAAGCCACCTCACATCTCCTTTTTCGAATCATTTTATAACTTAAATTTGGAACACGGCACCGAAACGTCACCGTTCTTGGCTTTTTTGACGCACTCCTCTCTAACTGACGGTGAAGTCAACACCTATCCTTGTTAATTTGTACTCTCGCATATTTTTGCAATTGTATTTAACCAAGTGAAGTTCCCGAAACAGTTCAAAAAGTGAAAGTGAACATTTTGTCTATCTTATATATTTTGTGATACATTAATGGACCCACCCAAGGTAAGCCTCAAATCATTCCCGACAACCATCTGCTCACCTCCATACCCAACATCACAGTGTGTTAATGTTTGTTACGTCTGCAGGGTCCATATCTTTGAATAAAGATCATCCATTGAAGTTAATCCTATTATTTATGGCCCTCGCGGCTATAAGCTAGTTCTGTGCAATATCAATAGATGGTGCTACTATGCACGAATTGGCTAGAATCAACATTGATTTGGGAATATAAAATATTATTTCTGGTCTATTATGAAACATAAATCTTTGAAGTTTCTGTTGCCACAAACAAATGCATCTATTCTGATATTTGTGTTTAAACTGAGCGCAATTTATAGTATGAAAGAATTATGCATTATTGAAAGATGACTTTCATCCCAAATGTGCTCATAAACAAAGCATATTGTTAGTAAATATATTAATATTGAGGAATTATATTTGTGCGTGATTGGCTGAACCGTTACACCCGACCCCCAAATTTCTGGAGTTGATTTTAAACTTCAACGAAGGAAATTTTCCTGACTCAATAATATTTTGAGTTTACACAAATATAATTCGTACTAAATATTTTATTTACACTCTGCCCAGAATGTAAACAAGGTGTATGTGAAGTAATGCTTCAAAAGGTCAGCAACCACTAAAATGACAAAAATTTCAAGCTTTTAAATTATTAGCCATGAATAAAAAATCACCTTCACAAGGACAACATATTCTTTTATCTAGGGGAACTAGTTTGTGAAGCCAGCCGACCCGAGTGGTACTATACAAAGCCGTTTTAACCAATACTCTGAATCTTAGGATTTGAAATTGAACCAGCTTTGCACACCCGTGTCAAAACATGTTGACTTTAATAGCTCCAGTCATATTTATTCAATTGACCAAAACTCAACTCGAAATCTCGACCACTCTAAGCAATCGCCAAAAATCTGAATAAGTTTACAAATAAACCTGCTTATTGCCATAAAAACAAGAAATTGAATTAACCTGCTTATTCACAGCCAAGAATCTCAAGTGTGTAATATTATGTCACCCGATTTTCCGAAGAATTTAAGTTAGTTCTTTATTTTTGAACTAAAAATTATGTGCTTAAATTGTCACATCCTAAGAAAGACTACCAATTTTCCTTTTATTGGTAGAATCGCAAACTTTAAATAACTCATCGCCCGCATGGTACGACTTTTCGAGTTATTGAGGAATATTTTTATTCTATTCCAAAGTTTTAGATTCTATTAAGTCTTCCTAGATCGACAACTTTTTCTTTAATTTGAGAAAATACTTATAAACACAACGTTTGACAAATTATGAAGTTTGTAAATAAAGCAGATTTCTTTGAGTGTGGGGAAGTTTGCATTGCGCTGTTTGCTGCATGTAAGTGGAGTGATTTATGAAACAGACAGATAATTCTGTAAAATTCACATGACTTGTTCATTATTCTGACCAAGCATTTTACTCTAACCTAGCATCAACTTTTCATAAATCCTCATTTGTTCCGTGTATCTTAAGTGTCTTTAGGCAAAATGTCAACAAAATATATCCAAGCTATGGATTCTGTTAGCTTATTTATGTCCTTAAATAACAACTCCTCTCCTTTTCCTAAGTTGTCAGTCTGTCAGGTTTTGTAAGAGGAACGCTCATGTACATCATCAAAGATCATTGAGTTTCATAACGTTCACGCTACATTGATAAGCCAACAGACCACAGTCATGGAAAAGTAAAATTGCTTCCATTACACAAGAAAACATCCTTCATTGATGAACTACGCAAAAGCTCGCACAAAAATGGTAGGCACAAATGGAAAGTCAGTGTAAAATTATTTAACCAACACAAAAATCTAATTTAAAGAAATTGCATATCCCTCCGAAAATGTATCTTGTGTGGTGTGGAACTAATCCGAGTCGTCAGCAGCAATAAACCCAACATGAAATCCAAAATTATTGACAACTCTTAGAGAATGAGCAAAAATCTATTCAGCGAGTTAAATCCAAGCTTTGCGCAAGGAAGAGACGTGTGATAATCCCTCTGTCCTAATGACCCAGCATTCCGCATCAAGTCAATACTCGATATATCATGATTTGAAAAATGATACCCATGCTGCCCCTACGCAAAACAACAATACCCTTTTGCCGAATATCTGATCGCGCATAATTTAGAATCGCCTATTTGAATTCCATAGCAAATCTACACCGCTAACTACCCGGAATAATGTGTGTCACCATTAATAAAAATTTTTCCATCTTGCTTTGAGTGCTGCGTGTATAGTGCAGAATTCATACGAAACATCTGTTAAACACAGAAACGACTGCTGTCTTATACCTACATTGATTTTGGGTAAATCAATGTATACCTATCTTCAAATTTTCATATGACTTCCTCTTGTAAGTGTAGTGTTTTCTAAAAGGGTATGCAATATCTGTATTCACTAATAGGTGGCTATTGAAATCCTGAAAGAGCCTTCACACATTTTATTTTTAACACTTTCATTATATCACCTTTCAAGGATCCAAGGTAACTTTCACAAATTCACACCCTCTCTCAAAACCCAAACTTTACATCCTAACCTTCCATGCTCCTCTTCTGTCAAGGCGCCATCATTCACAATTTCACTCCCTCAAGCAGAACCTCAAGGCCTTACTATCAGTGAATATTTTTAAAACTGTTGAACTACTATTATTAAATTACATATTTTATTTACCAAATTGAAAAGAAACGGTAATAACTTCATTATAAAGTTCCTTCTGTTAATTAAAATTACTTTACACTGGAAAATATGGAATAAGTATCCAATTATATTTTGTGCAATGTACAAAATTACGCCAAATGCAATGTTAATAATACAAAACTACGCTTAGAGCTCCTGAAAAAGATGAAACATTTACAAACAAAAAGGACAATCACGGGACAAACACAATCTTTTGTTGCAGCGAGTAGTGAAGAGTCCGAGAAAAAGGTCCGAGGAAAACTCCTGTAGGCTCTGAACTTGTCATCACCTAAGTCAGAGGATTCCTAACACCGAGTCGCGTAACTCCTACACTCCCGCCCATATTCTTAAATCTAAACAGAAAGGACAGTCACGAGACAAACACAATCTTTTGTTGCAGCGAGTAGCCAAAAGTCCGAGTAAAAGGTCCAACGAAACCTCCTGTTGGTTCTGATTTTCATCATCACCTAAGACAGAGGAGTCGTCACATCGAGACGCGTAACTCTTAGACTCCCGCCCAATATCTTAAATAAACAGAAAGGACAAACACAATCTTTTGTTGTAGCGAGTAGCCAAAAGTCCGAGTAAAAGGTCCAGCAAAACCTCCTGTAGGTTCTGATTTTCATCATCACCTAAGACAGAGGAGTCGCCACATCGAGACGCGTAACTCTTAGACTCCCGCCCAATCTCTTAAATCTAAACATGTAACATAAATTTTAAGAATAATAAGAAGGAAACACAAGTCCACTTGAACTTATGTGTTCTTCTTGACTGTATAAGTTATAAAATTAAAGTTGGGATAACTAACTACGTTTGCCATGCAAGAAGTTACGCCAAATGCAATAAAAAACGCGAAACTACGCCATTCGCGATAAGATAAAAAGCCGCGACCTTTATTTACTTCATAATATTTTCTTTCTTGTTTGTATTACGCTACTGCTTTAACTCTACTCATTTTAACTGTTATATCTAAAAAAATCAAGTTTCATATCTAATTCTTGCTAAGTATCGAAACATTTTACGCAAAAACGCTTAATTAAAAGAAAGAAAAACTTATGTTTGTCGGTCATCTGTTCCAGGCAAACAACATTTGGAATAAATTTTACGCTTTACGCATATTTGCAAAAGACTAAGCCTTATCTGCACTAAATGATTCCCCAAATAAAATTATCTACCCTCAACCAAAATGGTTTATTCAAAAATGAATTTTCTTTTAGTCTCTCATATGGAAGGAACCTAGAAGTTAAAAAATAAATTATTAAAATCAAATAAAAAATCAAAAGATTAGTAAAAAGTTCGCCTGATTGAGACTAATACCTTAGATAAACAAATGAGCTAACGACCCCCCATAGTTTTAAATGTGATTCCCTGTCAGACATTAACAGATTCCTTTTTCTACAAGAAAGCTTACATGACTCGAATAAATATAACTAACGGCCCCCATAGTTTTATACAAGACTCCAATCTAGTGTTGACTTTACTCGAACGCAAGCATAACCTATGAACAAACCTAACTCCCCTCCATGACTTTATAACGGATAAATAGGTACACATACTAATAACCCACTCACTAACAGCTTCTCATACAACCCCTTTTAGATAAGAATTATTATTAGAACGTTTACACGACTCATTTCAACATAACTAACGACCCCCATAATTTTAAATGCGACTCCCTATCAGATAACAACTACTAAAATGCTTACATAACTTAAGAACAGACCTAACGACCCCCATTATTTTATTTCAGACAGATAGGTAAAACATAGAAAATAACCCACTAACAGTTTCTTTTGCGACCCCCCTTTCAGACAAGTTTGAATATAACAACGTAAACTACCAATCAATTTGGGTTTTCTTTTATTTGACCCTCCATCCAAAATATTTGCTTCACTAGAAATCGAACATAATCCACTCTGCATCTAAAATAGTACCTGCTCCACTAGAACCCTAACAAAATCGATAGAATTAAACCTTCCAAGGTTTGTATTCGACCCCCTATCTAAACAAAAGCCTCTCTAATAAGATCAATAACCCAAACGATGTTAACAAAACATAAAACCTAAACACCATTTCTATCATTCCTCTTTCACGGCAACAAATTGTGGCTACAAACGTAACCACTTTGAACCAAAGTGTTCCCAACTCTGAAGTAACCATAAAATAACACTATTTAAAGTAAAGAAAAACATGTATCTAACTAATCTACGGAAACCCCGAAAAAGCATATCCTGGTCACGGTACAGCAAATTGTAACGTGACCATATTTGAGTTTAATTATGTCAAGAAAACCGTCAACAGAAAGAACTCGTAGAAACCCAGCGTTTACTATCCTGGTCACGGAATACCAAATTGTAATGTCCCCCTCCTACCATACCCCATTTTTTTTTTTACTAACCTAACTAACAAACGCGAAACACAGAATCTGAATAGATAAAAACCTACTTAGCATGGTTACCAGAATTGGGTTCACTGAGGTTTATGAATCGGCCAGATGATCGTCAACCCTACGTTGTGTATAAGTAGTAACCCAATACTTCTTTGCTGATAAGGAATGGTGTGTCCTAACTAATCTAACCACTATTTTGAAGAATAATCCGCTTAACATAGCTTCATAAGAAAACTATACACCAATAAATAAATCAATTAGCAGCACCGTTAGATTATATTATGTAAGTAAAGGTACTTCAAGTCAAGGCGCAACTAGCACAGAACGACATAAAATAAAGTTAAGTAAAGCGCTGCCGAATCAATCCTACTTATAAGTCACTATGTCGCTAGTACTTGAGTATTTTATTGGTAAGGCTTAAGGTTGGAGCCCCGCTCCTGGCTTATTTTATGAAATTGTTCACCAGTGTGCTTGTATTTTCAGATGTAGTTTTATTTTAAGAGGTGGTAGGTTTTAAGTTTTCCTCTCTCTGAAAATATTCTATCAAACACAAACCGTGGGTTTCGGCTTAGCCTGACTGGACACCCTCCGCCTTATATTATTCCCAAACTAGTGCCTGAATTTACATTTACAATCAAAGTTACAAAAGATATAATGCCTTAGTAATTTAACTTAATTTTATTTGCAAAACCAAAAGAGGTGTAATAAAATAGATACGTATATAAGTAACAAAAAGGAGCGAAAGCTGGATTTTCCACGTCCAGATGTACTAGCTGTCCAATATAAGGCATTTTGTATCGCAAAACAAGGAAGCTACTTTTATGGCCAAGTGTTTGAAATATTTTTTCTTTTCTGAATTTACTTTTTACTGAATCTACTTGGAACAAGGAATCTACGTCAGATAGTCAGTCTGTCTCCCCGATTCCCCAAAGAATTAAAATTCGTTATTTCTTTTGAACCAAAGATATGTGCTAAATTGTCACATCCTAGAAAGCTTTCCATTTTTGTAGGTGTCATTATATTTTTATTTCTAAGCAAGTTACTAATAGTACTAGAAGGTTGACAACAAATAACTATTATCTTATTGTTGATTTAATTTATAAACTTATATGCAAACCAAGCTTTATCAAATTATTTCAAACGATAAACTTTACCATGAAACAATACCATTTCTATTATTTGTCTACCCCGCAAGAATTATGAGCATGAACAGTTAAATAACCAAAAGGATGGGTGACCGAAAATGGATGAGTTACCTAAAATGGATGGGTGACCGCAAATGGATGGGTGACCGCAAATAGATGGGTGACCGCAAATAGATGGGTGACCGCAAATACCAATATTAATCTATATCTCCTCTTCTAAATATTTCCGCAGGTTAAAAATGGCATCAAAGGAAGGCTAAAATTGCCTGATACAAAATGCAACCTTTTCCAACCCTAAACTTGTATCGTTGGATACTAAAGTCTTCCCGTATCTCGTTTCCCATACATTTCCTCAGTCTAAGAATAGTATCAAACGAAAGCTAAAATTGTCCTTACAAAACTCAACCTTTACTGAACCTAAATTCGTACCGCCTGATACTAAAGTTACCCCGTAACTTTGCTTTTAAACGTTTCCTCACATTAAGAATGGTATTAAATGAATGCTCGAATAACCCCTTCAGAGTGCAACCTTAGTTCCCCATATTCGGAGGTCAGTATACTAAAGTTACATCATAACTTTGTTTCTAAACATTTCCTCACACTGAAAATAGTATCAAATGAAAGCTAGAATTATCCCCTATAGAATGCAACCTTTAGATACCCCATATTCGTGGGTCCGAATACTAAAGTTCCTCATAACTCTGTTTCTAAACATTTCCTCACTATGAAAATGGTATCAAATGAAAGCTAGAATCACCCCCTATAGAATGCAACCTTTAGCTACCCCATATTCGTGGGTCAGTATTCTAAAGTTACCTCATAACTTTATTTCTAGACGTTTCCGCACACTGAAAATGGTATCAAATGAAAGCTAGAATTGTCCCCTGAAGAATGCGACCTTTAGTTACCCAATATTCGTAGGTCAGTATTCTAAAGTTATCTCATAACTTTATTTCTAGACGTTTCCTCACTTTGAAAATGGTATCAAATGAAAGCTAGAATTGTCCCCTGAAGAATGCGACCTTTGGTCACCCAATATTCGTGGGTCAGTATTCTAAAGTCATCCCGTAAAATAATTTGTATGAACAAATTATGCTATTTCATCACTATCCACTACCTAAAATGGGCATCACTACATCATTAATCGGTTTTACACCTTTAAACGCCACACTCCACTGATAGACATGAGCTTCAGTAAATAATCTACCTACCTACTACGAAGATTGGCGGTATTGTCTCACCAATCATCTACTTTACTTGTAACGCTAACCTATTATAGTATGTATAAATCTTATGTCCATATAAACCGGATTGCGTTTCCACTGCTGGATAGCTCGCCATTGTTCACAACAAGAAATACACCGTACCAACACCCTGATATACATACAACTTACACACCTACTCACAACAATTTTCGTAGTCGGTACTTCGTCAATTTTCAACAAATCAAAACTATATTGGGTTTAGAGGTTTCCCTTTACACTCATATCGAAGTGACACCCCTGTTTTCAACAGTCGGTTAAAACGGCTACGAATTTTTTTTTCACCCACAACTTTGCCTATCGAGCCCACGGTCAATAATGTCTTACTCACTCGGTTATCCTGTTTTTATCTACCTACTTTTCCCATTTACCTGCAATATGCCATCTTCTCATACAAATTGTGTGAGCGAATAATGCGCAGCGACGGATGTCAGCTGTGAGACCCGCCATAGGAATGATGACGCCACCGCGAAGCAAGAATAAGAGGGTAGAAACAAATTGTTCACGGCAATTCTCCGTCTTCCCGCTAGCCGCTATCACTCGAGCACAATTTATACTTGCAAAACAGTTAGAATGTTAGAATTTATCAATGGCATGATTACGTTTATCACATAAGTAAAACGACAAACGGGAAACAGGTAGAATAAACACGAGGTAGTAACACAATGAAAAATATTCTAGAAACCGCGAAATAGAACACACGCGAACTGCCAGCAAAGTACATCCTAGGCACAAAATAACACAGAAAAATCAAAAACACTTTTAAATAGAATGGAATAAAAATTGTAAAATCAGAGAAAATAAAAAGCCTTACCAGGGTTTCTTCAAAGTTAACTAAAGCCCCATCATAAACAGACTACTACCCTTTATTAGAGGACCCACTGGAATTCCCACCCGGCTGCAATCTGCCTGTCCAATAATCCGCAAACATATGCGAAAAAATGGCGCCGCACCGAGCGTGGTGTCCGGGCAGGCGGCGGCAGTCGCACCCGGCCGCTCGCTCGCCGTCCTGGAAAAAAAAAAGTGAAGCGCCTCATGCCGGCGGCCGCCCACCCCCGCGTCGCCCGCGCACCCGCGGCGGGTGTCCTACCGCGCCGGGCAGTCGGAGTCTGGCTGGTCGAAATAAGTATATCAACCAGTAGCAATATCCCCCAGAGCATGTTACGATGCTGTTACGACCAATCGCAGCCCTTCTTACGTTCGACTCCAATCCTGTTGCTCAGATATTACTGGTAAAACAGCGCACTGCCTCACGTCACGTATCATTCAGCTAGTTCTGTGCAATATCAATAGATGGTGCTACTATGCACGAATTGGCTAGAATCAACATTGATTTGGGAATATAAAATATTATTTCTGGTCTATTATGAAACATAAATCGTTCAACTATCTTTGAAGTTTCTGTTGCCACAAACAAAATGCATCTATTCTGATATTTGTGTTTAAACTGAGCGCAATTTATAGTATGAAAGAATTATGCATTATTGAAAGATGACTTTCATCCCAAATGTGCTCATAAACAAAGCATATTGTTAGTAAATATATTAATATTGAGGAATTATATTTGTGCGTGATTGGCTGAACCGTTACAACCTCATTTCCGAAATGAGGATAGAGGACCACCGTATTTCAGGATTAGTGTTCAGGTAGACGATTTTACGGAAAGGTTGGACTGGAATTTATGTTAAAGTTTTATTGAAAAATAAAGTAGGTATGAAAATGAAAACATGGAGTTATACACAACTGGGAGAATGAATGCATGGTAAAGTATTAGACTATTCCACTTAAATAGACCTAATCATCTGCTTATACATAATCCGTATAATATTTTCTGTTTCAGTAGCATAGCATCTGAGCTACTCAGTTGCTTCAGATCAAATTATTTACGTGAAATTCTAATCTCATTCATTTTAACATCAAAATAATTATGATGTGGCAGTACTCAGCGATTGACCATATCCTTCGGGGCAATGGAATAGACGCAACCTTTGAGTTGAAGTTCATAACTGAAAGCGATGAATCTTCAAAGGCCATAACTTAAATAAGATTACGTTATATCTAATATCCGTTTCAAATTACCATTTAATATACTTTCCAACTAATTAAACAAAGCTCAAGAACTCAGAATTCATAGCCAGGTGCACACATAAAGTGAATTACGAGTCGAAATAAATCCAACATAACTATTAAATTACATAATGAATAACGGCTCTTGCTCGAGCCATTCGTCGCGGCGTTTCATTGTGGGGACGTGCCGAGAAATCCAGTACCACTGCTCTTATAAAGGGTGTTTTCTAGTCAGTTTTAAAAGTTAGTGACTTTACTAATGATAAAATAGCTTTTACTATGGGGCTATTTACGAAATCAGGGAAAAAATCCAACATAACTGTTAAATTACATAATGAATAACGGCTCTTGCTCGAGCCATTCGTCGCGGCGTTTCATTGTGGGGACGTGCCGCGAAATCCAGTACCACTGCTCTTATATAGGGTGTTTTTTAGTCAGTATTTAAAGTTCGTGGTGTTACTAATGATAAAATAGCTTTTACTCCATAGTAAAATATTGGCGAAATCAGGGAATAAATCCAACATAACTATTAAATTACATAATGAATAACGGCTCTTGCTCGAGCCATTCGTCGCGGCGTTTCATTGTGGGGACGTGCCGCGAAATCCAGTACCACTGCTCTTATATAGGGTGTTTTTTAGTCAGTTTTAAAGTTAGTGGTATTACTAATGATAGGTAAAATAATTTTCACTACGGGGCTATTTACGATATCAGGGAATAAATCCAACATAACTATTAAATTACATAATGAATAACGGCTCTTGCTCGAGCCATTCGTCGCGGCGTTTCATTGTGGGGACGTGCCGCGAAATCCAGTACCACTGCTCTTATATAGGGTGTTTTTAGTCAGTATTTAAAGTTCGTGGTTTTACTAATGATAAAATAACTTTTACTATGGGGCTATAAACGAAATCAGGGAATAAATCCGACATAACTATTAAATTACATAATGAATAACGGCTCTTGCTCGAGCCATTCGTCGCGGCGTTTCATTGTGGGGACGTGCCGCGAAATCCAGTACCACTGCTCTTATATAGGGTGTTTTTAGTCAGTATTTAAAGTTAGTGGTTTTACCAATGACAAAATAGCTTTTTATATGGAGCTATTTACAATATCAGAGAATAATTCAATATAACTATTAAATTACATAATGAATAACGGCTCTTGCTCGAGCCATTCGTCGTGGCGTTTCATTGTAGGGACGTGCCGCGAAATCCAGTACCACTGCTCACATACAGCCTGTTTTTCATCAGTGAAATCTTGAAAAAAATAAATTTGCGAGAAAAATCAGGTTATTTATGTAAAAATTCTTCATAAAAATCATGAATGAAAACTACTACGCAATGTTTGCGTCCAAGCTAGACGATAAAAGAAAAACTTGTTGATTCTTGTCAAGTATATTCCACTTTACCCGAGAACAACAAAAACTACGAGTAGGTACCTACTCGAGCTTCAAATAGCCGACACGTCAATTACCTACTACAATATGGTTGGGCCAAAATTGTGGTCTGATAAAAATATGAAGATCATCGTCTTTTGAGTCGAATTTATAATTCACTTGACAAGCAGTGGATCGTATTATTGCATTTTAATGTAACACCCTGTATGACCTCCGGTATGGTATGGTTGTCGGGAATTAATGCGGTTCATTCCTCACTTCGGACGCACGTGCCACACTCACAGCGGAGTAGTGGCAATGCCAACGGGACCGGCAAATGTATTGCAGGATATAACATTAACCCAGACAGGTATAGCTCGGCTATTTAGTAAAAGGTAGACATACTACCAGCACAAAATAGAGCAATTTTGCAAGAGATCCTTTTGCAATTATCATGTGAAAAAAACTACTTCGCAAAGTTTGCGTCCAGCAAGTGGCAAGTGGCAATGCCAAAGGGACCGGCAAATGTATTTCAGGATATAACAATTAATTCAGGATTATTCGTCCATCTAGTAAGAGGAAGACATACATACTACCAGCACAAAATAGAGAGTTTCCAGAAGGTTCACTCGATTCTATTTAGAATTTGCGCGATTGTTACTTCTTATATAGCCAGGGTTGCTACTATTAAAAATCTGAAAGTATGAGAATAACAAAATGCTGTGCAATTTTAGTATGTAGTTAGTATGTATGGCAATAACATCGCCTTTAATATGTAATCTTCAGCTAAAATGCACGTAAGCGGATACGCCGTGACTACCTCCATCATCCGGTTACATTCGGTCCCAAGACAGTAATCAGGGTGTAAGGGTTAGAATTGATTGTTTATTTAATACGAAAAGGCTACTAAGACGAGGGTTTATGTGTTTTGTATATTAAGTTCTTACCTGCTTATTCGTGAAGGTATGTGCTTTAACAAGATACATGTTCGAAACTACCAAAAGAAAACAACAGCAAGTATACTACGCCCGCTGTATCTTCGCCATTCTTTCCCGTTCGCTTAAATGAACGTTAACTGTAATGAAGTATTGATCTCCCATTGACCCGTATTAGTTGCTAAACTGAACCGGATCTTTTTCTTAAAACGAGGAGTATACCCTTATTTTTTTGAGTTTTCGGAGGTTATACAATTGCTATGTATGTTCTAGTATACGACTCGATATTGTTGTAGTGATTGTTTACTACGCCGTAGCAGCGCGCTACGATTTTTTTTGTAAAGAAAGAGATTACATCTTTAGGATTATTTTTTTGGAGTTGAATTACACTATTTTAGAAATATTATTATCCTTTGTAGAATGTATTTTCGGTATATTTTATTAATCCTGTAATAAATTAGGGTAAAGTACGGATAGATGCGCACCTTTTGGAAAATGCTCTATAACTCAATAATTAAGAACTAATTTACAAAATTATCTTTACAGATTAGAGGATTGATCTTTAATCTTTCATCAGAGCCCTAATTTATGAATTAAATTTTTATTGTTTTGTTGTAAATCCAGTTTTATTTGTCTTGAAAAAGGGATAGTCGCGCACCCGCACGTATAGTTGCGCAACTCTAAAAAATCGTGGGGGGATACTTGCGCTTTGAAGAATACTTAGGTGACTTACCGTGAAATTGGTACTTTATTTAAATCAAACTAATTTTAAAATAAATTGATTTAATACTTATTTTAAAAATCGATTAGGCCTCCAAACCTTAAAATCATTATTAGTTCTAAAGTTATTGAGTGCTATACGTTTATTTCAGTAATTTTTTTTTATCAACGGGTAGGTAGCATAAAATTTATGTGGAATAACGCCCATATTTAGACTATAAATTTAGAAGCATTTTGTCTATCTGCAACATACTAATATAAACAAAAATATCAATCTGCGCAACTATCCCCCAAAGCGCAACTATCCGTCCAAAAAACCTGCGCAAGTATCCTTTTTGGTACGGATAGTTGCGCATTTAATTAAAAAAATAATTATATCATTTTTTTTCAATAATTAATAAATGGTCACGTACTTTATACTGTAGTGCATATGAGGAAATAAAAATGTGAGCGATTCTGCAACCGTAAGAAAAGATACCCGAAAAACAAAATGTGCCAAAATAATTTCGACGCCCGGTTTGACCACGCTACCGAAGATTTTTGCTTAAACTGACGTAAATTTGTGCAATTACTCCAATAATTAACGTGGTTTTTGGGCTTTCAGGAGGAAGACTACTATGTTTTAATAAGAAATAGTGCTGAAATTCACTAGAACATAGTGTTTTCGAAACCTGCGCAACTATCCCAACGGCGCATCTATCCGTACTTTACCCTATAAATAGTATAAGGATTAATGCTATTATTGAACATTAAAAAATATTTATTATACAGCCTAAGTAAAACGTTATTATGAATGTGATTTTCCATCGTCACTCTTTGAAATATTTTTAACCTATAAAACGTGTATTTAAGGCATTATCTGCAAGGAAAAAGGACTAAATCTATCTCATCACTGTATTCTTACAAAATAACTTAGCATGTATAACGATTTAAGAACACATTATCTCTATCAAGCTTGCTCATTATTCCAGTCACACGACGGTAATGAATTTATGGTCCATTGGACTAAATTGTTCCAGTTTTAACTAGTTCTTACGGGTTTTAGTACCGGTTTTTAACATGCTATTTCTTTGTTCCAGGAAACTCGGGAAGATGAAGCCGTGTACATATTTACTTCTGAGTTTCTTAGGTAAGTTTAAATAGTGGATGTACCTAATTATTTAGCAGAATTATAATAAGTAGGTATGTTTCGGTCAAAATTCACTTTGTTTGAAAATTCGTCATTAAAGACTTATTGTTTGTATCCCATACATACAACATAAGAAAATTGCTAAATTTGACATCATAGGTTTTCCACGCGAGTTGTCATATTTATTAATTTTGGAACCAAGGATACCTGTAACTTGGATACCACGTCTTGGATTACACCTGTACGTCAAAATTCTTCACTCATACGACTTAATAGGTACGTCTAAAGTCTTCTCGCGAGCTAGGTAAGTCTCTACGATGCACAATGCACATCAGAAAGCCGTTACTTTCTCTAGTTGTTGATTTTCTTATTTTTTAAGAAAGTATTTAAAGAAAACCAAGTTTAATTTCTTCCCTTAAAAAATCCACCTTTTAAAATTTCTATCCAAAAAACCTTTTTATTTCTAAAAGCAAAGCAAGCTTTTTTCTTATCGTAATTTATGAACATCTTACAAACAATTTATCAGGAAATTTCATCAATTTCAATACGCCATCAAAGGCTTCATCAAAATTTCAACGAAGCAAAGGTACTAATGACATCAAAGAGCCACTTGTGAAAGTTTTTGTGATATCAGTTCTGTAACTGAAGTTTTGAAGTGGTTCGGCTTTAGCCATTCCCGGAATTTTCTAGGAAAATTGCCATGTTGTGTGAATGTTCTACGTACTTACCTACTTATTCAATGTAATGGCAGAACATTTTAATGAAAAAATCCAGAAGGATAACAGGGTAGAGGTGTATATTACTTACATAAACCACCTTGGAATACAACTGAGAAGTGCTTTTAAACTATACTTAGGGAAGCTTGTTCTTATCTAAATTACCTACCTGAAACCACGCTAAGAACTAAAAAAAAGTTATAGCGCGCGAGTACAAGGCGCGAAAGCCTTAAACCTTATTAAAATTTAATCAAGGATATCTTTTTGGTGGGATCAACCCTGAGCATGACATTGTTTCCAAGTTGACTCAATGTTGCGTATTCGTTGTTGTCTGTAGTCAGTACAAAAGTTGCCGCCTTATCTCTGCGTGTTGCGGCGGGCGGCGCGAAGGCGGGTCGGCAACTTCCCCTTTACTTTACATCTACCAACAATGTGGCTGGTTGTTTAGATGATAAGATAGATCCATTCTTTGTACGCATATTCAGTAACTTCTCGTTTTTAGAAGGGAAATGTTTTGTTGATGCGGGAAAGGGAACCGACTTCGCAAGTAGAACTATTAAATACATTTTCATTTATAAATAAAATCCGGTCAAACTACTACTTCGCTTTACCAGCTACGACCGTAATAAACTCGAATCTTGGAAACTGCAATACTTTCCTGACGTCGACTGCAATTCAACTTTCTACCTACTTAGCTAGTTAGGTACAAACTACGTCTTAACCTTTTACTTAAGCGCTTACTTAAAGCAGTTGAGGTTTGCCCACCTGTACCTGTACTCTGTAGCCCGAAGCTGCTTGTGGTTGACCCTAAGACCTAAGAAATAAATCAGAAAGAGGTAGACGTGAAGAAAGTGCCGCGACTATTTTCACTTTTTTAACCATGTTTAACAAAATTCAGTGGTAACAAAGTTCAGTCTCAATTACGAGTACCTATTCGATGACTTTTATTCAATTAAAATGTATGCTTACTGAGACAGAAACAAAGTCACATGAAATAAGGTTTTATTGCGTAGGTTAGGTTGGCGGTTTAAATTGTTTACGGTTTAAACAGAAGATATTGGATACGATTTGTTCTGGCTTTTCTTTGCTTGTAAGCACCTCTTTTTTCCATTGCTTTGGTTTTGACTCTAGTCTAAGCATCACGATACTACAATAGTGTCTATGATAGATCAAGCTTAGAAGCCACCGGGTTTTCCATACGCTGCCTGCCCACAGATAGCTTATGATTACCGGGCGTCGAAGGAAATATTCATACAAGCCAAGGGACCTTTAATATAGACACTTCTACCTTATCATTTGTTCGGATGCGGTCGAGCGTGAAATTCACTTGCAGTAAACAAACTTGTGAGGCGAGGCTGTCAACTTAGCGTCCGTTGTAACCGCTAGTTCTTAGAAAATGGGCTGCTTATGGACCTGGACTTTGCCTTAAGTGTTTTCCTCAGTTAACTAAGTTCAGACATTAGTAATTGAAAATTTTACTGTGATATGAGTTTATCACCAATTCATTCATTCAATAGGGTTCATTCGTTTGTTCGTCGACTCGATGTCAAGAAGAACCAATCAATGTATAGGGAACTCGATATTTTTGTTATAACTGAAGAAAAACTTTGGTTGTCCATTTAAGATTGATGGATCGAGTCGAGGTAGAATGGGTATGTTGAGTTTACCTCAAAATAAATTGTATAGACTGGTGACAAGATGCGGTGTAACAGTAATTAATATTTATATTGTATCAAATATACCTATCTGCATAAATAAAGTATTTGGAGCATAGTATTTTTATTTTATAAAACTTATTTTTAAAGTTACGTTATCGCATGTAGAAAACTTACAAACTCCTGCCAGCTCGGTGCCAGCATGTAGACCCAAAAGTGCGTAAACTGCCAGGATCCTGCACTTTCTGTCACATAGCTTTTCTCTTTCTCACGCCAACAGAACGCTGCGTCCATTCGACGGTGATCTGGCGTGAGATTCTGTAACAAACAAACTTGCAAGGTACTGTCTACTCAGTGCCAACAGAGGTCTGTGGAACAGACATCTACACGTAAAACTTCATGTAGGTAGATACCTAAGTCGCGTGTCTAGTTCTGGTAGCTCGTTAGAAATTACCATAAGTTAATAGATAAATAATGTATAGACAAGCTAAGTATAATTTAAAATCTTTAGACTGTTTCGAGCTACAATAGTTCTACGAGTGTTTGACCAGAGCTGAGTTGGAATGAATATAATTGTATTTATGGTCTTATAACTCGTCTGCAAACCGGAAACGGACGTCTGCAAACCGGAAGTTGTGTAAGCGCCCTCTGTCATGAAACTAAACGACGACCCAGCTGCCGCTTACTTTGTACATTTCAGAAAATCTTAATTGGAAGAAACTTCTTAAAGGTTTCAAAGATGAAAAGCAACATTCTGTTGCTGCAATTTTTAATGATCTCAATTTTGAGGTAATGAGTTTTAGCTTGTAAATTTTAGATGTAATTTGTATTTAAACGTCAGGCTGAAACATTTTACATCACAGTTTTGACTAGTGCCAACAAATTCTAGACAGTCGTATTAAACAAGTTTATTCCCTGGTTGTATTACAGCGTTTCATTATACGACTCACTGTAGCGTAGTGACGCCATTTTCCCTCTAAAGGCCGGGATGAAGTTGGCCCCGAAGGCATAAAATGCATTCCGGAACAAAGTTCAGCTGACAGGAACCAGGATCGACCATTACGGTGGTCTGACAGTAATAGTTGGGTAAATGTTATGACTGCTGGCAAATGGAACGAACATGCTATTTTTGTTGGGGGACTGGTTAAGCAACAATTCTGAAAGAAAATAGGTACAGTCATGCTCAGGCTGGGTTGGACAGTTTGAACTTTCAACTGTTCTTATGCCGCGTGCATAAGGCTTACATTGCCAGTTGAAGTCTCTAACTGGATGTGAGCTTGACTTTACAATCCATGTACATTATACACCTACATGGGAACATTGCTTGTTATTTTCTTATCAAGCATGCTTGCATTATGCTGGGGTGATTCGAAAAACTACTAGGTACTCCACTCCACTGCGTAGAAGATTTACCGTATCTTTCATTTCCCCGAAAAACATATGCTTTATTATTTTCCTTAAAATAGATAAAATACGATTGATAGGAATTTACTTAAAATATTCTAAATTAGCGTCAGCAGTCTTACCCGTTGCAACTCATTTTCTTGTGGGAATAAAATATTTTATTTTCTCGGCATGTTTTAGACATAAAACTTTACTTTTTGCGGACGACACAACAATATTAATAAAATGTAATGATAGATTACAGTGGCAGTCAACGGTGAATAACGTAATAGTAAACATAATAGATTGGATGAATGATAATAATCTCATAGTAAATTTAGATAAAACTAAAATAATGCAATTCCGCTCTTATAATGCCAGTAAGATACCTCTTAACATCTCGTATAATAACTACGAAATAGAACAAGTGAATAAATACAAATACTTGGGTTTTACGATCGATGAGCATATTAACTGGAAAAACCATGTCGATGATGTGTGCAGCAGGTTGAGCCGCTTTGTTTTCGCGCTTAGAAAATTGAGAAACACTGTGACGCAGGAAGCTGCATTATCCGCATATCACGGCTATGTTGCGTCAGTGCTCCGTTATGGAGTAATATTGTGGGGTAACTCAGTTGATTCTGACCGTGCATTTAAAGTTCAAAAGAGGTGCGTTCGTTCAATTTGTAACGCTTGGTTCAGAGACTCATGCAAACCCTTGTTCAAAATGTAACAAACCCGACCCCGGGCCTATGAAGGACTCCGCCTAAAGGCACCGACCTCTGTTGTTATGAAGATGATGTCTTGACTTGAGTTCTAGATTTCATAGAAAGTTCTTTTAAAGGTAACTGAGACATCTCTGTACTAATTATTGTAATAAAGTGACTCTGATGAACAAGAGAGGGAACGGGCAGGAAACTGAATTCCAAACGGGCCCCCAGTACTTCAACGCCCGAGGAATATGGAAGCCCACGCCAATAGATACCTGTCGGTATTCATAAACGCTCCCTAGTCATCCCCACATAATCAGCTCTACGCATGCAAGTTCTTCATGCATAAAACTTCATTGTAAAGACAACCATTAGAGCGTCCACCAAATACAAACGGTAAATTATCTGCTTCCCCTAGAAGAAGGATAAAAATATGGTGAGACGTGCGTCTCTGCTAATAGATGCGTCAGCCACAGACGCTTGTGATGCTTAAAAGCACCACGAAGAAGGATAGATGATCAGATTCAGACGTCCTTTGCAGAACAACTGAAATAGTTTAGAATAAACTAGTCTTATGACAGACCAAACTGACACCCAAGTGTCTAGTTGGTTAAGTAAATAAGTATGTTGTAAGTAGGTATGTTATCAGTCAAATGACATGATTTCAACAATTATCTTTAGGTTTCCCTAAAGAGGTACCAGCAAGGCCGGTAAAAGCACCGAATATGAAATTGCACTGGTCAGTCAGTCTCCACCACATTTAACTCCTACGGAAGTCAGAATATAATATGAGAATGCTTTATGCAAGTCCCAAATCACATGTGAGCATACATTCCTATCAGTTGTAGACGGGAGAGCAATATTTTGCCCATCCCAATAGAGAGTAGATAGGATATGTTGATCACATGAACTTCCTGAGAGCATATGGGCTTCCATGACCAAAAGCTGCCATTACAATCATATCGAATGCTAGATAAGAAATAGATAGATAATCGATGAAGATATGATAACAGTTGTCCCATGACATTTGATGACAACCATTGTAATTAGTAGGTAAGTTGTAGTCACAGTTTTACCATGATGGGCACCATTTTAGCCAGTCATAAGAAGAACTTTAAGAACCTCATGACTAGAATATTACTCCAGATGAGGATCATCTGAATCCGTTATAGGATAGGATGATAGGA
Organism: Phthorimaea operculella; assembly: GCA_024500475.1. Taxonomy (NCBI): domain Eukaryota; kingdom Metazoa; phylum Arthropoda; class Insecta; order Lepidoptera; family Gelechiidae; genus Phthorimaea; species Phthorimaea operculella. The sequence goes on from JANFCV010000128.1 coordinate 1,295,221, forward strand.
AGGATATTATCCATTCTACCAGCCATACATATTCTTAGATAAGAGTACTAACTAAGATATTATAGCAAGTACCATAAAATATTATTGTGGTAAGTACAAATTGTCCACGGCTGGACACATTCCCATTCTGAAGATCATTTTGTTTGTATAACAAAATATTGTTATAAATAAATGTTCGTCCACTGCCGGACATATTCCAATACTGAAGACAGTTTTCTTTGTATGACAACAATACTGTTGTAAATGATTATTTATCCACTGTTGGACATAACCATTAAATTAGTAGATATTTAACAATATCTATTTATGTATATTTCATAAACATTAATCAATTAAGTCCATAGTCGCTCAGCAACCATAGTACTTAAAATAGAAATCTGTCCACTGATGGGCCAAGCCAAGCAGTAGGTAAGTAGATACAATATGTAAGTATGTTTTAACCACAGGAATTTTATCAAATAAATCCTTGATCGCTCAGCAATTATAGAATAGTAATTTATCCACTGATGACCACAGCAATTAATAGATAAGTAGATACCTAACCATATCTACTTATGTAAGTTTTAACACAGGAACTTTATGCTAGTAGCGCATAGCAATAATAAATTATGTTATTAATTTGGTTATTAAAGTCATATATATGGCATGATAGATAGACAAGTAAGGAATAGGAGTAATGGGATTATAGGGTATCCTACCTATTCCTAACATCTAATTTACCTATCTACCGACACACTAAATAGCCCAGATTTCCCTAATTAAAGATTAGATGTGAACACTACAAAGTTTATATGAAACAATCAGAACGCAGATTCTTTAAAACGACAACAAAACAAAGTTATTGCAATAAAATGACCTTAGCACTAAAAACCAAAGCATAAGACCATGTTCCGAATCTTATCAGCTTTCAATGAATACAAAACTATCAAGCATAGGTAATTAATATGTTTGTAAACATTCATATAGGGAATATATACTGCTGATAGGATTCGAAAGAAAGCATGAATTGTACTTATCCATCTGGAACTTGAAGCCACCAGCACACGAAGAACCAACAACGACGACATCCACAATGCCGATTCCAGTGCACGCTGAAGCACGCATCCTCTGTATCCAACAACACACCATACACGGGTTCAAAGCACTTTCACCAACTAAACACACTCGCGAAACGAGGGGTGACCAGGCAAACGTCGATACTCCCTGGTCTGCGGCGCGACTCCACCAGGACTGATATGTAAACTAATCACTGCACTAGGTATTCCTTTTCTGTCCTGGGAGACTTCACGATTAGAACTGAACTGAACTGCCCGCAGGCCGTATGGCTTGCTATTTTATACCAAAAGCTTCGAACTTACGAGAAGAATAATGTTCTCGAATTCTGCTACCCATTACGAAAGAAGATATTCTCCTCTCTTTCATACACATTTTAGAAGACATTCGACTATTCTAGATTTTTAGAATGTCTTGTTTCGCTACTTGTTGCCAGACACCAATTCAGGGAAGGGGCCACGACCCATCCTGACATCCAAGAAAACTTTTAGTGTATATTGAATAAATCATGGGTTTACCAATATTATTAAACATTTATTGTTGGTTTATAGAATTTTTAGAAAATACATCAATTTTCTATAAACCGAAAGTGTGACTAATAGAATAAACCTTAGGTATTTCAGTCGCTATGGCACTATGATAGGCCTAGTAGGGCCCTGTCTAAAGTGACACCTTGCAGTTTCCACTACTCGACAATAGATGGCTCTTAAACAAAATAGCAAAATGTTATGTCCTGTATCATATAAGCACGAAAAATTATAAATGCTACTGCAAACGCTGTGCAACTATCAGCTAATTATCCAAAATTATTTAGACTTGCCTATACGAACGATATGATGAGAAAACCAAGAAAGTAACTTACAATTTCACCGTTTCATACACATAGCGCCATCTATCAGCGGTGTTCCTGAACTTCTATAACAATTTTGACAGAACAGAACCAAGTACTAATCGCATCTTATACCAATAGATGTCGCTGTTTTGAAATCTTTATAAAGGCCGAAACACATATTAATTAATAAAGGCCGGGACACATATGTGACAAAAACATTAAAAATTTTACCACTTCGATGCATGTACATTTACGAAATATGTGTTTTTGTTAAACAACATCCATATTTTGATACACTCCTCAGAGATATTATAACGGGTTTTAACTCACGGTAGGGGTATATCGAGCACCCAATATTTCGGCGATGTTGCAATCGCCATGATCACGGGTAAACTGGAGCGGCTGCGGGTGACGGCTAAGGGCAAACATATCTGTCTACCCTCATTCTTCTGCGTTTTTTCGGAACACTTTGGTCACTATCGGAACTCACTCGAAAGTCATCTCGACAACACACACTAACGGTATCGCATGATTTTATTGCAGGTTTAGACACAAACTTATTTTTACACAAGTTTACCACTGGATTCCATGTACTTGACAATTTGAAGCCATCTTCTCTATTGAAATTTTTGTACTTGGTGATTTCAATAGCCTCGCTTACCAGTCTTGGTATGTAGTGGCGTTCGGTCGAAAGTACTTTTGGATTATGTAATTCGATCCAGTGGTTTGGACCAGACTCAAGCAGGTGTTCCGCAATGGCAGACTTATGTGCTTCATTGTTTTTCACTGCCTTTATGTGCTCTTTGACACGGGTGGAGATGGTCCGCTTAGTTTGACCAATGTAACAGCTACCACAACTACAGTCTATTTTATACACCCCTGGACATTCTAATGGAAATCGATCCTTTGGTGACCGTAGAAACTGCGATATCTTCTTGAAAGGAGTGAACACAGTTTTTATCGAATACTTATCCAGTATCCGTCCGATCCTGTCTGTTAATATTGGGTGCTCGATATACCCCTACCGTGAGTTAAAACCCGATATAATGTCTTATAGTTTTAGTGATAATAACCACGGAACCTTAAAATCAACTCCTCAGAGATGTCCAAAAAAGACACCTGCGTTCTATGTATGTACATTTGCTGCATCAACCAACTAGTCGCACTGATATTTATAAGAAAAATGTTTAAAACATGACCATTGTACTGTATAATAATCTGCCAAATGATATTAAATTAACTGACAGTTTAAACATATTTAAATCAAAATTATTTAATTGGTTATTAATAAATTGTTTTTACAGTGTTAGAGAATACATGAACCATGTTTGACATTGTTTTATTATTGTACTCAACTATTTATGACATAATCCTTCTTATTTGACATTTTATCTCACATTTCTAGTTTTATTTTATTTTGTTTTCTAATTTAATAATAATAACATATCTTTTTTACATCGTTGACATTGTTAATGAAAATTTGCACGCTTAAAGCAAGCAGAATACTGTACTGGATTTTAATTTAAGATCACATTATGTATTGACATGTATTCTTGCAAATAAAATATTTCTATTTCTATTTCTAAAAACCTTCCTTTTAAATCACTCAATCTAATCATCTAATCTAAAAAAAAAACATCAAATTCCTTTGCGTTATTTGATTTAATCAAATAAATAAGTAGCTACCGGCTTTTACTTGTAACTTGTTTCCTTTCCACTAACTTTCTACTAGTATTAAGTGAAAGATCCCTTTGCTCGCAATTGAAACTCGCATTATCAAAGATCAAAGAGATCAGAGTTGAGTTAGTTACGCTATTAATTGCTTTGACCACGAAACTTTGTCGAGTTGAAACTTTATTCATAGAATAAGTACGGGTTTTTAGGAAAACGGAAATATTTTTAAAGGAAGTATCGTAAATTGACATTCATCAAAGCTTTTTGCACTGGCTAAGCGGAGGCTTTGCAGTTTGCGAAGTAAGATTGTTCACTTAGACTTTCACTATCAAACCTGACGCTTTAGCTCGAAGTAGACTGCTAGAAAGCAGACACTACCATTTACCAACCCTCATTGTACATACACGGCTTGCTAGTTATGCAACTATATTGAATTTCAACTGTGTGATTCGTTAATAGGTAGCCAAATACCTAGCCAAAAGGGAAATTTTACTAGTTTAAGCATTTACCTACAAAACAAATAGTTATCCAAACACTCGCAGTTTGCAAAACTAGTGCTACCTAACCGAGCTAAATATTCACAGTAAACAGTGTTTGAGCATACACCGCGCAAATAAAGGCAGCCCGCATCGCTAAAGTTATCTGGTTGAATTCAGCGCATTTCGCAAACAGTCTCAAAACTAAGTCGGACGCGAGCAAGCCGAGGAGTTCTGTTACCTACAGCTTCCTTTGACGGCTCCATTTTAGTTGGTAGCTCTCATCTCCCGCCTCATTGGAGAAGGCAAGTTTCCGCCAAGGATATTAACATGGTGGAAGCCGCCTGTTGCACTCATCGGTAATGACGCGTGCATATTAGGAATTGCTGTTCGCAACTTTGCGGCACTGCCACAATGTTTCCGGTTGAATGACTCTGTCTGCCAGTAAAATATAACTGGAATTCGAATTTTGAATCGCAGCTGAGGGTTCTCTGTATATTCGAAAATTAGCCAGATAAGAAATTAACCTCTCAGTAATCTGGAGTTAAGAAGGGCTAGTCGATATTATTGGATTGCTCCCTATTCAGATTTAGAAAGCAAAAAAGAAGATTGACTTGCCTCAAAACCTTCAGAACAAACTAGTCGCTTGGCAAGTTTAGCATAAGAATGTGTGTCCGTCGGTCCCTTTATATCTAAAGTTTGTATTCAGTGCCCCTAGGGGACTTCAGTGTGGACCACGACATATGACCTAGTTTTCCCTTGTCGTATAATATATTATGAAAGTTTTCTTGGTAGAATTATGACGATTTATGAAATATGCTGATAGATTTTATACTAGTTATAAATTCATAGATTTACGAGTGTGTTAACAGAGGTTGGGCAGGCAGAAATGATTTAAATTCAAAATTCTGTCGCGAGTCTGCGAGTCCCCCAGATCAGCAGTGCACCTGCCTACTGGACACCTAAGACAATTAATTTTCGTTCAGTCAGTAACTTCGTGTTCACACAGTAGAAGTCTACGACAACTGCTTACTCTTAAATCTATATATCAACTAGTCCTTATACCGAAAGATGAACAGCGAACAACGCGGTTGCCTATTGCAGCAGCTAAATGGCAAGCTGCAAGCAATATCCACCGGGATTACGTTTCCACAACTTCGACTAACTCACCCAGCTTCTGCCCAAGTAGGTTAAATTTTTAACCAATTTTATTCCGAAGATGTTCAATGTTATAAACTTATAGCACAGAATGTACTAGCAGTATATACGAGTAACTTATACAGAGTCCTTAGACCAATAGATGAACAACACGGTAGCCTAATGCAGCAGCTAAATGGCAAGTCGCGAGCAACGTCCACCGGGATTTCGGTTATATTCAATGTTATAGTTTTAAATAACAGAATGTACTTGCAGTATATTTGAGCTCCTCTTTATAGAGAGTCCTTCGGCCGAAAGATGAACAACACGGTAGCCTAATACAGCAGCTATGTGGCAACTCGCGACTCGCGAGCAACGTCCACCGGGATTTCGGTTATATTCAATGTTATAAACTTAAAGAACAGAATGTACTAGGAGTATATGTGAGCTCCTCTTTATAGAGAGTCCGTCGATCAAAAACACGGTTGCCTAATGCAGCAGCTAAGTGGCAAGTCGCGAGCAACGTCCACCGGGATTACGTTTCCATAACTTCGGCTAACTCACCCAGCTTTTGCCCAAGTAGGTTACATTTTTAACCAATTTCATTCCAAAGATGAACAACACGGTAGCCTAATGCAGCAGCTAAGTGGCAACTCGCGAGCTACGTCCACTGGGATTTCGGGTATATTAAATGTTATAGACTTAAAGAACAGAACTAGCACTATATGTGAGCTCCTCTTTATACAGAGTCCTTCGACCGAAAGATGAACAACTCTTTTGCCTAATGCAGCAGCTAAGTGGCAAGTCGCGAGCAATGTCCACCGGGATTACGGTTTTACAACCTGGACTTAATCGCCCAGCCTCTGCCCAAGTAGGTTACATTTTGAACCAATTTCATTCCAAAGATGTTCAATGTTGTAGACTTGTAGCACAGAATGTACTAGCAGTATATACGAGTTACTTATAGAGAGTCCTTAGACCAAAAGATAAACAACACGTGAGCGTAATGCAGCAGCTATGTGGCAACTCGCGAGCAACGTCCACCGGGTTTTCTGTTATATTCAATGGTCATCATTGGCCTCATACGTCTGTTACAGACGATTTATTCAGTGTCTGAGGCAAGATTTTTCATGGCTGTATAAGCCGATACGGGAGCGGCATGACTTTCCGCACGCTCTACAAACGAAGATGGAATTAGAGACTGGCACATGCATGTTTAGATGTCGTTTTTGCCTTTTGTTTGCGAGACCAGCGAACCAGGCATCGTCGTGAGCTTTACGCTCATCAAACACACGCTTTCGCCATACATCCCTATTCTCAGCAAGCTTCTCCCAGCTTTGATGGTCGATGTCAAACGCAGCCATGTCTCGCTTGGCGCAATCTTTGAAACGTAGCATCGGTCTTCCAACTCCTCTTTTGGCGTTAGCTACGGCGCCAAGCAGGACACGCCGCGGTAGACGCAAAGGTTCCATGCGGTACACATGCCCTAGCCACCGCAATCGTCTTTGCTTAAGCAAAGCGGTAAAGCTAGGCAGCTGTGCAATTTCTAGAACTCGCTCGTTTGTGACTCTGTCCTGCCAAGTTATATGCAAGATGTTTCTTACGCAGCGCATATGAAATGTGTTGAGTCGACGTTCTTGTTTTGCGTACGAAGTCCAGGTTTCAGCTCCATACAAGAGTATGCTTAGAACGCAAGTTTGGTAAACAATTATCTTGGTTTTTGTGGTCAGGTGTTTATTATTCCATACTCTTGTACTGAGCCTGCCGAACATGGTCGCCGCTTTGCCGATACGAGTATTGATCTCAGCATCGAGGGTGAGATTGTTCGACACAGTCGACCCCAAGTAGCAAAACTTGTCAACTATGTTCAAGGAACGCCACCGAGCAAAATACGTGGTGTTTCTCCACCTTGAGCTAGCACTACTGTTTTTGGCATTAATGGACATAGAGAACAGAGAACACGCATTGGAAAACTTATCAACAATGTCTTGAAGCTCACTTTGAGAATTAGCAACGAAGGCTGCATCGTCAGCGAACAAAAGGCTATCGACGAATAAGTCATCGCGGTTACGCTTTGACTTAAGAAGCGAGATATTGTACAGCTTCCCGTCAGCCCTAGTGTGCAGGTGTATACCCTGTTGGTCATCGCCGAAAGCAACTTTAAAAGCAATGAGAAGAAAATACCAAACAGGGTAGGAGCCAACACGCAGCCTTGGCGAACACCTCTACGCATTTCGAACGGCTCGGATGTATTGCCGTTAAAAACAACAGATCCTTTCATGTCCTCGTGGAAGGATTTAATGAGGCTTAGAAGTTTTGGAGGGCACCCGATGTTTAAAAGTGCAGTATAGAGTCCTTCCCTGCTCACGGTGTCGAAGGCTTTGTTAAGGTCGACGAACGCCACAAACAGAGGTGTTTTCTGCTCTCTACACTTTTCCTGCAGTTGGCGAAGTGTAAAGATCATATCTGTTGTGGAACGTTGGGCGCGGAATCCACATTGCGATTCGGGATATACACGATCAGCAAGTTTCTGGAGTCTTATTAAGACTAACCGAGCAAATAATTTACCTACTATACTTAAAGGGATATTCCACGATAACAGTTACAGTCACCGCGGTCACCTTTGCCTTTGTATAGGGTAATGATGTTAGCATCGCGCATATCCTGTGGTATATATCCCAACATTTACACAACAGATTGTGCAGGATGGGTAATATGCACTTGAGCCTGATAATTTCGGCGTGGGTACCATCGTTTCCAGGTGATTTTCCAATTTTAAGCTGCTTTACAGCCTTGTGGTACTCCTTATGGTAGGAAGATCATCTAACTCAGTCCAGGTAGCTAGTTTTGGCATGCAATCTGCAGCTTCTGGCATTATGTTCACTGGTTCTGAGTAGAGACCAACATAATGTTCTACCCATCGTTCGAGTTGGCGTTGAGCATCTGTAATAACAGTGCCGTCCGCTTCTTTAAGGGGCTGTTTTTTAGGAAAGGACCAAGGGCCTTTTAATCCCAGCGTAAACACCACCAAAGTTTCCCATATCAGCGCATGATTGAATGCTTTGACAAAGCTCGGTCCAGTATGCATTTGCGAAGTACCGTGATGTGCGTTGTAAAGCTGATTTTGCATTCGATAGGTCGATACGCGTCTTTTCGGATGGGTTTAGGCGATGTTTTAGCGCAGCTTGTCGTTTGGACTCGAGCAGAGGTGTAATGTGTTCGAGATTTTCAGCGAACCAGTCCTGGTTTTTGGCTTTCTGATAACCGAAAGCCGTACCGGCTACTTCTGTAAGTAGCTTCTTTACATTGCCCCATTCCTCCTCTATCGGAGCGTCTACATCCCAGGTGGCAACTTCGTCGCGTACCAGCTCTTCATACTTTTGGACCACCTCATCGTCTCTGGTTCTTGGAAGATCGAGCTTCTTCCTACCAGGCAATTTGGATGAGTGGATCTTTTTGTGAGCTATAGCAACTTGTGATGCCACCAGGGAGTGATCTGTGTCACAATCAGCGCTGTGAAATGATCGCGTGTGCAGGGTCTCGCGGAGATTTTTCTTTTTGGTAAGGATAAGGTCCAGTTGATGCCAGTGTCCAGAACGAGGATGTTTCCAGGACACTTTGCGAGTTGATTTGCCTTTAAAGTAGGTATTGGTAACACACAGTAGGTGTTTAGAGCAAAGCTCTAATAAACGTTGGCCGTTTTCATTAAGCTTCCCTATACCGTGGTTACCTATACAATCTGGCCAAGCAATGTTGTCCTGTCCGACCCTAGCGTTAAAGTCGCCCAGAATATATAAGCGGTCAGATGGTTTTAACCCGCGTAGAGTCTGGTCGAGCTGGTCATAAAACTGTGTTTTGGCTTCATCTGTTGAGGATAGTGTTGGTGCGTAAGCAGAAATCAGTGATACGTAACCATGGTCCGTATTTAATCGCAGCAACATAATGCGTTCCGAGATGCCGCAAGGAGCCTCTATAGATGTTAAGAGGTCGTTGCGTATGGCAAAGCCAACACCATACTCGCGCACAGCGCTGCTGTCCTTTCCTTTCCAGTAGAATGTATAATGTTGTAACAAACCCGACCCCGCAGCCTTATGAAGGACTATACGCCTCCAGCCGCCAGCCTCAGTTGTTATGAAGATGATGTCTTGAGTTCTAGATTTCATAGAAACCCATACCTCAAGCACAGTGTATATAATGGCTCGTGATATAAAAGTGATGTCTAGTTAATTATTGACCCATACGTTGTGTTTAAATAAAGTAATATGTAACCCAAAAATTCTTTTAAAGGTAATTGAGACATCTCTATACAAGCTATTATAATAAAAGTGATTCTGATGAACAGGAGAAGGAAAGGACAGGAAACTGAACTCCAAACGGGCCCCCGCTACTACGCCCGAGGAATATGGAAGCCCTCGCCAATATATACCTATCTGTATTCATAAACGCTCCACGGTCATCCCCACATAATCAGCCCTACGCATGCAAATTCTTCATGCATAAAACTTCATTGTAAAGACAACCATTAGGGCGTCCACTAAATACAAACGGTAAATTATCTGCTTCCCCCCAGAAGAAGGATAAATATGGTGAGACCTACCGTCTCTGCTAATAGACGCGCCAAAACCACAGGCGCTTGTAGTGCTTAAAAGCACTACGAAGAAGGCTAGGTGATAGGAATCATTTAGATTCTGATACTCATGGAGTAGTACATGTAGAATTGATGTAGTTAGTCTCATCATGACTAACCCAAAATAGATACCTCAGTATCAGTTTAGTAAAATTAGTTCAATGTATATTATCAGTTGAATGCCATGATTCCAACTGAAATTCGTTGAAGGATATGGGTAGTGACCCGAAGGCCAGAACATCCAGATATACTTATGCAAAAGACGTCTGTCTACATTTATTCAAATCCATATGGAGGTCTGATAGGGAAGGAATATTCAATTCCTTAAATATGAGTTTCACATTGCGAGCCCAAAGGGTGATCTGGGAAAGCTAAAAGCAAATCCCATATAAGTAGTAAATAGGCTGATGCAATTATGAAAACCCATATGACCGCCTGTGGTCGAATAAATGGTCTTTGATCAGAAACGCTAATGCATAGATATCGAATGCAAAATGATAGTATAGCTGGAACAGATCAGTGTTGATGATAGATTTCAATTGTCACATGACATTCAAGGACAATTAGTAGTTAAAGATAGGTTGTTTAGTCATAGATTTGTTAGGCATCTATGGGCCAATCATGAATAATTTTATAAATAATATAATCATTTAGATGACTGATACAAAATCAAGCATCAGAACCCAAATAAGGGTAGGAATAAGGATTGTAGGTATTGTCTACCAAACATATCCATTACTTCAGATAAATATTTACTTGAATTAACAAGTAAGAGCAAATTCACTGTGAACACACAGTCATATCCACATTCTTTATAGAATAAACAATTATGTCAGTTATGCTTGGTAGACAAAAATATAGGATAGTATATTATCCATTCTACCAGCCATACATACTCTTAGATAAGAGTACTAACTAAGTACTATAAAATATTATTGTGTTAAGTACATGTTGTCCACGGCTGGACACATCCCATTCTGAAGAACATTTTGTTTGTATAACAAAATATTGTTATAAACAAATGCTCGTCCACTGCCGGACATATTCCAATACTGAAGACTGTTTTCTTTGTAAGACAAAGAAACTGTTGTAAATGATTATTTGTCCACTGTTGGACATAACCAATAAATTAGTAGATATTTAACATTAATCAATTAAGTCCATAGTTGCTCAGCAACCATAGTACTTAAAATAGAAATCTGTCCACTGATGGGCCAAGCCAAACAGTAGGTAAGTAGATACAATATGTAAGTATGTTTTAACCACAGGAATTTTATCAAATAAATCCTTGATCGCTCAGCAATTATAGAATAGTAATTTATCCACTGATGACCACAGCAATTAATAGATAAGTAGATATCTAACCATATCTACTTATGTAAGTTTTAACACAGGAACTTTATGCTAGTAGCGCATAGCAATAATAAATTATGTTATTAATTTGGTTATTAAAGTCATATATATGGCATGATAGATAGACAAGTAAGGAATAGGAGTAAGGGGATTATAGGGTATCCTACCTATTCCTAACATCTAATTTACCTATCTACCGACACACTAAATAGCCCAAATTTCCCTAATTAAAGATTAGATGTGAACACTACAAAGTTTATATGAAACAATCAGAACGCAGATTCTTTAAAACGACAACAAAACAAAGTTATTGCAATAAAATGACCTTAGCACTATAAACCAAAGCATAAGACCATGTTCCGAATCTTATCAGCTTTCAATGAATACAAAACTATCAAGCATAGGTAATTAATATGTTTGTAAACATTCATATAGGGAATATATACTGCTGATAGGATTCGAAAGAAAGCATGAATTGTACTTATCCATCTGGAACTTGAAGCCACCAGCACACGAAGAACCAACAACGACGACATCCACAATGCCGATTCCAGTGCACGCTGAAGCACGCATCCTCTGTATCCAACAACACACCATACACGGGTTCAAAGCACTTTTCACCATCCAAACACACTCGCGAAACGAGGGTGACCAGGCAAACGTCGATACTCCCTGGTCTGCGGCGCGACTCCACCAGGACTGATAGATAAACTAATCACTGCACTAGGTATTCCTTTTCTGTCCTGGGAGACTTCACGATTAGAACTGAACTGCCCGCAGGCCGTATGGCTTGCTATTTTATACCAAAAAGCTTCGAACTTACGAGAAGAATAATGTTCTCGAAATCTGCTACTCAGTACGAAAGAAGATATTCTCTTCTATTTCAAACACATTTTAGAAGACATTATACTATTCTAGATTTTTAGAATGTCTTGTTTCGCTACTTGTTGCCAGACACCAATTCAGGAAGGGCCACGACCCATCCTGACATCCAAGAAAACTTTTAGTGTATATTGAGTAAATCATGGGTTTACCAATATTATTAAACATTTATTGTTGGTTTATAGAATTTTTAGAAAATACATCAATTTTCTATAAACCGAAGTGTGACTAATAGAATAAACCTTAGGTATTTCAGTCGCTATGGCACTATAATAGGCCTAGTAGGGCCCTGTCTAAAGTGACACCTTGCAGTTTCCGCTACTCGACAATAGATGGCAGCAGATTACACCACCTCGCGCACCCAACCTCACTTCAGTCACACACCTATCATTATAAATGCCACGAAAAATTATAAATGCCACTGCAAACGCTGATCAACTATCAGACTAATTATCCAAAATTATTTAGACTTGCAAATATGAACAATATAAAAAGAAAATAAACAAAACATTTCAATATTGCTTCACGCACATAGCGCCATCTCTCAGCCGCATTCCGAACCTCCATACCAAGCTTGACAGAACAGAACCAAACCCACAAGTATTGAATCACATTCCACAGCGGCGACACCAATAGATGTCGCTGTCCCGAATCTTTATAATTAATAAAGACCAGGATACAAGCCTTACAATTCGCCCCCTATTTTATGTAAAATTTAGCTACTTGGAGCTAAATTGAACATAAAATATCAATAACATCAGACACTTCCTGCCCCCAACACTTACAAAACTCCATAAATGTGTATGCCTGAACTAAATGTCATGGAGCCCTAATAGTATTTACGCTAAAAGCTGTATACATCTCTGAATGAAGTTACCTTCGCCAAATGCTGCAAATTACACAATTTTACGCTGAATGCAGAATTAACAATTCTCACGCCAATGTGCTAAGTTACGCCAAGAGCAAAAAAAAAAATTACGCAGGTTACGCTTAATGCAACTATGCCTACGCCAAGTGCTTTATTACCAGTAATACTACGCTAAAAGCAGCCAAGTGCTTTTAATATGATTATTCTACCCAAAGTGCTTGTGCCAATAATTACTATTGTCATTCCTGAAAATCATGGATGCTTCATAATAAAGAATTATACAAAGAATCTGAATTGAAAAATGTTATAAATTGAATTTAAGCGTTTAAACCAAATCTTTGTGCAATCTGTTGTGTGTAGGTTGTATTATAGATAGATTCACTAACACTTAGTGTTAGAAACCTATTATAATCTCCGTGAACTGTCTGTATGGTTGCCTTGTTCACAGATTTTCACACGAAAACCTGCTGTGAATTTTGCTTGCAACATTACCATAAACAGCGAACCAGCTGAAAGCTAGACTTCATGCTGACCCAAAAAATCCAGCCTCTTCGCCAGCTATCTGCCACAGTAATGACAGAGTAATGAATGATTTGGCTTAAATCAGACCTTAACTCAAAATAGCTAAGATCTTGCAAAATCAGAATACATATGTAATTTAATTAAAATAAGGTTCCCTAACTCACATCCATGACATGATAGAACCAAAAAAAAAAAAAGACATATTAGAGAACTGTTCTGATCAAATCGTGAGATATGTTGTGTGTTTGGACCAATCTGGTCCTAAATGTTCAGTCTGCAAAATTACCATGTTAAGAAGAATACACTCGTATTCTTCCCTTTGTGTTTTTGCTAGCAATACTACCTCTAACAGTGAAATTACGCAAACATATCTTGCCATTGTGCTAACAAAATATGCCTGCCATTAAATCACTGCAGAAGTAAATACAGAGTGTCGTGAGATGATTTGATCCTGAACCTTTATATGAAAATAACAATTCTAGCTAATTACTTTAAAGTTATAGAAAGAAAAAGAAAAAAAAATCATAAAATTTTATCAAAATAAAACATAAGCAAGTAAGTCAGATTTTCAGGAAAGTAAAAGACTTCAGAGCTAATTAAACCACCAAACTTATGACACTTACAAATTGAGCAGAACAAACATACCATTTATGCAAAAGTGCCATCCAATTCAGGCATATATCATTATCAAATAAAATGTCGCCCCCCAAATTGTTAAATTTTAAGAAATATTAGGTAAAATTTCGCCCCCCAAATCTATAGAGTCACTGTTTCCAAAAACTATTAAGAATTCCGTCCGACAAAAGTTCTACACTTGATCTCATCACACAACAATAGACAATTCCTAATCTCCTAACAACCTATTAAATAAGCAATGAACCAATAGAATCATATCTACCCCAAACATAAACACTAACTCCTGTACTATAACTCTCTAAATCATTACCTCCTGGACCACAGTTTAGTCGACACCTCCTAGACTACTACTATCTCCTAGACCTATACCTAAATATAACATCATCTAGACCTAGATCTACATCCATACACAACATTTCCTAGATCATATTTAATCACCAGCTCCTAGACTATAACCACTATCTCCTAGACTATCATTACCGTTTCCTGCAATCTACTTATTAACACCTTCTAGACCTCGTTCTATAGATGTGACATGACCCAGTCCTCTATTTAATCATCGGTTCTCCAGACTACAATCTATCATCAATACTGCTTGAACACTAGATAAAACCTATACTTAGAAACATACATAATGACCTCAACTATCAACTCCCAGTCTACCAGATAAAATTGGACACCGCCTCCCTTACTACATAATCGGTATTCCCCAGATTGTAGACCTGCAAGAAATAAAAAGTTACTGCATGAAATAGTGAAATTTAGTTTTCTTGAAATAAAACTTATATTGGTTGTAAAAGAATAATTGCTATAGCATATACTGAAAGGATTTAAAAATAAAACAAAAAAAGTTATTTTGTAATATTGGGGGTGTCCCCCCAGAATGGCCACCCTACTCCCCAACAGTTTAACTTAAATGGTCCTCCTCATAGTATGTAATATTAATTTTAATATTTCTCTCTTTCCATAAGATAAAATTCTTTAGTACTATGGACCAGTTAAGTGCAACTGTGCCATTCCCCTTACACAAAAATATGCTCATTAAAATGATGCTTACTATTATCATTTAGTGATATTGATTAATTATTGGAAATATAGCACATATTGTAAATGTTGAATGAGCATAATTTTGTCCCAACAATTATCCTTTATTTACATAAAGTTCCTTACAATTATTAACTTAAACTAAGGATAATATCGAGATAAATGAATAGCATTGAAATTGCCCTTATAACTTTTGTTTCAGGATGCATAAGAGTATATACATTAGCATGAGGTATAGAAGCTACTATATAGGGCCCTTCATAAAGAAGTCCGAATTTCTTTGTAACCTTTTTTTCTGCATCTGATTTGTTTAATTTACGAATCTTTACAAAATCACCAAGATTAAAAGTTATTAGATGATGTGATTTATTGTACTGGTACTGCCTTTTGATACTTGCTTCTTTCAAATTGACTCGTACTCTTTTAATTATGTCATCATGATTAAGTTGTCTATTAATACCAGGTAAGTAAGTATCAAAAGACAAAGAGTTAGACAATCCATATACAATTTCATTTGGAGTGAACTTGGTCGATTCATGATAAGTATTGTTGTATAATGTTTCTATGTTTTCAAATAATTATTCCACCCTTTATGATTCTTGTGGCAGTAAGTTCTGAACATTCGACCAAGTTCCTGTTGACACGCTCAGTAATGTTGGGCCTGGGGTTCCTAATAGTAGTATAAATGAACTTTATGCCCATTTCTGACAGAGTGTTTCTCCAAAGGTCACTTATGAATTGACTACCATTATCTGTCATCACCACCTTAGGTTTAATAATTTGACAGAATTGTTTAAATTTAGTGACTACTGCTCTAGCAGTGGCTTTCTTTAAATCATACATTTTTACAAACTTACTAAATGAATCCTGAATAACAAGAATGTAGGCAGAACCAAAACTACTCTTTGGAAGAGGTCCATACAAATCTGCACAAACTAAATCACCTACATTTTGTGTCAAAATGGATTTTCATTCCCCTACAAATTTAATGTTATCACTCTTTGATAGTTGACAAATATGACATTTCCTAAGGCAAATATTTATTTCTTTCCTCATTCTAGGCCAAAAGAAACGTTCTTTCAAATACTGAAATATTTTTAAAGATCCTTGATGCCCCATTTCTTTATGTGTTTGAGTGATAATATTTTCTCTTAATTGTTCAGGTAAATAAATTACAGAAAGATCTTGATTAGGCCCATGATTAAAGTATAAAATATTATCTTTCAATACACATCTTTTTGCTATCCTATTCAATCTTGTATTATTGATTGTGTCTGAGTTATTCAATAATGACATAATTTCTTTAATTTCTGAATCATTTTGCTGGTATTGTTCAATATCTTTAAGTTTACTTAATAACTCTTTGTTCTTTGTTTTTCCATATAAAATATTTCAGGACACTGAATTCGTTCTTCCTGTACAATTGCCCTTGGGAAGGAAACCTGGACAAAACATCCACTGCAACATTATCTTTACCTTTAACATGCTCAACTGTGTAGTTAAATTGTTCTAAAAACAAAATCCATCGAACAATCCGACTATTATATAGTTTCCAATTATTTACAAAACTAACGCCTTGTGGTCTGTCCTAATTATTACACGGGCTCCTCTTAGATATGTTTCAAATTTTCTAAGACAATAAATTACCGCCCAAAATTCTTGTTCAGTTACAGTCCACCTAAGTTCAGGTCCCTTTAATGCCTTACTACAATATCCTAGTATTTGCATTTCCCTGAATCATCATACTGATATAATACACCTGCTAGTCCTACCCCGAGCAATCAGTCTGAAGGTAATATTCTTTTGTAGTATCGGGATGATGTAACATAATAGTATTTATGAAACTATTTTTAATTGAATCAAAAGCTTCTTGAGCTTCAGAAGACCAGTGCCACACTTTACCCTTTTTCAGCAATTCACATAGAGGTATTATTTTAGTACTGTAATCTGGAATGAATTTACGATAATAGTTGCATAATCCCAGGAAAGCTCTTAAATGTTTTATTTTTAGGGACTGGAAAGTTTTGAATTGATTCTATTTTTTCAGGATCGGTTTTAATGCCTTCTGGAGTAATAATATGACCCAACATTTTTACTTCTTTACAAATGAATTTACATTTCTCAATGTTGCAAGTCAGTCCAGCAGCTCTGAGTTTTCCTATGACAATATTTATATGGTCTAAATGGTCTTCTAAAGTCCCGCTAGTAAGTATGGCCAAATCATCTAAGTAATTAACACAAAAGTCTCTCACTTCTGGCCCTAGGATCAGGTCCATAGCTCTGCTGAAGCTACCTACTGAAGTTTTGAGACCCTGTGGTAATACATTGTAAATGTATGATTTGCCATTAAATGTAAAACCGGTATATTTCCTACTTTCTTTAGTGATTGGAATCTGAAAATATGCATTATTAAGGTCTATGATGCTAATATAATTAACTAACACCATGAAATGCATTTAAAACATCAATCTGCATAGGTGGAGCTTCTGATTCCGCTACCATATATTTATTTATTTCTCTAGCATCCAATAATACTCTGATTGAGCCATCAGGTTTGATAGTAAAAGTTAATGAACTACTATATGGTGTGGATGCTCGAGAGATAATTCCCATTTCCATCATCTCAGATAATTTATCTTCCATTTTTTTTCTATAAGCATAAGGTATAGGGTATGTCCTTTTAATAAAAGGAATGTGCTCACTCATTTTGATTTCATGTTCATAGCAATTTGCTCTACCTAACCTCTTAGTGAACACCTCCTTGTGCTGAGTAAGAACTTGTTTTAACTTATCTAACTCAGGGTTCTGTAAAGGTATTCCAATCTTTATATTATCTAAATATCCTTGAAAATCATCTACCTTACTAAGAGCAGAAACTTGGGACATTGGTGGAATTAGTTTTTGGAAGGGCACAAAGACTTCAGTTCCTCCTATGAAAATACCTAGAGGTTCTCTAAGTTGAATTAAAGTCTTGTGTAACTTAAGCCAATCAAAACCTAAAATCATAGAATGAATCAAATTAGGTATGATTAAAAATTGTGTCTGAATTTCTGTCTTTCCTAAGGTTACAGGTAATAAAACTGTTTGTTGAATTTTGAACTTTTCCGTCCTACTGCTCCTCTAACCTGTATTGGTTTCACAGGCAGTGTGGGTATTTTTTGATTTGCCTCTGATAAATTGATCCAGAAAGACTCAGAGACACATGTTACATCACTGCCTGTGTCAACAAGACAAATAAACCGTTTCTCAAAAACTTTGACTTCAATTTCTGCTCTTATCACTTCCATTCTCTCATCAAATACAGCGTTATCTTCTTCATCAAATAAAGAAGATACTAATGAGGATTCTGTAGGTATACTATCCGTTAGCTGATCACTCTGAATTTGCATAGTGTTGACGATGGCTAGTTCTAAATTAGGATCATCAATTTCATCATTTTATATCCTAAACCTCTCCTATCACCTGCCATCCGTGTCTGCTCAATATCCGGTATAATAGGTTTCCTCAATCCATTATTGTTTTTGCCTAATGTTTGTCCAGGTTTCCATCCCATCCTTAACATAATATTTAAAGTAACTGGTATGTTAGAGCCAAATGAAATGGGGCTACTTTCATTGGCTCTTACTAGTTTAAATTTTGCGCATTATCTTCTATGACAATTTGTTCCGGGCTCTCAACAAATTTATGTTATTAGCTCTTCGTTCTGGTAAGGCGGCTGCTGGAATTCCTGGGCGTGTGGAGTTGCTGGTCGACGGACGATTTTGACGCTGGAATCCTTTCCCGTTGCTCCCTTGATATACTTTGTTTCCTCCTGAGAAAGGTTGAGGTTTTGGATGCTTTTGGTTGTAGAATGGGTTTTCAGTTTATTAATATCATCCAGTCTTCTTAGAAATTCTGTTGCCTCCAATATGTTTACAACTGGTTGACTGGCCCATGCGTACTGCACCTCCCTAGGAAAATGTCGCATTATGTCTCCTATCAGCTGCTTCTCTGGAATGGGATAGCTCAGCATCTTAGCTTGGGCTGTGAGAGAAATGAAGTGACCCAACATAGTGGGCTCACGTTCCTTATCCCATTCACTGCAGACTATTTTCCTTCTCAGCTCATTCTGCTCTGCTTCGCCCCAGTAGGTATTTAAAAAGTCCCGTTTAAAATCTTGCAACCCAGTCCATCGATCCTTATATATCCTTGCCCAATCTCTTGTTTCTCCTTCAAGACACTCGATGATCAAATCTACTTCGTTGTTGTTTACCGGTGTCTTTTTCAGCCAAGAAGTCAGATCTTCAATAAATGTGACGGGTCGAGATTTTTTACTGCCTGGAAATCTAGGCTTTTCTACATTTATAGACTGAGATACATTAACATAACATATTTTCTGACTAGGATTAGATAAATCCTTGTTGGGACATATCAGGGTCCGGGTCACTTTGGACTGGGCTGGAGGCTGCTGTATTAATTTTAACTTCCAATTGGGAGATCTTCTGGTTGATTAACCCAATTGATCTTCTTAACATCTTATTCATCGCTCTAAAGGTAGATGAAAGTACAGGGACTGGACTATGTCTTTCTACAGAGGCTTGGCGTTGTTGGCGTACTCTAGGCATTTTGATTGTCTTTTAGTTCAAAACATAATAACTATAGACACTAAAATATTTGGTATCTTAATCACTGTCTAAATCACTTTAAAAGAATTAGGTATCTTAGTCACTATCTGAGCACTAAAAATTTTTAGGTATCTTAGTCACTATTTAAATCACTTTAAAAGAATTAGGTATCTTAGTCACTATCTAAGCACTAAAAAATTTAAGTATCTTAGTCACTATCTAAGCACTCAAAGAAAAAAAAAAAAAGTTAGGTATCTTAGTCACTATCTGAACAGTTCACTTATTTACTCCACACTATTCTTGATTAAATACTCCTCGTACTCTCCTAAAATCAAAACAAAGTATTTCAAATCTCAGATTTATCTAAATAAGTTTCAACTTAATGAAGAACAAATACTGATGATTCACATAATGTATTATGCGTTCACAAGTAGGTCCCATGTTTAATCAAAATAAATTGTGTATTATTGTTTGTCAAATTTTCAATAAATACCTACACTTTACTATCTACAAGGCTAGTCTTATAACTCTCCATTATGTACACCACCAACTTCAAAGAAGTACCATCTCTTCAACTAAGTAAATATGGTAAAGCAACGCTAGATACATACAAAGTCTTCAAATTCCATGGGAAACAAGCTACAATAGTCGTAGTAAGATATTTTCCTACCTATTAATTTTGTTATGAAGTAAATAATAAACAAAGGGTATATACAACATCAACTTAGCACGGCCAAACCTACTAAGAGGCAAATAAATAACCAATTCTTAAATTCCAACTTTCTTAGGTCTAATGCCTAGATTATGTTTAGCTCAAAGCATTCCTATGACCCCAAACAATACCTACAATATCTAAGATTGTTCAAAATGCAATGCCCAATTGTACTCAATGGATTTCTTACACAATTTACAAAAATCAACAGAGATTTGTAATGATATTCAAGAATGTGTTAGTGAATGATTTTAACCTATGTTAAAACTTACTTGAATGTTGTCTTATCCTTTCAAGTGCATTTTTATCACAAAAAATCACTAACTCAAGACACTTCACTGATTCCAAAGGAATCTTTAGAACTAACACTAAAAACTTCACAGCACGCACAAAACTTACTGAATTCATTGTTTTTTCACTAAAAGCTTGGATACTTAATCAGATTTTTGTCTTAAAAACACTAAAGACTTCGCGGAAAATTCGCGTCGCGATTTTTACAAAGAACTGTCAAAACATAACCAAAAACAAACACGTACTTTTTTTTCACTCATTCTACATTAATCATAAAGTCGGAGCGAGATAGCAAGACACGAAAATACTACTAGTATGACAGACTGCGTCTCTTTCTTAAATAGAATTTAGCTAATCAAGCGAAAAAATAAAGCATCAGGCTGACGTATCAAGGCTGCGTTTCGTTTTCGTTAAAAAAAATTTCTCAATGTTATTTTTAGATGGAAAAATGTTTTACAAATTTACCATTTAAAATTATAATAGCAAAAAAATAACCTAAATAATGATTATTCTTACACAAATATTGTAAAATCTACGCGAAAATATAATTTGCAAAGTTCCTAACGTGAAATTTCTTGGTTTGAATTTTGATGTTTTCAAAATTATTAGACGAAACCTTGTAGTGCGAACGCACCCCAATTTGACATTTCAAATACGTAAAATTTATTTGCGTATTAATATTTACTTCTATTTTTCAGGAAAACCATTGGAAAATCGCTTGTTAATGACCTGCATGATGACTCAAAACGCTCTTCAAGGGACCCCACGGAACCCAGAATCCCGCCACCCCTCCGCCAGTTCACAGAATCACAACATGTACATGAAATGTCTCAATTTTGGGACCTTTTTATTCTGGTCACGCGCAACAAATGTAACAAACCCGACCCCGCAGCCTTATGAAGGACTATACGCCTCCAGCCGCCAGCCTCAGTTGTTATGAAGATGATGTCTTGAGTTCTAGATTTCATAGAAACCCATACCTCAAGCACAGTGTATATAATGGCTCGTGATATAAAAGTGATGTCTAGTTAATTATTGACCCATACGTTGTGTTTAAATAAAGTAATATGTAACCCAAAAATTCTTTTAAAGGTAATTGAGACATCTCTATACAAGCTATTATAATAAAAGTGATTCTGATGAACAGGAGAAGGAAAGGACAGGAAACTGAACTCCAAACGGGCCCCCGCTACTACGCCCGAGGAATATGGAAGCCCTCGCCAATATATACCTATCTGTATTCATAAACGCTCCACGGTCATCCCCACATAATCAGCCCTACGCATGCAAATTCTTCATGCATAAAACTTCATTGTAAAGACAACCATTAGGGCGTCCACTAAATACAAACGGTAAATTATCTGCTTCCCCCAGAAGAAGGATAAATATGGTGAGACCTACCGTCTCTGCTAATAGACGCGCCAAAACCACAGGCGCTTGTAGTGCTTAAAAGCACTACGAAGAAGGCTAGGTGATAGGAATCATTTAGATTCTGATACTCATGGAGTAGTACATGTAGAATTGATGTAGTTAGTCTCATCATGACTAACCCAAAATAGATACCTCAGTATCAGTTTAGTAAAATTAGTTCAATGTATATTATCAGTTGAATGCCATGATTCCAACAGAAATTCGTTGAAGGATATGGGTAGTGACCCGAAGGCCAGCACATCCAGATATACTTATGCAAAAGACGTCTGTCTACATTTATTCAAATCCATATGGAGGTCTGATAGGGAAGGAATATTCAATTCCTTAAATATGAGTTTCACATTGCGAGCCCAAAGGGTGATCTGGGAAAGCTAAAAGCAAATCCCATATAAGTAGTAAATAGGCTGATGCAATTATGAAAACCCATATGACCGCCTGTGGACGAATAAATGGTCTTTGATCAGAAACGCTAATGCATAGATATCGAATGCAAAATGATAGTATAGCTGGAACAGATCAGTGATGATGATAGATTTCAATTGTCACATGACATTCAAGGACAATTAGTAGTTAAAGATAGGTTGTTTAGTCATAGATTTATTAGGCATCTATGGGCCAATCATGAATAATTTTATAAATAATATAATCATTTAGATGACTGATACAAAATCAAGCATCAGAACCCAAATAAGGGTAGGAATAAGGATTGTAGGTATTGTCTACCAAACATATCCATTACTTCAGATAAATATTTACTTGAATTAACAAGTAAGAGCAAATTCACTGTGAACACACAGTCATATCCACATTCTTTATAGAATAAACAATTATGTCAGTTATGCTTGGTAGACAAAAATATAGGATAGTATATTATCCATTCTACCAGCCATACATACTCTTAGATAAGAGTACTAACTAAGTACCATAAAATATTATTGTGTTAAGTACATGTTGTCCACGGCTGGACACATCCCATTCTGAAGAACATTTTGTTTGTATAACAAAATATTGTTATAAACAAATGCTCGTCCACTGCCGGACATATTCCAATACTGAAGACTGTTTTCTTTGTAAGACAAAGAAACTGTTGTAAATGATTATTTGTCCACTGTTGGACATAACCAATAAATTAGTAGATATTTAACATTAATCAATTAAGTCCATAGTTGCTCAGCAACCATAGTACTTAAAATAGAAATCTGTCCACTGATGGGCCAAGCCAAACAGTAGGTAAGTAGATACAATATGTAAGTATGTTTTAACCACAGGAATTTTATCAAATAAATCCTTGATCGCTCAGCAATTATAGAATAGTAATTTATCCACTGATGACCACAGCAATTAATAGATAAGTAGATATCTAACCATATCTACTTATGTAAGTTTTAACACAGGAACTTTATGCTAGTAGCGCATAGCAATAATAAATTATGTTATTAATTTGGTTATTAAAGTCATATATATGGCATGATAGATAGACAAGTAAGGAATAGGAGTAAGGGATTATAGTGTATCCTACCTATTCCTAACATCTAATTTACCTATCTACCGACACACTAAATAGCCCAAATTTCCCTAATTAAAGATTAGATGTGAACACTACAAAGTTTATATGAAACAATCAGAACGCAGATTCTTTAAAACGACAACAAAACAAAGTTATTGCAATAAAATGACCTTAGCACTATAAACCAAAGCATAAGACCATGTTCCGAATCTTATCAGCTTTCAATGAATACAAAACTATCAAGCATAGGTAATTAATATGTTTGTAAACATTCATATAGGGAATATATACTGCTGATAGGATTCGAAAGAAAGCATGAATTGTACTTATCCATCTGGAACTTGAAGCCACCAGCACACGAAGAACCAACAACGACGACATCCACAATGCCGATTCCAGTGCACGCTGAAGCACGCATCCTCTGTATCCAACAACACACCATACACGGGTTCAAAGCACTTTTCACCATCCAAACACACTCGCGAAACGAGGGGTGACCAGGCAAACGTCGATACTCCCTGGTCTGCGGCGCGACTCCACCAGGACTGATAGATAAACTAATCACTGCACTAGGTATTCCTTTTCTGTCCTGGGAGACTTCACGATTAGAACTGAACTGCCCGCAGGCCGTATGGCTTGCTATTTTATACCAAAAAAGCTTCGAACTTACGAGAAGAATAATGTTCTCGAAATCTGCTACTCATTACGATAGAAGATATTCTCTTCTCTTTCATACACATTTTAGAAGACATTCGACTATTCTAGATTTTTTTAGAATGTCTTGTTTCGCTACTTGTTGCCAGACACCAATTCAGGGAAGGGGCCACGACCCATCCTGACATCCAAGAAAACTTTTAGTGTATATTGAATAAATCATGGGTTTACCAATATTATTAAACATTTATTGTTGGTTTATAGAATTTTTAGAAAATACATCAATTTTCTATAAACCGAAGTGTGACTAATAGAATAAACCTTAGGTATTTCAGTCGCTATGGCACTATAATAGGCCTAGTAGGGCCCTGTCTAAAGTGACACCTTGCAGTTTCCGCTACTCGACTATAGATGGCAGCAGATTACACCACCTCGCGCACCCAACCTCACTTCAGTCACACACCCCTATCATTATAAATGCCACGAAAAATTATAAATGCCACTGCAAACGCTGATCAACTATCAGACTAATTATCCAAAATTATTTAGACTTGCAAATATGAACAATATAAAAAGAAAATAAACAAAACATTTCAATATTGCTTCACGCACATAGCGCCATCTCTCAGCCGCATTCCGAACCTCCATACCAAGCTTGACAGAACAGAACCAAACCCACAAGTATTGAATCACATTCCACAGCGGCGACACCAATAGATGTCGCTGTCCCGAATCTTTATAATTAATAAAGACCAGGATACAAGCCTTACAATGTGTCTCACGCAAGGAACCCTCGTCAGGGAGTCTGGTCTCTTGTAAAGCGCAAACAGCAATGTTCAGTCTGTGTAGTTCGACGTCAATTACGGCAGTTTTACGCAGATCTTGTGCGTCAGTAGAAGAACCTCCACAGGTGTCAGGGAGGCCTGTCCTCATAGTACGGACATTCCATGTTGCAAATCGCATGGATAAGCGGGGTTGGTTTGTGATGTTTTTTTGCCTGTTAGTTGCAGGTGTACAATGTAACGGCGCCGATTGTCCAGTTGAGGCTGGTGCTCTCTACACCCTAAAAGAGCAAACCAGCACCGGGGCGGATCAGTACCTTATTGGTCGGGGGCTGCCCAACTTGGAGCGGGCGGTAACTGATCAGTGGGTCTACGATGGACCCTCCCACTGACGGAAGCGACCCCTGGCGCCCGCACTTACGCCCATACGTGCAGACTTATAACCGGTCACTGCCACTTCCCGTGTTGTTATCCGCGAGACGCGGGTGAAGTTTCCTCTCCACAGACACTGCGTTGCCTGGGACGCAATTATGGAAAACGCAGGGCTGCCCAGGACCTGCGCCACCCTCTCGGCCTTCCTGGCTGACTCCACAGGAACGACGAGTCGATACGTGCGGAGCCAGGTCGGCTGCAGGAGTCTGCCGCACGATATATATGACTTAATCGTACCTGACGGAGACCCCATTCCGGGTTTAAGTGTGGAGTTTTCCTTCTCCAGGACCCTGATCCACTTGGGTCGGAATGAATCCCTCGGTCGGCTCTTACGACCCCCACGGGAAGAGAAGGGGTGGTGCTATTCTACTCTGCCGGCACCACACGGCTAATTCAATTCAATGGTATAGACTTAAATAACAGAATGTACTTGCAGTACATGTGAGCTCCTTAAAAGATTCTTTCAACTGAAAGATGAACAACTTGCCTAATGCAGCAGCTCAGTGGCAAGTCGCGAGCAACGTCCACCGGGATTACGGTTTCACAACTTCGACTAACTCACCCAGTTTCTGCCCAAGTAGGTTACATTTCTAACCAATTTCATTCCAAAGATGTTCAATGTAGTAGAATTATAGCACAAAGTGTACTTGCAGTAGGTATATGTGAGTTACTTATACAGACTCTAGACCAAAAAATGAACATCGCGGGTCCATAATGCAGCAGCTATGTGGCAAGTTGCGAGCAACGTCCACCGGGATTTCGGTTTCTGACATCTTGGACTAACTCACACAGATTTCGAAGATATTCAATGTTATAGACTTAAAGAACAGAATGTAGCTATATGTGAGCTCCTCTTTATAGAGAGTCCTTCGGTTGCCCAATGCAGCAGCTAAGTGGCAAGTATATGTGAGCTTCTCTTTATAGAGAGTCTTACGGTTGCCTAATGCAGCAGCTAAGTGGCAAGTATATGTGAGCTTCTCTTTATAGAGAGTCTTACGGTTGCCTAATGCAGCAGCTAAGTGGCAAGTATATGTGAGCTTCTCTTTATAGAGAGTCTTACGGTTGCCTAATGCAGCAGCTAAGTGGCAAGTCGCGAGCAACGTCCACCGGGATTACGGTTCCACAACTTGGACTAACTCGCCCAGCTTCTGCCCAAGTAGGTTACATTTTTAACCAATTTCATACCAAAGATGTAGTATACCGGGAGTAACGGAAAGGGTATAACAAGCCGAAAGGAGGTCAAGGTACTCATGAAACTGAACAACTTTCCCCATGGAACATGGGTCGAAATATGAAAAAAAAATTTGGACTTCCCATACAAAATCGCCGATGAGCTAATTGATTTACTATGGGAGGTCCAAATTTTTTTTTCATATTTCGACCCATGTTCCATGGGGAAAGTTGTTCAGTTTCATGAGTACCTTGACCTCCTTTCGGCTTGTTATACCCTTTCCGTTACTCCCTGTATACGAGTTACTTATACAGAGTCTTTAGGCCAAAAGATGAACAACACGGTAGCCTAATTCAGCAGCTATGTGGCAAGTCGCGAGCAACGTCGACCGGGATTTCGGTTATATTCAATGTTATAGACTTATAGAACAAAATGTACTAGCAGTACATGTGATCTCCTCTTTATAGAGAGTCCTTCGACCGAAAGATGAACAGCGAACAACGCGGTTGCCCAATGCAGCAGCTAAGTGGCAAGTCGCGAGCAATGTCCACCGAGATTTCGGTTATATTCAATGTTATAGACTTAAAGAACAGAATGTACTTGCAGTATATGCGAGCTCCCCTTTATAGAGAGTCCTTCGACTAAAAGATGAACATCGCGGGTCCCTAATGCAGCAGCTGAGTGGCAAGTCGCGAGCAACGTCCACCGGGATTAGGTACGGTTCCACAACTTGGAATAACTCGCCCAGCTTTTGCCCAAGTAGGTTACATTTTTAACAAATTTCATTCCAAATATGTTCAATGTTGTAGACTTATAGCACAGAATGCACTAGCAGTATATACGAGTTACCTACTTAAATAGAGTCCTTAGACCAAAAGATGAACAACACGGTAGATGCAGCAGGTATGTGGCAACTTGCGTGCAACGGCACGGTTTCTGACAACTTGGACTAACTCACCCAGATTTCGAAGATATGCAATGTTATAGACTTAAAGAACAGAATGTATATGTGAGCTCCTGTTTATAGAGAGTCCTTCGGTTGCCTAATGCAGCAGCTAAGTGGCAAGTCGCGAGCAACGTCTACCGGGATTACGGTTCCACAACTTGGACTAACTCGTCCAGTTTCTGCCCAAGATGTTTAAATTTTGAACCAATTCATTCCGAAGATGTTCAATGTTGTAGCACAGAATGTACCAGTGTAGCGTACTAGACGAGCTAATTTAGTATGCTTGTCTAACTACATGCTGTCTGTTTTAACATTTCTTACAATTAGCTTATTATTTACCTATAGGCGAGGAAACTTGATATCTTGTGAAGATATCTTTAAGATAGATTTCTTGGCGCTTTTTATTGAATTAAGTCAGTATGGTTCCTCCTTTAAAAACAATTGAGCTTCACTGGAAATGGCTACTACAATGCAGTCGGTGAATAGAACGTGTGTAAAATGCAAAAAACCTACGTAAAATGCTGTTTGACAACTTTATTACAGTCATTCAAATTGTCTGAACCTATTCATATAGCCTTGCTTTATTCTAGAGAAAAATAAAATTAAATACCTTTTTGTAATATCTTAGGACAACTTTCGTCGTGAGAACATCTGTGGCCCTTTTAGAGTCGTTTAATTCAATTCAATTCAAAACATTTATTTCAGACAATGTCCATATGTGATTAGTAAGAAAACAAGGTCATGATTACTTAAACACTAATGTTAGTAAAAAATAATCAATAGGTACATATAACAAATTATAACAAATTATTATTAGTTCCTGACAGTGTGCAGCGTCATCCACCGCTGCAACAAGGGAGAGGTCCACCTATCTTCAAACACAGTCAGGATACTGTTGGTGCTGCCGCGTAAGCGAGATAGCATGGAGGCACAGCGCTTTCTCATGATAGCTGCAAAGCCATCAGTTTGCGCCTCCGCAAACATCCCCGACGCACTGCATCGCCACGGCAACCCCAGCAGCACCCTGAATGCATTATTGTATTGTACTCGCAGGTCGCTGTATGCCCGCTGCGTAAAGTTGACCCACAGGCTGCACGTGTAGAAGGACTGACAATAAGCTTTAAATAGCGTTATTTTTACTGGCTTCGTACACCGTGCAAACCTTCGGGCCAACATATTACAACGTACAGCCAGCGACCTGCGCTCCCTCTCAATATCGCAGTTATCCTTTAAATCCTCGGTGACCCAATGACCCAGGTACTTAAATTTGTTTACCCTTGTTAGGGGTGATCCGCACAGTGAGACTCCAGGCACATTATTATAAGAGAGTGAACCAGATCTAAAAATCATCATCTCACTCTTTTGGCGTTGTACCTGAGTCCATGAGCCACCGCGTAGGATTCACAAACTGCGAGCAACTTTCTAAGGGCACCAATAGATGGGCTCAGCAACACCATATCATCGGCATAGCTTATGTTATTAATACATACGCCGTCCACATGACACCCAATATTAGTGTTGCTGAGCTCACAAATTAGCCGGTTCATATACAGGTTGAAGAGCCGAGGCGAGCTCAACCCCCCCTGCCTCACCCCGCACTCCAACCTGTACACGTCCGAGTAAGAGCCTGCCCACCTCACACTGTTCCTTTGATTGCTGTACCAAAAACGAAACATTGACGATATCTCAGGAGGCAGAGTAGTGTCGTGTTGTAGTTTTTGCCAAAGTATATCATACGATACCAGATCGAATGCCTTTGACAAGTCCAAAAAGCAGGCAAAAACAGGCGTTTTTCTTGCCGTATAATACTGGACAGTTTGCTTGAGGCAGAAAATAGCACTTTCTGTGGATAATCCAGGCCTAAAGCCGAATTGGGCATCATGTAGATCCAGATGTTTAGCCAGGTTCTTATCAAGCAAACTATCCAATACTTTCGCTATTATAGTAGCTAGCGATATGGGCCTATAGTTGGACAAGTCAGAGGCATCGCCGGTCTTATTTTTAATAACAGGGACGACTATAGTATGCATAAGGTCGTCAGGCAAGTAACTATGACTTATACATAAATTAAAAAACATTGCCAGTACTCTAGGTAGATGTACTCCCGCATACTTTAAGTGCTCGATGCTGAGACCGTCGTGACCTGGAGATTTACCTTTACCATTTTATTTATAACAGAGGCCACCTCCTTAGCAGAGAACCTCGTGGAACATTCTCCAGTACCGGTGGTCCCAGCATCGACACCCTCCGTCTTACACGATAGTGGCGATTCTACCTTAAAATGCTCCTTAAAAAGATTAGCAATAGTGGTCGGTTCATGCTCGCCAGCAACACTCACCGGCAGGCTCGACTTTGGGTTCAGGTTATTGGTAGACTTCCAAAACTTTCCAAATTCTTTCTTCGAATGACTTTTGCTATCAAGTCCATTTTAATTTGTTGCTGGTTATCTTGACAGAATTTCAATTTAGATTTAAAAGCCTCCGGAGCTACACATGTTATTGTATATATAACCACTCATTGGTTTTCCGTACCAAAGCCATGTTTGATAGCAAAATCGAGCCTGCGCGTGCGCAGCACTGACGTGCTTGTTCCAACCGGTGACATATTTACGCTTCTTAATTAGGTCAGGGCCGATGTAGGTATTTTCTGCTCCCTCTCTAAGAACTTCGACAATATTGTGATACAAGTTATTTAAGATACCAAAATGGTTAGGGTTTGAGCACATTTTATCCGCACAATCATGAAATTCGATAGGAAAATCTATAAGTCTTAATTTAGAATGACAAAATTCGAGTAACTATTAATTTGAGTTTTGTCCCTTTCGCCCCATATTGTTTTGTTACGAAAAGTATTTGAGTTTACAATTTTACGTTTTATTATACCTAATTCACATTCTATTAACAATGGATAATGATCTGAAGCAAAAACATCCTGTAAAACTGAGGCGTTAACTACTAATTGCCTCGCCGCATTAGTCACTATACAGTGGTCCAGCCAGGACCGCGCGCCATTCGCGCTACTAACAAACGTACAAGTATCTGTAGGTAGTAACTCCATATCAACGCACGACCATGCTTGTTCAGTACAGAAAGTTATCATTTCGTTACCAAATCGCTCACCAGGGTTTGCATTAAAGTCTCCGAGTAAGAAAACTGTTTCCACGTTACTATTTTCAATTATAGCAATAATCTCACTTAAGCACTCCGTAAACTCAATTAAATTGTCCGCAGAGTTCGTAGGCATGTACACCGAGAACACCAGTATTGGATGACCTTCATGCACTATTTTGATTGCCACTAAACGGTTGCTATCGCACGACACAACAGATACGTTTGGAAATATGGTTTTATTCCATAACAAGGCCACTCCACCATAGGGTCTGCCTAACACAACACCGGCGGACGTATCAATGGACGATTTACCGGTATAGGCAAAGTCATTATCCAAGCTTCCTAGGTATGTCAGGTTGTGGGGCCATAGCCATGTTTCCTGGAGGGCGACAAGGACAGATATACGACAAAGTCTACGAACGCAATCAGCTGAGGTGATAACGTTCTTACAATTAAAACTTGAAAACGTAACTTTTTTCTTATGGTTGTGGTTGTTATCCATTAAGATTCCTATTACGATTCATGCATCCAGGGCTGCCTCTGCCTTCTTCATTTTTAAAATAGATGAAACGTCTAAAAGTTATTCCTTCGGGCCACAGGTTGTCATCTAGGAAGGAACTAAGCTTATGTTTTGATACATAAAACTTAAACGAATTGTAAGCTTTTTCAGACCTCATATTAATCCTCTTCAATTTAACAACTTCCTGTGTCTTTCTTTCTATGTACTCGCTTGTCTCTTTTCGGTAGTAGATTTGCTTACATTGGATATGAAAAGAGGTATCTTTGACTCGGCCGCCTTAAAGTTACCTGTCGGACTTGATGATGCTTTTCCTCCGACCTTCGAAACGATTCTTTGTCTTACGTTTCTGTA
Organism: Phthorimaea operculella; assembly: GCA_024500475.1. Lineage (NCBI taxonomy): Eukaryota > Metazoa > Arthropoda > Insecta > Lepidoptera > Gelechiidae > Phthorimaea > Phthorimaea operculella. The sequence continues at coordinate 1,326,836 of JANFCV010000128.1, forward strand.
CTTCGATCCACTCATCACTATATTTATTATTATCTTTCCAGTCGCATCCCTTCCCTTTCAATAAGTCAGACATCATAGATTGTTTACTTTGGTTCTCGGACTCTAATGTGTTGTCAATATTACATAATAAGGTCGAGTTAACCGGTTGAGGTGGGAGCGAGTCCGTTCTTTTAGAACTATCGTTTTGTGCATTCGCACACAGTATAGATCGATACGCAGGCTCGTCACTCACAGCTGATCGATTAGTCATGTCCGAGCGACTACTACCTACTGCGTCCGCCGCCGCCACTGCCGGTGGTGATTCATACGCGTTCGACAGGCCAAACGGCCCGCTTTCTAGAACAAAACCACCTCTCTTCGTATTAACATTTGGATGATAAGTCGAAAAAGGGTGCGTAGGTATCTTTAATTCTGATGTGGCCGTTTCTAGCTGGTCTTTCGTAACGTATTGGCGTTTTATATCTTGAATTTCTGCACGTAGCAAAACAATATCCTTGAGTAACTTTGTGACGTCTACGTGATCAAAACTTACAGGTGGTAATTTATGTAGGTCGTATGCCACAAATACTGGGATTTGCTCCGGGTCAATCGTTTTGAACACCGATATTATGTCTTCTAGATCCTTTTGTTTTTTATCCTTTCGTCTTGATATACATTTTTGACTAGTCTTTGTTGATGTAAACATCAACTTTTTTGCTTGGTCTACTTCTTCTTCGGAAAAAGCTGATGTACAAATCCTTATTAAGCTTTCGTTATCCATAACATCATGTCTGTTGCGAATAAACGCAAGGATTTCATTAATAACAACATTGCAGTTTACACACTTGACGGTAGACACTGACATTATAACACAATCGGAGCGGGCGACCGCTTGCCACCGATCACAAACTGAGACTGACTTTATAATATCTGCTATTCTATTTTGCTGAATGTGAACATTAAGAAAATTGAATTAGAGAATGTTTTCTATTTGCTCTTATCTTTATTAAATGTGTTTAAGCGTAAAAGCTAGAACAAATTTTTATCATTCGGTATCATTAATCAGTTAGTAGGTATTAACGATTGTATGCGGGTGATTCGCAAAACACGCTATTTTTTTGTTCATGAGACATAAAAAGCAGAAAAGTGGATAAATATCTGATTTTGCGTAATGAGATAATAGTATTTCATTAAAACTTTCAACCTGCGGACGGTGAATTTTGTGATAGATTGTTTAATATTTATTTTAAATTTTTTAACACCATAAAGTACGTTTCGGTGGTCTGTTCAAAACCCACTTTGGTAAGTTTAGAATGTGAAAAATAAATGTTTAACACATACTATCTCTCTTTTTAAACTTTAATACGATTCAAAATATCTTCAAGATTGTCTCTTGAGTTGGCCATTAAATTATGTTTAGCCATTTTCATTTTATTTCCCGTTCGCATATGTTACAAAGATTGCGCGTCTCATCGGTGGTACAAAAAAAGACACACTTAAAGTGATTTTTTTTCTTTTGCTCAAATCCAATAGAACTCGGTTTATACTATTCAAAATTTTGAAAACAGCTGAATTTCATTTGTAATTGCTGTTTGTAATTTGAGTGCAAAATTTTAGTTGATTCGCACGAAAATTGATTTCTGGCAAACCTCATAGGATCTATTCGGTGACCGACATAAAGTGTAAGTAAATTATTTAATAAATTATGTATACCAATTTATTTGTAGATTTTATTGATATCTTTACAAAAATGTTAGTTCTTACTATAAAATCTCAAAAATGTGAAATCTCCGCCCACCTGCGAACGAAAATTCCGTTCGGTGGTCATCTTTTCGGAAGTCACTATTGGTAACCGAAAAGACGCTTGGTCACCGAAAAGATCTTTTAGTGCATATTCTGTTTAAATTATATAAAACTAATTATTTTTTTATAATATAATGACTGTTAGTGAACAGTTGAACGTATTTTTTTGTTAAAGTCTCACCTGTTCTCATATTATAAACGAGATAAGGTTGGTAAATAGTAGAATAGGAAGAGATGCGGCGCTTTTATGCATTTCAGTAAAGTTGTGGTGGTAATCCTGTTTTTCCTCGCGTGATTCATCGGCCTTTGCTGATACAGGGTAGTAGGAAGCAGAATACCTATTTCAATCCTATTCTCCAACTCCGACTTATGATTACAAAGCTTGGCCTTAGAATACGCCAAAACTGAGGCGTGTGAACAATCTGCACAACCAAGCCTGGGACCATGCTTGCAACTGCAAAGTCTTCATCGATACAACATCTTCTCACGGTTTTCACAACGGATGGTTTACAAAAGCTCTTTTCAAAATCTTGAAGGCCTTTGACAAGGTAAGTTTGCTCAGCAAACTTCTTCCTTATGGCAGCCCAGTTCATTTTTGTTGTTGGGATTTTCTTCGGCTGATTTTCCAACTTAATGGCCAGGTTTCTGTAGGAGTCTGTTATCAAATCACTAAGACTTTCTGCTGCTCATCAATATGCTTCTTTGCGTGGGCGTTTAATAGTACCGTCTTAGAGTGATACTTGCCGTAAGCAAAAGCAGTTGGAAATGAAATGCCTTAGTCTGTTAACGAAAGCCAGTGAAGAGAAAATAAGTTTGATCTTAAACCAACAAACTCCTAATGAGATGACGACAATCTGGTCTTATACAATGCCAACAAAAGACCAGCGTATCGTTGCTTCAACGGTAAAATTAATCTTCTTGAATTGGCATCTACTTTTTGAGATGCATCTGTGCCTGCCCCTGAATAGCTTGATCCCCAAGGCATAGAGCTCTCATCAAACCAAACTCAAACGGTGGCTACGAACAGGGAATCCTGAACCGAGTGAGGGATACTCGTACCTTACACCTGAACAGCTTAAACCTCTTCTTTGATCAAGGATCCTGCATTTACCATAGCAGTCACGTCAGAAGATGGCATACTTGACTTGGTTGAACGTAGAGGTTTATTGGCGACGATTGAGCATTTGGTTATAACCTACTATACTTCATAATTTTACACACACTTCCTTGTTTCGCCAGCTCATTTCCACCACCAGCCTCTTTCACCATCGGCCTATTTTTATGCACGCATTTCAAGACACCTGCACCTGGTTGCAATTCTGCCAATTCGGTCGGATTAAGTGCTTCCTACTGGTTTTCAATGTATGCCTTGCTGGAACATATTATCTGCACCTGTGTTTTTGAAAGCACCTATACAATCCTAATGTCTCCAGGCTGAGAGACTTTTTCCGTTTTCGCTCGCATCATCATCATACAGACCGGTCACTCTCTTGTGTCCAATGTACGTAATTTTGTACTACCGAAAAGTTGTCTTTTCGGTGGTCCTTAATATTTCTCAACTTTTCTTACTTTTTATAAACATTTTAAGGTTAAACTGTTAGTTTTATTTTATTATTTTTATTTCATTTAAATTATTTCATAAAAGAGACTATTAAGAGTACATTTTTCCATAAAAAGCCTTTTTGGTGGTCATTGCAACTTTTCGGTGGTCACCAAAAAATGTATATTTGTTAATAATATCTGAATTTAAGGTAAACGATCTCATAAATTATATTCCTAAGGAAAGATTTTTAATTTTACATCGAATCCCGTTAAAATATTTGTAATATTTCATTTTTTTTATTTTTCAAATTTTCAATCCCTTAAATGCGAATGGCCCATGCATGTTCAATTAATTACATAGCTCTTCAATTATTTTGTTGTCATAAGTAGCCTAGGTATATGGAAAATGTATAAGTACATTGTAGTTGTTCCATTTTACATAGGCCACAGCATGTTCCTGATATTAAATTAACATTTTCGCTTGTGAATTTGAAACAGAAATTCACCACATCTGTGAGAATACAATTTAAACAAAGTTTAACGAGCAACTTCGCATCTATCGATAAGGTAACTACCGCAAAATTTACCAAAGGCATTTCTCTAATTAATGAAAAATCAATATTGGAACGAGGGCAAAGTGAAGATGCTTCGTAATAAAATATTTATTACCCACTCATTCATCAATTTATAGACGTCGACAAACTTGGTTCTTTTAGGTACTTAAAGTAAATGGTATTCCATGGACTTAAGTCTAAAATGTCTGTTTTACGACCGGTTTCTGCAAAACCTGGTAATACCTAAGTCGGTACCTAATTAAACTCTTGCTTGACTAGGTATGTTAGGTATAATGTAACTACCTATAGTCCTATTGTCTTTGCTTTCGAATGCCACTAGATTGCGCGTGGTCTATACCTACGTTACGTAATCATGGTCAAAGCCAAATTTATAGTATCACCTAAGTTGAACTAGATAATATGATTAGTAATCATCTAGGTAAGTACCTACCATGATAATCAAACTAAACTAATATTATGCCAAAGTTTCCATCACATGTTTCGGAGTACAGTGTAGCCAGGTGACAGCGTTGGAACAAACTACCAACTCAACATATTGCAAACAGTCATACCAGCTACTGCAGTTCCCATACTTAACTTTCGTTGTTGCGCATTTATAACGCATGCGTCTCTCAAAGGCATCAAACTTTAGAATTTCCCATAGGCTACTTTTAAAAAATTTACATGCCGTGTAATGCCGGCTTAGAATAGCATCACCCCAATTCTACCCGTGGGTGTCGTAAATAGGGATACTTATCCAGGAAATGGGCAGCAGCGTTCCCTGTCAATGCAACATCCAAGCCAACGCTTGCCAAGCGTGGTGAGTATGGCAATACCCCCCGATATGGGTAGGCCCATGTCCAGCAGTGGACTGTTGTGCCTGTTACGGTTACTTGTAAAAGCGTATGTACTTACGATAGCGGAGGAGAAACGCAAAAACTTGCTTTGTTTGACAGGCGCATCTGACTCAGTTACACTTAAGATGGAAGATGCAATATACCTATCTGTTTTGCATTAGGTGTGAGTACCGCCATATTGCAAACAGCCATACCAGCTACCAAGCACAACCTGGTATGTAGGTACTGTGTAGACATAGTTTCATGCATTTCATTATAAGTGAGTGGGTTGTCACGTGTTACGCCGGCTTAGCATTAGGGAATGTAATGCAGTAAGCTTTGCTCAAAGTTTAACTCTCTAAAACTGGCATGGCTAGCATTTATTCGTGAATATGTACCTTAATAATTTTCTTCATCTAGAGAGTTTTGATCTTGTACAGAATAGAATTATTTGAAGAATAGAATGACAGCCGATGTGGCGCAGTGGTTAGTATGCCTGCCCTGCCTGCCACGCAGAAGGTTCCGGGTTCAATTCCCGGTGGGGTCACTCACAAAGTTGATATGAATCACTTTGTGAATGTATTCCCAGTCTGGTTTGGACATTGCAGGCTGAACCACCTGATTGTCCGAAAAGTAAGATGGTTTCGTGCTTCGGATGGGCACGTTAAGCCGTCGGTCCCGGTTGCTGTCTATGATGGCGGTCGTTACACAACCATGTCAGAGGCCTACTTCTAGTAGGCGGTTGAAAAACTCTGACACCAGGGTTCATCGGGTCGTTGAACGACTCGGTGTCCCACACGAAGAGAGAGAGAGAGGTAGTTCCTACTTTTGCTTACCCTAAGTACGAAAAGAAAAAGAAACTTGTGAAGTACTTGTAGTTACGGAATTCCTTATTAATTAATTAGGTTCGAGCGTTTACTAAAATAAATGATTCCATTTACTTACGGCTTACCCGAATGGACTATATCTTATTTGTGCAGGTATTTAATAAGGTCCCCATCTACTTATTTGGGCAAGGGAAGACTAGAAAGAAAACATTAACGGTAATGAAACTAGTGAACAAGGTACCTACTTCATACACTACTACTACTACTCATGTAATTAGTCTGCTATGTTAATGTTACCACTACTGCTAACTACCAATAAATGAGAAATTAAAGAAAAACATAAAGAGTTAAATCGCAGCTGATCGATTATCGCAGTTCGATTTAAAAAAAATTAGCGCTATCAAAACTTCAAATAGGTATTTAAAAAAATATATAGAAAACTGATCTTAATTTATGCCTTACCTTCTTCCCTTAATTAAATTAGATCAAGAGGAACCTTCTTTCCTCGGAAATGAGGTAATGAGTTTATCCTACTCTTGTGAACGAGAGCGTTACTACGAGAATTTACATACATAATTTTAAATATAATTATTTTGTTAAGGCGCTACCTAAATTTATTAGAGTATCATTAATTTCAAAGTCAAAGTGTCTAGCTGTAGCTCAGTTACTTACCTACTTATGTTGCTATTACATATAGGATAATGTTATTCAGCCAATAAAAATTATAGGTATTGATAAAATTACGATAGGAATACCTAAATATTTTTTTTTCTCCTGAGAGATGGTTAAAGATATTTTTAAAACTTCTAAACTCTATTGCAGTAGAAGCAACGGATTGAATGACATCAAAGATCTTGCGTCCCACTTAATTGTCATATTACATACAAATCAATAATTCTGTAGCATCTCTTTCTCCGCATGTCAATTTTCATCAGAAAAATTGATCTTATTTTCATACCTTACCTACTCATTTTGTTTTTTTGTACCTATATTATTTCCCTTTGTCTGAAAATTGTTTGCCTACTGATGTTTTCCAGTTGCATACATCATAAATAACTCAAGTTTCGTGGCGTGAAATTGTGGGACGCGCAAAAACAACTCAACGTCAAGTCATAATTTAATGTAATTAACTAAATTAAGTATGCACAGGAAAAAAATCGTGGACGTGACGAGACTGAAGGAAAGACAAATAAATTAACTTGCCGACCTTTTTTATTAATTGTAATTACGTTCATACCTTCGGAGGCATAATTAAACGGTAGGTAAATAAGTTTTTTTCTTGTCTTTTGTAATTTAATGAACTACGTTCCTCATTAACGAATATTGTCTCGTTAGTTCAGCGGAGCGGTGCGCACGGCCAGGAGTGGTAAAAAATTACGTAGATATATTATTTTACTGGGTACACTGCGTACTTTATTTGTCCGTCTATTTTTTCATATTTCCGTATAGAACACCTAATCGACGAATGACAGTATAAGTGAGGTTTTTAACTAAATATATGAATGACAAAAACTCTTCATAATTTTTCCAACATTATTGTTATGTATCACAGCTTGATCTTACTATATAACAGATATCCTATTAAATAAGAAAGATATAATTTACGATGTAGAGTGCAGAAATAATTAACAGGACAAAGCCCTGCAAATAAGCATTTCCCACTTGTTGTAACAAGCTGTAGCTGTAAAATTAACTGACCTACTTTCACAATTTACACAGGGATGTAAAAAATACTCTTAAAATTTCATGTGGTGAACCAGCCTATGGAACTAATAAACTACTGTCTTTAAGAACCTGGTTGGCTTAGAATAGCACCACCCTATTTCCTTCCTGCTGGTGCTGTAACCGGCGATTAAGGGACTTGCAGGTTTCACGTGCTTTATGATTTCAGGCGACAGGCTGACACGACACTATTTACTGATACATAATTTTTCTAAACGAACCTCAAATTCGATCAGACGTTGTATACGGTTAGTATATCATATTATTTGTGCCTGGATCACCTACCTACACTTTGGTAAAATGGTTAACAGCTAATTTGTAGAGCTTAAATGTTTTTATTTTATTTTAACCTTTATAAGCTGGCGTAAAATATTTCTTTATCCCGTATAATACGGAGGGAAAATTGATTAGCTTTAGAGATTGCGTTCAGGCAAGATCGGCTTTGAAATAAGTTGAAGTGACTTAGGCAAGAAACACACATTACTTCAGTTTATGCGTTATTTTTGCGAATTTTTTGAAAAATATACTATTTTCACCTCCTTTTCATATAAGTATACGGTTAATGTCAAACGGTTTGACACAGACGCAACCACTAGCGCAAAATTATCGCACAACGATGAGTCAACGGATGCGTCTTAAGATAGGCTTAAAAACCAAGCGACGCGACAACGACGCGCGTCGTTGTCGCCGTCAAATTTTGACGGCGTCGTTGTCGCTGCGGTCTTGTAGAAAAACCCGACCGCATCCCATACAAACTCTAAGCTTCTCAGCGCGCTGTCAACGTGACGGCGTCGTGGCGCGCCGCAACGACGCCGTCGCTCGGTTTTTCTGGTTCCCCATACAAACCAGTCATTTGACAGCGGCAACGACGCGCGTCGTTGTCGCTGTCGCTTGGTTTTTAAGCCCACCTTTATAAACCGTTTTGGATAAACCGTAATCGTATCACAAAATAGAGAGTTTACAGAAGGTTCACTCGACCCTATTCAGGATTTTCGATTGTCATTTGTTACATAGCTAGGATTGCTTCTGTCAACAATCTAAAGTATAAGAAAATTAAAACAGTAAAATCTGATATAAAAACATCATATGATTCTAAACCAATTTTAATCCAAGAAATATGACGTTCATGGCAACCAAATTCTTAGTTTTACTTTGACTTCCTCTGAGATTCCGGTTATTTCTAGTTAAAGTCAGTAAGCGTCAAAATCATCGCTAGTAGTTTCTATTTTTGATTATATGAAATAAGTTCGAAATTCGTATTGTCCTACGCATGCGTTACGCAGCTGTACAAAAATAACGCACAAACGGCCGTAAAGTGTGTTTCTCGCCTTATCCCCACTCCCACTCCGCCATCTTTGAACGAAACCTTATCCAACACGGTAATAAATTTTCAATAGAATAGGTATTGCAGTGAATCTGGATTTACTATTCTCAAGCCATATTTTAATAGATAAAATTCTTTATAGGATGATAAATAATATGCTTATCAATTTATTTTTGTTCTGAAGTACGTATTCGGGATACAAACTATTCAGGTAAATCTGCAGATGAAAAAAAATACACGTAGGGGTAGGTTTTCTAATAACAACACAACACGCTTTTTATTTTTGGTCAATTTTGTGAAGTTTCTTTAAACTTTATTTAAGATAGTATAAAAAGTAAGTTTTAACTGTCGTTCAAGCAGAAAATTACTTTATTAGGTACGTTTATTAGTTTTTTTTATTACTCTTATCATATTTTATATTTTATCTTGAATAATACTAATAGTTTTATAGAGAATCAAGCCATATACAATTGTCAAATATAATTTGGTCTGCTGTCAGAATTTTACCCTCTTCGTGTAGGACACCGAGTCGTTCAACGACTCGATGAACCTGGTGTCAAAGCTGAATCTTAATGCCTGTCAAATCATTCAACCCGAATTTTGATTTGACGGCAGTTGTTCACAGTTTACAACTCGCGGTACTCTCTCGTACCTTTTCAAGTCCTCAAGCTGCTCTAAGCCCGTGTGACGAGTGTAATCCGTACAGATCCCTTCTTTCCGCTGTCATCAGAAACGTTACACGGCAAAAAATTGAACCAGGTCAATGAAGCTTTGCCGTGTGTTGTGTTGTCTATCTCTGCCTTGTTTGACTTGCAAGTAACGTAAACAGGTAGACGACACAAATTAAATAATCGTGGTATGTCACTCCAAAAAGTCATTCAAAGGAAGATAAATGATTTTATCAATAAAGATATCTTACTAAGTTTTGCGAAACACTTGCAGAGTTTGGGATAGTATGAATATGATATCAATAAAAATTAGTACCAATATGTTTTTGTTTCATATTTAAAATTATGAGACTGAAGAAGATGATGAGTTTTGACTTTTAAATGTGACGATAGAAATAAAAGGTGAAGGTAAAACAAAAACATGGGTCTGATGAAGCTTATAATAGACTCCTTTTATATTTTAATCTTGAGAAGACAACGCCTACACAAAGGAGTCTGTTAAACGTGTAAAACGACACCTTTTCTCAGGCTTTCACTAAAGAAAGACGGTAAATTAAAACCATTGTTTGTTTTTGACAACGAAATCCTTTTTGCTTGGAACAAGAGCGAACAATTTTGAGGGATCACAGGTATAAATAACATTTGTGCTCGCGACCGCGGCTAGACAAAAGTTATCCGCTATTCGAGAACACCGGTAATGGTTTTCCTGGCTGTAACAAGTTAGCTCAATAAGTTATCCCACTTTATTAATGAGTCAAGCGTCGAACCGATAAAAACCAAGAAAAGCACTAAGTAATACACCACCGTCAAAGGCTAAGTAGAGAACAAAGAAAATAATAAAAACCACGATGAGAAAACTTAAGGCGGCGACAGTTAAAGAAACCACTTGAATCTAAAGTTAATGGAGTTATCTGACCTGCCCAGTCGTTCTGAACCATTAACTGAAAATAGTAAAACTTCGTGAATTCAGTTAATTGCACCGTTTCCCAAGATCAGATATTTTCAAAACCTTTAAAATGTTCATAAATTTAATATTATAAGTACATAATTATAATACATTCAAAGGTAACCTACATTTCCCTGACGCAAAAGATGCTGAGTAAAACGCAGTAATGTGTAAAAGCTATGTTTGAAAGTATTACCTACAGTACCGAGCACAACTAGAAATTTTCATGTAACTTCCTGCATTTCTAGCGAAGTTCTAAAAGTTCGTTAAGAACAGTTCAAAGGGGCTTTGCCGTTGTTCAAACTGTTAAACATTATAAATGTTATTTTTCTTGTAGAAAAGTTGTAGGACTGCAGAAACCTTCTTTATTAGAGCAAAGTTAAAATGAAAAGACTGAACGCCAGTGACTACGTTTTAGTTTGAGAACCTACCTACGAGTATGTTTGACTTTAAAACAGCATATATTTAAATCCATATTACGAGCAGGTATAGTGTTCTTATACGTGTGTGGTACACGATTATATTTCAACTACAAACATTTCTTTATAAAATACACTTTTCGACAAAAACTCATGAAAGTGAGTGTTATAGTGCTTGCTCAATAACGGTATTTCATATTTTATTAAAACTAAGTAGACAACATGTAGCAAACAGATGCGCTCTCATATAACAGAGCTACTACATAGTGTTATTACCTGCGCAGTAAGAACGTTATTTATGTCATACCTCGTTGTGTTAGATAAAGTGAGAACTTTATTATTCTGACGTGCTGTAATAAAGTTACACAGGTAGATAGAAAAATATGCTTTAACGTATCTGTGAAAGAAATATGATAACAAAATGAGAATTCATTTGCAAATGAAATATGTAAGTACTTTTGAAGTACGAAAGAATCACTGACCCAGAGATTATTCGAACATCTTGCATGCTTCAATATCTATCTATTTTTTCATGGAAATGAAAAGTCTAGTATTTTCATGAAATGAAACCATAGGTATTTGACTGATATAGTGAATGATCAAACCTGTTTCGAATATGTTTCAGATTTTTAGATTGTAAAAGATATGACAAGCTTGCGTCATATCATAATCCAAAATTCCAATATTATGCGGCTATTATGGTGTCTTTTGATAATACTTTGGATTTGTGAGCTTTTTTCTTTTATATTTTAAAAAGAAAACGTTTTTAATCTGATTGAGAATTTCAATTCAATTTCTTCTAGCCGCAACGAAATAAGAGTAAGATTCGTTTTATACCAATTTCAATTCTAGTCTTATACTGTGCTGTGACCATTTTCTGTATTTTCTTAAGCGAAACCATTACGCTTAGTCCCCTAGTCCTCTAAGCAGCTAAGTACGGTGGTGTTCGGTGTGCTGGTCACGTTTGAACTATATCTCCGTAGCACAGTCCCAACCCTAACTGAATATTTGGTACACAGTAGGGATGTGTAAATATTATAATAAATATTATAAAGTTATGTAAAAATTCGATTTTTTTTGATAAAGAACAGTTTAATAAAGTAGATTAACAATTTTATGTAGGTGAAAATAAATGCGAATCATGTTATGCTAAAACATATTATTGGAAAAAAAAATATGCCAGTGAAAGGGATACCTACCCTTTTGATAATACTTCGGATTTGTGAGCTTTTCTTCTTTTATATTTTCAAGAGAAATCGTTTTTAAACTGATTGAGAATTTCAATTCAATTTCTTCTAGCCGCAACAAAATAAAAATAAGGTACGTTTTAAACCAATTTCAATTCTAGTCTTATACTGTGCTGTGACCATTTTCTGTATTTTCTTAAGCGAAACCATTACGCTTAGTCCCACAGTCCTCTAAGCAGCTAAGTACGGAGGTGCTCGGTGTGCTGGTCACGTTTGAACTGTATCTCCGTAGCACAGTCCCAACCCTAACTGAATATTTGGTACACAGTAGGGATGTGAAAATATTATAATAAATATTATAAAGTTATGTAAAAATTCGATATTTTTTTAATAAAGCACAGTTTAATAATAGATTAACAATTTTATGTAGGTGAAAAAAAAATGCGAATCATGTTATGCTAAAACATATTACATAGTGGAAAAAAATTATGCCAGTGAAAGGGATACCCTTTTGATAATACTTCGGATTAGTGAGCTTTTTCTTCTTTTATATTTTCAAGAGAAATCGTTTTTAACCTGATTGAGAATTTTAATTCAATTACTTCTAGCCGCAACGAAATAAAAGTAAGATTCGTTTTAAACCAATTTCAATTCTAGTCTTATACTGTGCTGCGACCATTTTCTGTATTTTCTTAAGCGAAACCATTACGCTTAGTCCCCTAGTCCTCTAAGCAGCTAAGTACGCTGGTAGTCGGTGTGCTGGTCACGTTTGAACTGTATCTCCGTAGCACAGTCCCAACCCTAACTGAATATTTGGTACACAGTAGGGATGCGAAAATAATATAAATTAGGCACGTAAGAGATCGTTTAAAAAAAATCTATTTTTATTAATCGAATTATACAATTTTAATTCATCGATTTGAGATACAATCGTTGAGATAAATGACGAGTCGAACTGTGAGAGTATAAGTGTGTATTTTCCTAAGAGTAACGCGGATCTTTCGTCCCTTTCTTTTATTAGTGCTGTTGGTTTTCTGAATAATACAAAATAAAATAAAAAACTATTAATAGATTAACTTAAATTGAATTTTCGAGTACAAAACTTCGTATGTTTAAAAATCAAGTAAATTGTATTCAAATAGGTATGATGTTTTCTTCGCAAAATATCCAATTTCTTTTTAATCGACTTTTAGCTGATCAGAAATAATCGAATTGAAAAGATATTTTTTTGTTCCTAAAGCCGCATCCCTTGTACACGGCTTGAATCGTCCCCGTTTTTATTACGTGGGCCACGAGGCACGCCGGTTTATTTAGGTGCTTTTATTTACTCATCATATTATTATGTTGCGAATTGGCGCTGAGCGGGATAGTTTTGTCGGTCTGACGGGATTGAAAAAGGTTCGACGTTGCCTACGTGATGTAACTACGATTTCGGTTCCTCATAGGTTTTGCTTTTGAGGTGTGTAGCTGTGCCAGCCAAAATATGGTAGAATTTCTTTTGAGGAAATCGATTCAAAGGGTGATAGGTATTTTCAGCTTAGCTTATTCAGGCTAAAAATTGTCTTCTAGAAAGATTATATTATCATCTTCAAGATTTTAAAAGGATTTTTTAAATTAAATTATATTGTTAATGTATAAAATACATCATGCTTTATCCAGTGTGGGTTGCGCGATACCTAGGTATAATATAAAATGCAAGTTAAAAATAAATGCGAATACGGTATTTGGGATTAACTACTTTATTCAAAGCCTCTGTAGTTTGATGCATAATCATTTGTGTACCTAAGTATTTGTAAGTATCCTTTATTTACATGAATATATCCAACTGAAGCGCACATATTTATTGCGTAATACGTTTCGTTGCTGCGAAACAGTGCGTATATTTGCCACGCTATGTGTACGCCGGGCGGACGGGTGCGGGCGCGGTAAACCACAGGTTCTACGCCTCGTTAGCAAGGCTATTCGGAGCAGCTACAGTTTTTCCCTGGAAGTGAATTTTTAGTAATGCAAATATTTATTTGTGACTGTTTACTAGACCAGAAAATTTTAACATACAACTCCATTATTATTTGTTCATTTTATATTTATTCACTAAAATGTATCCAACTGAAGCGCACATATTTTTTGCGTAATACATTTCGTTGCTACAAAACATTGCTTATATTTGCTAGTGTAGTATAGTGGCTGGTGGGTACGGACACAAAGTAAGTATTGGCTAGCGCAATCGTACGGACGCGGTAAACCACGGGTCCTACGCCTCGTTAGCAGGGCGATTCGTAGCCGCTACAGTTTTTCCCTGGACGTGAATATTTAGCATCCAAAAAAAAACTGGATACTTATATTGACAAACATTTATTTGTAAATGTTTACTAGACCAAAACATTTTGACATGTAACGCCATTACTATTTGTTCATTTTATATTTATCTACGGAAATCAACTGAAGCGCACATATTTTTTGCGTAATACATTTCGTTGCTACGAAACATTGCGTATATTTGCTAGTGTAGTGGCAGGTTGATGTGGGCGCGGTAAACCACGGGGTCCTACGCCTCGTTAGCAAGGTTATTCGGAACAGCTACAGTTTTTCCCTGGAAGTGAATTTTTAGTAACCGAAAGATACTGGGTATATTAGCGAATATTTACTTGTAATTGTAACTGTTTACTAGACTAGAAAATTTTAACATACCTTCAACTCCATTACTATTTGTTCATTTTACATTTATTCACGAATGTCTATCCAACTGAAGCGCACATAATTTTTTACGTAATACATTTCGTTGCTACGAAACATTGCTTATATTTGCTAGTGTAGTAGCAGGCTGATGTGGGTGAGGTAAACCACGGGCCTTACGCCTCGTTAGCAAGGCTATTCGTAGCAGCTACAGTTTTTCCCTGGAAGAGAATTTTTAGTAACCTAAGGATACTGGGTATATTGGCGAATATTTATTTGTAACTGCTTATAAGAAAATTTTAACATACAACTCCATCACTGTTTTGTTCATTTCATTTTATATTTATTCACAGAAATGTATCCAACTAAAGCGCATATTTTTTTTGTGTAATAAGTACATTCCGTTGCTACGAAACATTGCGTATGTTTGCTAGTGTAGTAGCAGGCTGATGTGGGCGCGGTAAACCACGGGTTCTACGCCTCGTTAGCAAGGCTATTCGTAACAGCTACAGTTTTACCCTGGAAGTGAATTTTTAGTAACCAATGAATACTGGGTATTTATGTGAATATTTATTTGTAACTGTTTACTAGACCAGAAAATTTGAACATACGACTCCATCACTATTTGTTAATTTTATATTTATTCACGAAAATCTATCCAACTGAAGCGCACATATTTTTTGCGTAATACATTTCGTTACTACGAATATTTGCTTATATTTGCTAGTGTAGTAGCAGGCTGATGTGGGAGAGGTAAACCACGGGTCCTACGCCTCGTTAGCAAGGCTATTCGGAGCAGCTACAGTTTTTCCTGGACGTGAATTTTTAGTATTGCATTCGTAATTAAAAACTGCTGGATATTTTGGCGAACATTTATTTGTAACAGTTTGCCTAAGCAAAATTTTTTAACACTAACAACTGAATTACATATTTTTATTTTCGCGTAAAAACAACTCCACAAAATCTGTAACTGTGGCTATTTGAACCTCACAGACAAGGAAAGTTGCAAACAAATAATAAAGAGGGAGTTTTTAACTGAAAGACATTATCGAGTTGAAAAACCCCCAAGCGTTTACCGTGTCCCAATGCGGTTACAAAGTTGGTGCCGGATGGCGTCATGTCGAGAAATTAAATTATCTCACAGCTGATAACTGAATCACCGCTTACTGTAACAATTTGCTCACTGGAATTCGCACTAGGTTAAGTTGTAATGACTAAGGTGAAAACACACGTAACGTCCGTTTGTGCGAAAATGCGATTTTCCACGTTATTTTCATACAAAAATAAGGTTTAAAAGAAGTAATGAAAATGTCATGAATGGCGGTAAATCTACGGACAAAATCCAATAAGCTACTAAATTTAACAAACAAAGTTTATATCAAATGGTTTGACAGACTCACCTGTTGGGGTTTCAACGCACAAACAGACGCTACATGTGTTTCTCGCCTAGCCAGCTTACAGGAAAAGTTAGACATGTGGACTGAAAACTACTGAAACGTGTAACGTGATTAGTCATCCGTCGGTACAAGTTGCAGTTGTTATAACTCGCAGATAAATTACCTACAATGTTTCCCTACTTTCAAGGGTAACAGTCTACTGCTGGAAATGGGTCTACCTCTAATAGGGTTAATGCCATACTCAACGTGCTTGGCAGGCAGTTTGACGAGCGCAGTGCAAGAAGTTGCATTCACACAAACGCAGCTGTCCACTTGCTGAACAAATAATTATTAATTAGTTGCTTCTTACGACACCACGTAGTTAGAATTACGGATATGCTATACGAGACCAGTGCCATGTAGACCACTGCTATACGGTATCACAAGGGTAAATGCTGCATTATTTGCATTCATAAAACAGATAATGAATAAAATGCCATGTTTCATTCAGTGCTACGAAAATGCTACGCAAGTGCTACAGAACTGCTCTAGAAGACTTAACTCAATTCTTATCAAATTCTTCCAAAAGACACTTCGTAATATGTTAAGGCGACAGTAAGATAAAAATTGTAGCAATATTCCAAAAAACCGGCCAAGGGCGTGTCAGACACGCCCACAAATAGGGTTTCGTAGTCAACGTTTAAATATCAGGTTTTTCAGCATTACAAACTTAATTTTGTTGCTGGTTTGTTAGCAGCAGTATGATGACCAACCGCAAATAGAAAAACTCAATTTTTTCTGAAACCTTTAAGGGTACGATATCCGTTATAGTTTTCATTGTAACTTCGGATTGTAAGCTATATTCCATATTTATTTCAAATTTTTAGCGTTTATACTTTAGAAGTTACAGCTGGAACAAATTATGGGTCAAAAACGCCCTTTTTAAAAGCAAATATCTCGTGACAGAAACATTTTAGTGACTTTGTTTTAAAGAAACCTCACCTTAATTTTAAAAGACCTATTCAACGATACCCTACTCAATATTACAGAAGAAAAAAAAAATTTTTGCCCCCCTTTCACTTGTATGGGAGGGGGTTCAAAAAACATTTTAAATATTTTTTTCTTAACATTTCTATATATGGGTCAACACGATCTATCTTCTCACCAAATTTCATGTCGATAGATCTAAAACTGACGAAGATATGAGGGCGCGGCATACAGACAGACAGACAGACAGACAGACAGACAGACGGACAGACAGACAGACAGACAGACAGACAGACAGACAGACAGACAGACATGACGAAACTATAAGGGTTTCTAGTAGACTACGAAACCCTAAAAACCAAATTATTTTAGTTTAAGCTGTTTGAACTCAATTTATATGTAAACGTTATAGTTATTACCCTGGACTCTCTCATTACCGTAAAATGTAGACGCTTAATTTTACTTCTGGGCGCAAAGGCAAGAAAATCAACAGCAGTGTACAAAAAAGTAAGTAGGTACCATACCATGAGTATTTTTTACGTAAATTTTATTTCTACTATCTAACTTCAAAACGATGTGGCGCATGCTTGTTTAAGAAAGACGATTAAAACTACACTACAGGAGTAGGATTTTTTATTTAAAAGTCTTCTTGTCGAGTGGGACACCGAACCGACGAACGACCATAAAAAAAAATTACAAAGTATCTAAACGAAAACCCAGGTTGTTTTTAGTAGAAAGCAGTAGGTAATTTCCTGAACATCTGTACATTGAGTGCGTATTTCTCAAACCGCTCTCGCTAAATGGTAACGAGGGAGGAATAAAACATAAATATTTTATTAAATTGTCAGTAGTAATGGCGGCGGGTGACAGCGTGTGATGAACGAGCTCATCAGCCGAGTGCGAGCGCGAAGGAAAATAGTCCAGTCAATAAGAGTTTACAGGTAGCGTTTCCTTGCAGGTAAGTGAATCGCTAGTTCAACTTACATTTACGATTACAAACGGAAACATTTAATCTCGTATCTTATCTACTTACAACTGTTACCACAGGAAAGTAGAACGCATCTTCTAATATTACCTGTACGTTGACTGAACCACCACTGAATCGTATTAATCACGTTTGCACATTAACTACTGCGCAAATGATAGCGGTCACAATTTATTGGCAGCAAGTCATATAATTTAGTCTGCGTTGACTGGACTATTCAGTGATCGTATCAATCACGCTCACGCATCGCCTGCTATGTAAATACGTGGTTACAATTTAATGTTTATTTAGTGAAATTTACCTACCATGATGTTCAAACCTAGCTATCTAACTAACTCCGCTGACTCAGCGACCCAATAAAGATCTTGCCTTCGGAACGAGCTCTCTCCACAGATCTCTGTCCTGCGCAATCTCCTGCCAATTGTTGACTCGAAGATCGCGCAGGTCAGCCTCTACCACACCACGTCTCTCTAGCTAAAACATTTACTGTATTATTACAAAAAATTATAAACATTGTTTAAGTCGTTTGATTGTATGAAAAATCTAATGTCAGATTGTATGGGAAGATATCAGCTGTATGCCCTTGGGACATTTATTTAGTTCGCATTGACTAGACTATACAGTCCTACCTACCTACTCTTGCTGGTATCAATCACGGCACGCACCGCCGACTATGTAAATACGCATAAGCGTAACGCGTGTGTGGCGCGACAACTATACGCGTCCTTGTCACAAATGAGGGAAACGGCGCACGGGGCTCTATATCTTACAGACGGTTCACTCACTACTAGCGACGATTTTGAAGCTTACTGACCTTTACTAGAAACAACCGGAATCTCACGGGTAGTTGACTAAGTAACCAAGAAGTTGGTTGCCATGAACATCATATTTCTTGGATAAAAATTGGCTCAGAATCATATGACGTTATTGTATCAGATTTTACTGTTTTGATCTTCGAGCAACGCATCTTCCGTCCCGTTCCGACTCGTAAGTCCAGCATTCCTCCAAAGTTTTGATATTCTTATACTTTGAGATTGCTGACAGTAGCAATCGTGGCTATAAGTAACAAATGAAAATCGCAAAAATCCTGAATTGTGTCGAGTGAACCTTCTGTAAACTCTCTATTTTGTGCACCTGTCATGTGCTGGATTTATCCAGCCCCGCCGGGACACACGCAGAAAGTGCTTGCCATTTGTTGGAAACCGGCAAATGTGTCACAAGCCTTAGATGTAAATTGGAATGGGAAATAAAGACATTTAGATACACGGCTCAATGTAGAAATCTGTTTTTTCCGGCGCCTCCAAAGAACAATAATACCAAAGGATACATAAAGCTACTACTCGCTATTCATCCATATGCTAACTTGTTAGGTACCTACTGAATTTATTCCAGACAACTTATAGGTATGACACGATACCCATCATTGGCAGAGCTTATTGCTATTCTGATCTATTTTGACCAGACAGCAACAAAACTATGAAGATAAAATAGTAAAATTTTAGAATCTATATGATTAGTAAGTTACTTATTAATGGAAAATGTAGAAAAATAACTATACGAGTTTAAACATAAATTACAAACAGAAATGGCACGAGTAAAACAACAGAGCAGAAAAATAATAAAAACGTCTGAAGCCATTAACTTGTGAACAAGAAAAGTAAAATGAGAAAGAAATAAAAGCTCCGTGAGTATAATAGTTTGAACAACAGTATGAACTGTAAGACCTTTTTGAACTGTTTATAACTTACTTCTATGACTTCACTTGAATTGCAGAAGAAAGTGCCTGTTTATTGTAGAGTAGGTAGGTATCACGTTACGAAATGTTTGTAGAATTACGTAAATATTACTATGGATAGGATAGTGACTTAGTTTTATAGTATTCTTTCATCATTAACAAATCTCATACACATAAGTTCCATATCGAAAGTCTTTGCATGTTGCAATTCGGGAGCAGCAAATATATTTTCTTTATCATTGGTAATTGACTCTAGCTAATGTAGGTTAATGCCCTTTTGACTAACAAATTAGATGTACCTAAACGTAAGTAGAATACCACGTCTTTGACATCATAATATTGATTATACATATAGTTTTGCAGAATCCACATCTATATCTAATTTAGAGGGTTGGCTCTTTTCGGTGGAGTATTCGGCATTCAGCTCTGTTCTTCGCCATTAGCTTCAACCACAGATTCAACCCATAAAGTCATCGCATCATCATAGTAGCGCTACAATTTTAAAGGTGCATACAAGTACCTACCGTACTGTAATAAATTGAAATTTGAAATCTAAAATCTACCTTCAAAGTAGGACATCTATCAGAAAGGTGTTTCAAGGTGTCTTGAAAGTCAGATATCTGTTGTAGCTTATTCATAGAGTCTCGAACAGTCAGTGATAGAAAGTTATCAAAACTGAACTCTTTGATTCAGAAGTACAATTGACATCAAGTTGACGACTTTAATCAAACAACGGAGATGTGAAACACTGAAAAAGCAATTTTCAATTAAATTTTCACCCCGAGTGTTTTGACAGACGTTTAATTAACCTGGTTCCATTTCCGGGCGTTTCCGGTGACAGACGGAAGTAAGGGTGCAGTTCAACACTGTGTTGCTGTAATACCTATACTTATAATGTAGGGCATTCTGTTGCACATAATTTACCATTACAATTATGTAAAATGTAAGTACTAAACAAAGGTTTATATTGTCTACGAGTCCAAAAAAGGAACAACTTGTTACTTCGTATTGCCATGAAAAGAAAGTAATAATCAAAATCGAACGTCAAGTAAATCAAAACGTTATACCACCTAAATATAAAGTATTCCCAGTCCCACTTCCCAAAGAGGGTTGACGTCAGGTCATAAAACATCGCCTAATCCTTTTGCTACATGATTTTGTGTTCCAACAAGTCATGTTGCGCCTACCCCATTTGATTTGGGATAATGGTAGGAAGATGATGATGATTATGTATATACTCCCCGTGGACCTTTTTTAGACGAGGTTTTGTGGCGACTGCATTCAACGGCTCTTCGCAACCCTTACAATACCTAGTCCACCATTGTTCTGCAAAACTTGCAAAATTTTCTACCGCAGGCAGAACTTGAACCTGCGACCTTTGGCAGATGTGTTGCCAAAGTTTTCCAAAAAATGTATACCTATCACTGCAAGTGTTTTAAAATTTTGGTATTCAGTCCGCCATTCCTTTATGCAAGAAACATATCCACGTGATGGTGACGTAATAACTACTTTGGTATTGCATTTCGCACTCAAATCACATCTACATAGGTACTACACAAATGTGTAACTATAACTACTATAACTATGACTATTATCGGTTTAATTCTATCACACGATGAATAAATTACCCATAATCGTATTATACCGTTACGTGGAGCTACGGCAAGTACGATTAATATTAAATATCAAATTCACGATAATTTGATACAATTTGTGTAGCAGAATAGTATGTGTGTGTAACATAATTATCTGTTGCTAGGAAAGTGAAGTGGTGATAGCATATGTAAAAGACTGTTAAAAGAAATAAATAGTGGATAAAGGATTTTGTGTGCCTAATTTGAGAAATGTTTACATACAAATATAATGCGTTATTCCTTGAGGGGAAGGCAGTTCGTAAAAACGGCCATTTACACCACGTCTGACAAAAGTTAGAGAGTCATATAGAAGACTGTGCATCACTATAGTGACAGGTTGCCAGCCTGTCGTCTAAAATAGCAAAACAAATCAACTCTCAAATCCCATAGTAGCTTCTTACGACGACACCCACGGGATAGATATGGGGTGAAGCTATTCTAACCCGGCACCACACTGAACTATTAATTATAATTACCCAGGGAAAATGCTGTTTAATTTAAATTCTATAGGCTGGATAAAATCTATATTTACGGCGTATAATGTTTGACGCCTGCGTTGGTGAGATAGAGAGTCGGTAAACTTTATATTTCAGGATCTGTAATACCTAGGTAGCAATCATTAATACATAGTATAAAATGAAGTCGCTCTTTGAGTTTCTCTGTCTGTCGTGGAATTCGCTAACTCCTCCTGAACCACGTAACCGATTTTGATGCGGCTTTTTGTAATAGATAGAACCGTCCCCTTGAATCATCAAAGGGAAGGTTTATATATATGACAAATGCCGAGAAAATACCTATTTCCCGTGGAAAAATTAGTTGAAGCGGGTGAAACCGCTAATGGGCCATTAATTTACAACGACATAGGTTTCACTGATCGTTTGTTTCGTAATCCATTGAAATAAACTAACCATTATGATTACCTATTCACAATTATTTTTTGTTCAAAGCGATCATAAAGTTACATTTTTATTGGGCATTTTGAAGTTTCCGATCAATGTAACACGGTCGGCTGTAAAATGAATAAATTCGATTTTCATTTTGATTTCCAGGAAGTTTTGAAATGGATGCCCAAAATGATTTACTGAAAATTTCATAAATTCGCGAGCAAATACCGAGCAGTCATGGAAATCCTATTAAATTTTAGAAATTCAGGAAGGCAATAAATATTTTTACCATCTCTGGTATCCCTCTGATATGCACCACGACTTATTTTTTTATTTTACTTTCATGTCGAAATTCTGCTTGTTTTAGAAAAAACGAAAATTTGACACTTTCAAGTCTTTTCGCGCGAGTCAAGTCTCTTTACAGGCAGGCGCTGCCGAATGGACTTTCTAAAACTCAAGCTTAATTTTTAGCTAATCAGTGAAAGCCTTCCCACGTGGTGGTTTCATGAGGTCATTAACCCGGACATCTGAGCGGTGTCACGTTTCCAAAACAAATTGACACGACGCCCCCTCTGACGCCAACTCTGACGCCCCTCTGACTGGACATTAAGGCGCAAATTCGTCAGCTGCGGTATTGTGGCTATAGTCGTAGTTTGAAAGCGTATAGCGCCGCGTTCGAAGATTGCGACAGACGCGTGCGACCGTGCATACACTTTCACACAACAACTACAGCCGCATCGGCTAAACGCGTCAGTCGTATGGCCGCAGTGTGGCTGCGATCGGCCGTATCTGACGAACGTGCACCTTTGCCAGTACTCGTTGTTTGGTAATGTTTATTGAGGATAGCTGTTCGAATGAATCCTTTTCAAACAACTGATAATGTCACGCTGGGTAATGAAAAAAGGAGAGTCATTTATTTATTTTTTCGTGTGCGTAAATAAACTGGCTAGCTAGAATATCTATGAAGGTGTGTCAGCATCACTTTAATTTCTCCATTCCAGGGTTCAACCTATCTATACCTACCAAGTTCTCTACTGTATCTGCCTGACAGGTTACTGTTTGTTAATATCATACATTGGTAACTTTAAATGCGACTGATATCACGTAGGTACTACATAGCTATATAATTCACAGCAAATCAGGAAAAAAAATCTTGACTTGTTGCCTTTCGTTAGCTATCTACACCCAATACGTCCCGTACCTTCAACTGTAGACAAAACTGCTGCCAAACTAGTGTAATATCGATATATAGGTAGCTAATCTATTAGGTGAATCACACATACACCCTGTTTTGTGGTTGTTGACAGCTAACAAACTGAAGACAAGCTGTGACAGCCACAAGACGATACGGTGTCGTGTGCCGTTGTTGTCGGCGTAACTGCACGATATCATACTTACAGACCCTTTCCTAAAATACTTTACATTTTGACGCTTACCGACTTTAATGGAAAAAACTGAAATCTTAGGGAAACTCATGGTAACTAAGAAGATGATTGCCACGAACGTCATATTTCTTGGATTAAAATTGGCTAAAAATAATATGACGTTCTTTATCAGATTGTGCTGTTTTGATATTCAATATACTTTGAGATTTTTGACAGTATCAAACCTAACATGGCTATGTAATAATAAGTGACAATCGCAAAAATCCTTTATAGGGTCGAGTGCACCTTCTGTAAACTATCTATTTTGTGGTTATACCTCTAGGTTTCCACATATGTGGTTGTAGTAATGGAGATGAAAATTGGATTACCCAGCACCTTAGCTTGCATGCTCTTTGTGGAGCTCGCGACTTAAAATGTAGTTTGTTCACACGTTGTTTGTGCTCAGAAAGTAGTAGAAAACTATTTTGTTTTCTTTCTGGGGTAAATTGAGTTCAAATTGTTTTTACTTTTCTAAGAGCTGGTGTAAATCTATTGCCAATTGGCGTGGAACTTGTTGAGGGGAAAACTGAAAATGACCTACATACGTACACTTATTAATATTTTATTTCTTGTGGACTAGGCAGAGAGTTATCAACTGTAAAAATACGGGCGTTATCGTCACGTTAGAAAATTATTTGAGGGCCGTTGAATCACTGGAGATAAAATAAACATCTTATATTTTCAATTAGGTACGCGATACAATTTATTCTCAATTTTCTATGGAACACAACGTGCGTTAAATGACTTTAAAAAGAAAAAGACGTAAGCACGACGACTTTGCAGTCGCAACGGCTAATCACTACATCTACAAAGTTACCTCCTAGGCAGTTTGGTGTGCTGTGGTGATAGTTCTTTCAGGCAAACAATTGCTTACAGATTCCAATCTCGTTGTATTTACTTATAAAAAGATTTTTTGTTTTAAAATCATCCAATACCCATCGACTCACTTTACAATGAATTCTCCAAAGTCAATCTAACGCCCATTTTACTGTACTTACCTATTTTAATAAAGTGAATTCGATTCTCTAAAAAAATGCTATCAAAACGTTGTCAGCATATTTTATATTTAAGGCGCTATTTTATATTTAAGGCGCTAGTCGGGCAGTTACTCACCTTTATGAGGAGTAACGGAGTAACGCTTTGAAAAAGTAACGGACTTGCAATCTCGGCACGGGGAATGTTCCACGAGGGTACTTGCCATTATTTATGGAATACAGACCAACTACTTAAAGAGTTATAGTGTGACATTCTAATGTAATGAGAAATTAAGAAACCATTTTTATGCCAGCTAAGTATATGATAGTGATTAGTCAGATATAATTTTATAAAAAAAATACCTGGCAATAATTTACTCCACAAATACTGAAAAACATTCCATCGGTCAACTTTAGTCTAAGTTTGATGTATTAAGATGTACTTAAGTTGACTAAATAAGATTATCTTGTAAAAGTTTTCTTTGAGTAAATTATGAAAGCTTTAAACATCTTTCTTTCAGGCTTCCATTTAAAAATATAACGGAATGGTAAAAAATAAAACACTTATTTCTTTTTATTGTACCCTATATATAATTAACTATAGCGATGTCTCTAAATTATCATAGCAAGGTCTAATCATGGTTTTTTTCTTTAAGTGTACTAATTACAGCAAAACCCCTCGGAATTGGCAGCTGTTACCAACGTTATTGTGGGCCGCGTTCCAAGAGCCATAGCCACAAAAACATAGGGCAACTCCTTAATTAAGAATAATCTCCTAATGGGATATTTTCTACAGATTCCTTAGGAGTCTCGTAGAAAGCGCTTATCAGTAATACCGTTCATCTTAGATGCGATTGTTCTAAAACCAAGCTTACAAAACTTATTTTGGTTTAAACAAATAAACTATGTTTTACACTTCGTAACGATTACGAATGACACATTGTTGTATACTTACGTATGATAGAATTAAATTACATCGACGCCGAACAACAAAATCCGTCATTTAGTGAAGTTATGGAAGATTAATCATTTGTGATCCATCATAGTTAGAGTTAGAAACTATGTTTAACTTACAATGGCAGGCGTACCTACCATATACGCGTTAAATATACCTAAAATGCCATATTTAATTTTGAATTCCCAGATCTAACATTCGGACTATAACTTCGATCCTATAAATTACCTTTATTTGTCAAAGTTACACATAATTTAATCAGACATCAGTCATCACATCAGTTTATTGCAGTGTTACGCGAGAAAACATATTTTCTATTTGCAGCGTTTTCCCAGATTTAAGTTTTAACTTGTGAGTTATCTGATTCTACAAAGGAAGCAAATAAAAACTACTTACTTTATTAAAATTCCAATAAGTGAACAATGTAAACCTACCTATGAATACAATTTTGTTGTTTACTAGTCGGTGGGTATTATACCGTAGCGGGCTATCGGGTCATGAAATTCAATATTACACCAACAAGTTCAATTTCTGGGATGCCTCGGCCACGATAATTAAACTTGTATCCAATGTGCATGGACCGGGCGAGTTTGCGGACGCAAGTTGTGGCAAGTTTAGTTCTCTTATCAGTTTATAATACCACAATATGATGGAAATTAAAACCAGCGCACCTAGCACAACGAATAACAATATTCCCTACATTTTTGCGTCTAGCGGCCATAATGAAGTAGGAGGTAGGTATGGTGTGATTTTAGTGAAAAGCTCTGAAATTAGGGTTCATCGGGTCGTTGGACGAGTTGGTGTCTCACTCGAAGAAGATGTAGATGTTACCTTTTTCATAAAAAAAAATACTTTTATAAAAGCTTTTTACGTAATTAATTTGAAAATTTCCATTGTTTAGGAGCCCCTGGCTCCAAACCCACTAGTTATCTAGACAGTATTTCAGACGAGATCGGCTTGAAAAGATAACTTTTGTTCGTTGCAGCTCAGAATAAATGTACATGTAAAAGTACAGTCTACACACCAAGCTTACATCGGCCTAGCTCTTACTTTCATCGTCATAAGAGCTAAAATCATGCAGAAACTGTAACACTTGGTAAGCTATAGCGGCATCAGCCTAAGGCGGTTCTTACATGCACCTCAAGATATTCCAGTATTTTCCGGATTTAGTTTGTTCACTACAGAAGTTTCTACAATGGGCGACGGTCGTTCTTCAAATAACGGTTGTCACAATACTTAATTTGTGATCGAAAACATATTTATAATTCTGAATGACTTTATATTGCATTTTGTCATTTTTAATTCTTCATTCAATAATGTCCACTGTGTTATTTGTGGTCACAGGTTTTCTTTTGAATTGTGCTGTCACGGACCGCAATTTCGTGCAGTGTGTGTGCAATCAAGCTAAGCTGTAAGAAGGGTACAGATACCAGAGTTTATAGACGGCTTTGTTCCGGCTTTTCGGCTTGTTAAGGATTACGCGATATTAGGAAATGGCTTACTAGGTTGCGTAGGTCTTTTGCAAACCGCTGAAGCTGAGATAAAGCAAGGGCAAGATATTAAATATTGTGCTCTGACCTTTTCCTCCCACGAAAGAAAATTTGTTAGAACGGAACATTTTTGTGGGTATTGTTTATTTGTTATTTATTAAATATCTATTTCCTCTATGTTTGGGTATTGGATCTCCAGCACAGTCATGACAATATAAGTATTCTTCTTTTTTTCATGATGGCCTTTTATTAATTTAGACTTCCACAAGCTTTATGAAAATTAATATCTACTAAATGCATATATTTTATTGTACAAAAATAATTAGTAATACAGATTTTAGATCAGTAAAACTGATCCATATCAAAATAAACTGCTTTTCCTACGTTCACGACGGCTTAGAATAGCATAACCCCATATCTTTCCCGCGGGTGTCGTAAGATGCGACTATGGGATTTAAGAGTAGATGTGTATTGCAATTTTAGGCGATACGTCTGTCTCTATGGTGAAAAACAAACCTCTGAATGACTCTCAAACTTTTGTCAGATGAGCTATAAATTGCCGTTTTTACAGCCGTTTACGTTCTGCCTACTCTGCAAGGGATATAGGTGTGATATATGTATGTATGTATATATGTACGAGCGTTCTCTGCAAACTTTTCTTTCAGTAACTTTATAACTCATACTACAGGAGCTACTTTACGCCTAGCTACGAGACTATGATCGTTAAAAGTCACTGTCGCTAAGAGGATTTCAGAACCGACCTTCAATGTCCCCCTGCATTTAAAATCCATGACGCAGGCTCTGTCTGAACCCTTGAAAGACCTTCTTAAGTACTTAGGTGGAGGTGCCTGGTGCCTACTATCTAAGTATACAAAGCCGGCAGTCACATTATAAGGATTTGATTTTAACAAGGCTATTTTGAAGTAGACATACTTAATTATAATTAGGATCATCTAGTTAACGCCTTAATAAATGATTATTAAGAAGAATATTGTTTTTCCAGGGTCTCCGGAAAAATATTTCTCAGAATTTTCAATTAGTAGGAAATCATGTAGAGGTATGAAATATGACAACATGGCAAAGCAACATGGGTAGACAATCTTGGAATACTGTGCCATCAGTGTAGGAACAGACTTATTAAATACAATTTAGTTATGTACTTCACTTAGTACTTCATCTCTATCTAAGTACTTCAAATGAACCTACCTATTTCTTCCGCAAAATTGCTTCTACCATCTGAACAAAGTTTGGGTCTTGAACAGAACTTCCTGTATCCGAGTAATTATGAGTTTCTTATCTTTTCGACTTTACGTTTCAGAGAGTATAATCACGGGGTTGTTTTCATTTCGCTTCTAACTTTCAACGATCAACGATGTGGTTTGGATTCTAAAAGGCGATCTTCTTTTCTTTAGTAACATAATTATTATGAGGTAGTTTTTTTAAATCAAGTTGATTGTACGTAACGTAGGTAAATAGTATGAAGTAGTAAAAAGCCAAAAGGAAGGCGAAATTCATCGAAACATAGAATAAAAACAAAACGAATTTTGTGACTCTTCGTGAAAATTGCCTTCCCAAAAAAAACTGCCATCGCCATCTGTTGTCTAATGAAAACACTACCACCGGCTCAATTTGGCCGGAAACGTAGACTGATTGGAAAGACAATATGACCAGCGCAGCAGTGGAATAAAGGCCGTGTTCAATAAAAATGCGCCGCCATTTTTAATTACGATCGCGCCATTGATGGCTCTCGACGCATCCTCAGCGGAACGGCATCGGCCGTTCTAGTGCCAGACAAAGAAAGCCGTAAAGTACAGACACGCCAAAGATTGGAAATTTTGATAAAAATACTCCCTTTGAGATTTTGACTCCTAATTTGCTTTATGAAGTAGCAGCAGGTAACTCTCTACCATCTGATTTTTAGCACACTTGTTCGGTTAGTTACATTTCAATGAATGTGTGTAAAACTGTGGTGCGGTGCTGTGAAGCTGTGGTGAGTAATTAACGTAAAAAGTGACTAAGCGATGAATCCAGAAAAGGCCAGTAGCGTTCCCTGTATACAACACCTTGCACTGCGCTGGCCAATCCACCGAGTTTGGCAAATACTCCCCAATTTGTGTAAAGCCATGTCCAGCTATGGACTGTTGTAGCTGTAGTAGCAGTGTAAAACTGCAACAGAGCTAACTACAAGTACCTACAACCTCTCAGCCTCCCGGAGGAGATAGGCGATAGGGCGTGCGCTAGATTGGCGTGATACCGCACGGATTCACACTTTGAGCCCCTGCACAGCAACTCTCAGCTGCCACTCGGATTCGAGTGACGCGAGCCAAAAATAATGAAATAAAAGTGATAAAAGTCGGAACCCATCCGTACAAAGCTCAAATTCAAAACTCTGGATTTGTTAGAAATTGAAGACTCGCAATTCTTTTTCATGTCATGTTTTATAAAATCTGTTTTTCAACTTGCACTACACCCAATTGGGATCTGAATAAATCAATCAACCCTTCTGATACCTACTTATGATTATGACTGAAAAATACTCCAAATATGAATTAAATAGATACCTACATCACTACGAAACAGCTTATGTACAAAAAGGTTATTTAATATAAAGCTTTTCGTTCAATAACAGACGAGGACACATTATTAACAGCGAGACGAAGGTGGGCTGTCTGACACGTATTTAATTTTAGGGCCTTTACGTGAGAACGTTTTCTAAATAAGGTTATGTTTACCTTTTTATAGAGTTATATAATTGTAGAGGTGTGTACGTATATTATACAAAATGTAAATGAATTCTCACAAACTTCACACCACGAGATATTTTCGTTTATAAGTTGGAACATGTTGCTTAGAACTCGGAGCAAGTTTCCGAAGCTGCGGCTGTATTAAGAAAACACCGACACGTGGTGCAAATCGGTTTATCACGCTTGAACAATGTTCGCTGGCGTTGGCTTGGCGGGCGTCGCCGGAAACACACCGATATCGAGCTTTTTCTCCAAATATCACCGTTAGATTTTCACTTTATAAACGTGAAGAACAACGTACATCCCTATTTACGCACCTAAGTGTAAGATCACTTTTTGTATTTCGTATTCTTTTGCGAATATAAAAATATTAGGTACAGATGTAAAGATATGAGAATATAGGTGTATCTAACCATCACGGATGGCTCTGTGTCCAAAACTTGGTACTTACAAAAAGAAGACCCTCTCGACTCATTTATAACCTTCTGTTGCTTAATTTATAAAACTTACTCTGACTATAAATTGGGTCCCTAAGTCCCTAAACTATGGAAACTGAGACCTGTTAATTTTGCCCCGAGTTAGTCCTCTTTCCTTCAATTTAAACTGTTTGTTTCATTGAAATCTGTACTCGAATAAAACTTCGCTACAAAAGTCGTGTCGCGCGGCTCCGTCAGGTCCCCGATGAAATCAAACCAATTGTTTCGCAATTCCCGGCTCAAACAACTCAGCAGTTTTAAAATGTGTCGACACACTGCAACTCTTTTGTTTTATTTAATAAGTTATTCTTTTTTACGGCACTGAATTGTATTCATGAGATATGACAGCGCTACTGAAAAATCTTTGATGTCATATTAAAACAAATTAAAATTCTGCGACTGAACTACATCTACGCATGCGTGTTTCGTTTTGACCCATATCTATCTTCCTATCGTCTTGTGGATGGATTCTCTTCCATTTGGTTTATTTTTGCCTCGTGTTTGCGCAGAAAGCTACCCACTTGAATGGCTTCATTTAATTAACGCGAAAATTCGACACTCAATGATAACTAAATTAATAAGATATACAGGGTGGTCCATGGAGTGACGTCAATAAAAAGAAATTAGATTCCTCACATCTTGGGGTATTCGAAAATACCCCATGTATGTTCCGCGATTATTTTTAGTTTCCGAGTTATTCAATTTTTAATGTAGGTATACGAATTTTCCTCACTTACAGATATAATATTTCAGTTAAATTCTGCTCGTTCTCAAAACGTTCAATATCTTTTATTCCGACCTATAATTTTTGACCGTCCAATTAAAACCAGCTAAAATTGATAAAAAATATTTTACGTATTCGTAGGTACAAATTGACTTGTTTTAGTGTCAAAGTTTTATTCTCACCAACCAATATTTTCTAACGGCTATAAACCAGCATATTTTTAAGGGATATACTGCCCCGTTTAAGGTCTCAATCCGTGTATCTAATCAAGCCTCTGCGCGCACATCAACCCCTACCTTATGGCTAATAAAACGGTAATCCCTCACGGAAGTCCATTTATATGTAAAGTAAAGCTTGGTGCAATAAAAAGTCGTTCGGATTGGAAGATTTGGAAAGATCCATGACTCTCGTACACTCGCACATTAGGGATTTGGCAAACACCCCCCAGTCCCCAGGCTGGTGGTGGGCCATCCAAAGCCAATGAATTAGCCAATAAAACCAAATGGAACCAAATAAATTTACCATTGCCCCTGTTTTTCTTCTTACGACTTGCCGTGTTGTTGATCGGAGGCAAGAAGCGTTTAAAAAAGTTAAAATATTTCTTCCCGAATTTAAACGCTAATGTATGTATTTTTCGTTTCAGGTAAATATGCAACCCACGCAAAAATAAAAATTGAAAGATAAAGTAAGTAAAAAAGTACTTCCATTATAAGTCAATTTTTCATAAACAGCTACAGATTGTGGTTCTCTTATAATTTCACGAGTCAATCGTAGAACGGATATTGAGTAACTTTTTAAAAGGTCTCGACCTACTTTAACTTTAATGACGAAGTCCTAAACTTTTGAAATACCAATAACAAAGCGTGCCAGATGAAATTGATATTCTGTATGTAAACAATTATAAAATATACAATTGTTTACAATAAGTCAAAGAAACAATTTAAAATCTATTTACTTATTGAGCTTAAAAACTTTCTCAAGTTTTGAAAGCGATGCCTTGACGTAAGCTTTTTTATACTCTTACTGGCAACTCCAGATGTTCTATAAAATTAGGAGGGCAGAAACCCTACAAAAAATTAAAGTATAATTAAATAGATATGCTTTTTTTAGAAGGCGCTTATTGTAAGGTTTAAATAAAATATCCGTAACCGAAGAAACATTTTCATAAATAGGAAGGTCAAACGGAAAAGCGGCAGTTAATTTTGTCGTCTTTTAATAAGTATGGGGGCAGTTCTAATTTATGAAAGATTCTTTTTTCCTTCTCTTGTATTTCTTTGAATGGTTCAGAAGCCCACGAAAAATATAGATCTAAATGTAAGTACTATATTATGTGAATAAAAGTTTTTGAAGCCCGAAACCAGCAAAAAAGATTGCCGGCGTCCCTAAGGCCATCATCTTAATTAAATTTCGGCTGAAATGAATACTCTCTAAGTAGAGTCACATTTTCCGAATCGTTTTGAGATTTAATACTCCCAGCCTTTTAATAAGCTACTTTTATTTCAAGATATATTTATTTGTAGATAAATATTTGCTTAACTTTGTTTTGTACATTGAAGTAATAATTTACCTCTAAATTTACCAGAAATCTCTACAAATATTGCATATGTTTAATCATCCCCAATAAAATCCGAAAAGCAATGTTGAAGTAGGTTCAATACACAAGTAGACAAAGTAAGCAAGTTGAAAAATCGCGTTGGTTGGTGAAACATACTACACTTCCCATCAGAAAAATCGAGACGCTTTGCAACTTTACGTTTTATACGGATCACATTATTTGAGACACATGTTTATTTTTAATAAATGTCTAATGTCGTTCAATAGTGAGTATTACAAGGTTTCTAAATCATAATAATCAATGTTCTTTACTCAACTTTTAGTTTCATATATTTTATTTAACAATAAAAACGAGAGTGTCTCGATTTTTTTGATGAGGAGTATATTACTTGAACAAGCAAGGTACAAGCATATGTAATAACCTTTTGCTCCTCCATGACGGATGGTGGTGACAATGTCGGTCGATGTCAAAACTTCGAGCCGAGTTCACAACTGCCAACGCGTAGAAGCCACCACTCTACAACTTTCCTACCTTTGTCAGTCAAACCGTGCGTACAGTCGGAGTCAAAAGAGCAAACCTAGGACTGCCGCAAATGGTTTAAAAATCTCTTAAAAGTGATGTAGTCACTTTAGATAATTATTTATTTTGTTGTCTATGCAGCTAGTTAACTCTACTGATTTATAAAAGTTAAAATCTTTTATTTATACCTAAGGATTTTGAGCCATTTAAAGCTGTCCTAGATATACTCTTTTGACCCCGAGCGTACTGTCATTGGTTACACGAGATACAACGAACAAAAATCCTTTTTTTCTCAGATGAGGTAAATTCATTTTCCTGCGTTCATTAGCACGGCAAGCGTTCCTCCACGCCAACTGTTGAATTTTAATGTCCACGCCTCGTCAGTACTCCAGAGCCTTGCTTGTTGTGTTCTTATTACAGAAAGACTACGGTCTTACGTATACAAACGACCGACGCTGGACATTAATTAGCGCGATCAGAACTTGTAATCTTCGCTGCAAATTATAAAATGTTTGAGCACCAAAGTGCTTTAAGTGTGTATGATGCAACGGAATAAATTATTAATATTTTCAGTTTTTCAAGACAAAAATCAAGAAAACCTTGAAAATGACGTTATTATCAGTTTTTCGAAAATGAAAAGCTTTAGGTTTCGAGGCAGCAAACACTCTGTGATATGCTGAAGAGCTCCGATTTGGAAGTACATAGATATGACAAACTATTTGTATCTGATATCACAATATTATAATATTATTCTGTCAAAGACCTGATACTTGTTGTAGGTGGTTGAAAAACGCTCACATAAGGATACATTGGGTCGTTAGGCAACTCGGTGTCCCACACTAGAAGATACGATTGTCTGGTTTTAAAAGATCATGTGGGAAATTCTATTTTGAAATTAAGCCTACTCTGCTTTTATGTGACCCCCTATCTGTCTAATGGTACGCGTATCACTACGCTGCTCCTCTCATATCAACTGAGGAATGCTCGTCGTCAAAGAGTGTAATATTCGCAATAGGCTTTCAAGAAATACGTGTATAAGCCAGTTGAATTATGTGCGGCAATTTAGATTATGGCTTGGCAATGGGTTTTGTTTCGATGCAGCAAACGCTCTACAACACTATGATGAGCTAAAAAATTAAAATTTGACTAACATTAAGTGGCACCTACAATATTATCTAGTTTTCAATGTTCACGTGAAAACTCTATTTCGACATGTTATAGAGTAACCCTACTCTGCCTATGTGATCTCCTATCTGTCTAATGGTACGCATATCACTACGCTGCTCCTCACATCCACTGAGGAATGCTCGTCGTCAAAGAGTGTAATATTCGCAATAGGCTCGTCTGCTGCCGGCTTTCGAGAAATACGTGTATAAGCCTGTTGGAGTATGTGTGGAAATTTTGATATGAACGTAACAGTCATGCGAGTTTTGATTATATGACAACAAGAGTGATTGATATTGCCTAGTGTGAAATGGAAAGAAATCCAACATAAATCATCCTCAAAATGTTCTTGATGGTGTGGTGATATATTAAGGTTCAATTTGTTGTAAATAGGTAGGTAGGTACTTATTTATTTTATGTGATCTTAACTTACTTAAGTTAAACTGGCCTTTATACCCACTACGAGATATTGTGTATTAGGCCTCTGCCTCGAATTTTGCGGGCAGCGGAGCGGCAGCGGCGGCGGCGCGGCAGCGGCAGAATGTTTTGCATGTATTCAAATGGACCGGTTTTCGAACACAGCGGCGCGGCAGCGGCGCGGGGGCGGGCAACGAGCGGTGCGCTCCAGTCAAGCGGTGACCGCCCGCGCTGCGCGTCCGTAGTGTTGTACCTATAGTCGAATTTTTAATTGTATTCACTAAAATGACAGATGCCGACAAAATAATGATACCGACTCCATATCACTAGTGATGTACTTCAGTTCTATTTTTAAGTTCAGGTGAGCTGATTCATTCAAACCTCATACTCAGGTCACTTACATTTATTTGTTGATTTCGTACTAAATTTTTATACTACTAATATTAAAAATTTTAAAAAAAGTGTCACTTAGTACGGGAGACCTAATTTATTTATTTTCATATTTTGAAGATAAGTTTCTAATAAATGTTATTCAGTTTTGTGAGAAGAACACGTCCTTAAAATTATTGTACTAATATTGTAACCAAATACACTTATTGATTGAATAACTATGAACTATGTCAGTTGATGAGTGATTCAATTTAATTTTTTTAGCACTACACTATTTATTTTTCCAAAAAAAGCGGCCACCCACCAAACGTCAATTTAGTGAATACAATTAGAAATTCGACTATACTTTCCTTGTGACGTGTCAAAATGTCCTCGGACGTGCAAGAGCAACTCATTTCACTAATAATGGAATGGAGAGGACACCCACATGGAACAGCAAAGATAATTTCGATAAATCTCGCCATTTTGTTTCTTTGCCCTATAGTAGGGATACACTCCTTCTTTTGCCCACAATAAATCGAGCGTTAGAAACAAATTTGAACAAAAAGGTGTTGTCGTCGTTGTTCAGCCATTTTCCCTTACAAATAAAAACAACAATCGACACTACGCGTCGCCGACACTAAATAACACAACACTACGCCGCTGTACTGCCGCGCGATCTGCCCGCTGGTTTCGAGAATGGGTCAGCGTTGCCCGCCCCGCTGCCGCGCCGCCGCCGCCGCCGCCCCGCTGCCCGCAAAATTCGAGGCAGAGGCCTTATACGACTAGATTCAATGTAGATAATTAGCCTTGTAGCAATTCTCCACGTCGTAGACGTTTGCTACGAGAATGCTACGAATAAAGTTCTAATATTTTTCACGCGTGATCAAGGCACCAAATCGTATCACTTTTTGTACAAATCCAATCATAACACCTCATCCATCGCAGGAACAATATCCTGTCTCCCCATAAATTCATCAATGACCTTTTCACACGGCTATATTTCGTTCCGACGAGCATTTTTACACAGACAGGTACAAGGTTATCGTGAAAAAGGTACTCCATTTGTTACAGCTTTAATTTGTATTTCAACAACAAAATACGTTTAAAATATGTGTGAAATATGGAAATACTGAAATACGTTTGAGCTATTTAACCAAGTAAAATCAATTTATGTTTAACAGTAAAAAGTTATTGTAAGCGGTAGGTGGATTCCCAAATTTATCTCGAGACCAAAATTACAGCCAGTAACTTTAGAACAACCACCATTAAGTTCATTTATTTCAATGGGTGTATTTAAATAAATAAGCGGTATAACGACCATTGTTTACAGCAAATGAGCGTCTCTTGTTTTTTGTTGCGCATTAAAACGAGACTTTTCTTTTAACGTTCGACCAGCCACGTTTTGGTCTTAAGAACTAGTAATACAAGACTCTTTCTGCTGGTTTTAAAAATCACTAAAAGTGATTTTTTCTTCAATTATTTGGGAAAGTTCCTGATCATCTGCTGAGCATTGTAGGAGTTGCTGACTATCATCAATGGATTTTTGCTCTGTGGCTATACGGGGTGTAGGTGACAGCTCTCTGAATACTGATAGGGTGCATTTAGACCATTAAACTGAACAACATCCCGTTAAGTTTTTTTCTGCCCGTTATACCCGGTATGATGATCAATGACTGCTTTCCATTTGTTGGTTTGGAATGTACCTTCGATATCCAAAAATAGCTTGAAAAACCAGTAAATTATGCGAAGTGGTAAAGTCTGAAGTGAAGTTTGACCCCATTCAAGTTATCGGCTGGAAGACGTCCAATCTGCGCTCATTGTCTTAGCCGACTATTCGCAAAGTGGACACGTTCCCATAATGCTTTCTAGATGTCCAATTCTGAAATGAAGCCAAGAGATTTGCCTGCTCATCTATCTTTTATTATCATCTTACAATTCGGAAGGAGTACTTAGGTAGATACTAAAAGCGGTAGAGTATTATCTAACAAAATCCTGGTTTGAAAGCTTCAGTTTGCCACGTATAATATTATGGTGTATTTTAAACCTTGACAAAAGGTCATTGACTCATAATAAACTTAACCAAACTGACCAGCCGCATCGTGATAGGATGGAATACATTCTAGGTATTTAATAAAAATATCGTCAAAATATACTCAATGAGCCGTTACTCTATTGGTAACTTAAGGGCTCGTTGACCCACTTTTGAAATATTTGAATCTCGACCACAGCTTGGTTCCACCAGTAGCGCTACAGGCCGAGCAGGCAATATTTTCCGGATATTGCACGTTACGCTATTAAGACGCCATTCCGAAGACCGCTCCGGATTAGATTATCAGATTAATGTGGCGTTACGTTAAATCTCTTACGAGAAGCATATTTAATACAAGTATCAGAGCTTAGCGGAATTTCGCCAATAACTTTTTAAATGCTTCGCTCTCGAGAAAAATAAAAATGAGGAACAACTTAGCTATGAGATAAAGCGCGGAAGAGAAATATGTCACGCGTGATTTAGTCTCATAATCCAAGTCAGATCCAGCAGTTTCAAAGACTTACGACTTACATTCAGGTCTCGGTTATATGACTCTCGAGAGGGCAACAGGAGCATTTTCAAGTGTGAACCCAGTATAACGTACCCATTATTCCGATTTGGGAGAAATTTCGGCTCACTTTACACCCTTTGGGCGGTCTTCTAGACAGTATCCGAGCGGTTAATTTGTGTTATCGGCAAATCGAGAGGCCGAATTATCAAGTAAGATTTCCCCAGATGGTACCGAGTACTGCTAAGGCTATAATAAAGTTGCCACGAAGCATTACTCGAGCAAAACGAGAGGAGTTCGACAAGACGGCCCATTAGGCAACAGGCGTTCCTTTAACTTATTTACAGTGTACTCCGAACTTTGTTTCACGAGCGGCGATATCTTAACGCCTTCCACTGCCTTTATTTCACGAATAAAAGTGAAATAAATAGCGCAATCTTAATGCAGTTACTGTCTTTGTCACGAACAAAGCTCTTCTATTTCGGGAGAATGGATTTGTTTTCGCATTATGACTCTTTTTATTTGATTTTGAATACAAAGTTTAAGTAAAAGGGAGTTCTGCAAGCTATTAAAGCCTGGTGCAAGACAAGCACAAATAGAAATTAATTTAACGGCATCAAAATAATTCAATTTCTCATTCCGAGAAGTGCGATTACAATTGCTCTTGTTCCAAACACACAGACCTCAAGTTTTACAAAGGTCAAATAAACGGTTTATGCGGTCGATAGGCGGTAAAATAGCCAGAATATATAGGTCAGAAGGCGCGGGCCGCGGGCCCTTGCTTGGGTCGAGTTGCGGCATCACGCATCAATGCGCGTATTTTTACTTTGTTGCCCGCAAGACCCTACGTTATTGAAAATATGGTGTACCTAGCTATAAATACGGGTAGCTGTTGCTGGTTTTGTTAAAAAATACCTATCTCTTATTTATGATTTTGTATGGTTTGTTTGTACATAACCCTTAATTTATTAAAGTGTGGCAAAATACATTTGTTTTCAACTGAATACTCAAAAACACTGGCAAATAAATTATTGTTGAGAAGACCACTCGTTGCATTCGTGTCGTTGCAGTCGTATGGCGCTTCTTTTCACATTTGAGTTTACCATCGAGTGAGTGGTCTTCTGGACTATAACAAATAAATGCATACCGTTAAGTTTCAGTCTAAATATCTCCTATTCTGCAAAGATGTTCAAATAGTTAAGAAAAAAAATTTGGTCCTTTTAAAAAACGACGTACCTACTCAAACATAAGTAAATAAATAAAATATGATAAAGTTTATACGACTTGAAGTCCCACTAAAATTCTAGTCAAATAAATATGACTCTCGCAGAAGGTACTGATCAAACACCTATTACGAATTCGCAAATTACATCCAACTAAAATAATAGCCCAACTCTTAAAGGGCAAAATAAATGATAACCAATTTATTTAAAGAAAAGGGCCTCAAAACAGAATGAAGGCTTAATTAGAAGTGATTATGTCCTTAGGCAATGACAAACGACGTTCGTTCTGGTGAACGGCTACCAAAGTGGACAGTTCTATTTCAGAGACCATGGGCTATCAGTTTGAATAATGTTTAATGTTCTATCCATTTTATACGGCGAAGAAATTGTTCTCATTTTGATTGACGATGACTATTACCATGCGCAGTTTCTTCACTGTTAGAGCGTTTTACTGCTTCAAAAAGGCTTCACGAAATTTATTTAATTTATTTATCCAGCACAACGTCAAAATACTATAAAATTATTGAAACACTTGTTGCTGACACATACCTACTGATAAAAAAAATACATAGCACGACCAACGAAAGAAGAAATTCAAAACAAATTGAAAAATAAATAAAAGTAAAATGATCATGAAATCTGAAGTCTCATTGGTGGCAAAGACACACAAAAAGAAGTCGAATACTCGAAAATAGCTGATTTAAAAGAAAAACCTCAGCCCCAAGTTGGGCACAAGAGGAAATATTGAATTTGTACGAACGTTGTCATTCGTGTTTCTTTGCCACCTCGCGAATATAAATCAATTTGTTTTATGAAATGGATTCTGAGCGTGTAGACGTGTTCTTTTTCGTAGAAACGTTAAAAATAATGGGAGTAACTTTGTAGATCATTTGAGATTCTATCTAAGGAGTTTTATTTTAGTATCCGGTTCCTTATCATGAATCATGAGCAAGAGAACTGAATCTCCTGCACTAACTTTTTGAGATAGCTAGCAAGACTGCGCATTAATCGGATTGATAAAGGTCTCTCTCTGTTTCATAGCGACCACAAAATATAGGGCAATATTTTCCTTGAAGCTGTATCATGATACATTACTCTATTATTATTTTATTGCCCTTCCTCGTATCATCAAACCGGCATATGTCAGCAGAGACGCTAATATCTCTGGTGTTAAGGCGGTATAATCTCCAGCCTTGCCGAGGGTTCGGGTTAATTTTCCGAGAATGTTAGCGAGATTAAGGCGTGTAAGGAGACATAAAGGCGACGAGTCACACTTGTTTCTCGGTTTTCGTGATGGCTTGCGAAATGTTTTCGTTGCAGAGGTAAGCAAAATAAATGTAAATTATGTAGGTGTGTAAGTAAGCCGGGTTTCATTCCAACTGCAAGATTTTCCAAGGATCTGAAGTTTTGAAGAAAGGATTTAATGAAATTGCATACAAAAACAAGATACTTATTTTTCTATGCAATTTCGTTAACAACGGCACTTGTCACCGCAACAAATTGAGATTATCACACGGTTTCGATTTGTACAATGGCAGATACGAACCGCATGCAATGTCGTCGTGTATGCGATTCACCGAAGTTGTACATAGGTGCAGTATAAAGTCTTTTTAAACTCTACATTTTACAATTCCACATTGATCTCATACGCTCGGCGTTGTTTTATTCGTTACAATAAGAATAATAAACCGGTTGACTCAAAAATTCATAAAGGCAAAGCAAAACAAAGTGAAAGTAATACATGATGCATTTTGACTTTACAGCTCCGAGTTAACAATTCTGCTAGAAACATACATAACCTCCCTCTGCTAGCATACTAAATAATTATAAGCAAGACTGATTATAGCTCCCTGAAGAGCTCATAAATTTCAAAATAAGGTTTAATCAACACAACGATGTTAGAAAGGTCGTTCTAGAAAATTGTATCAACATCAGTATTAATTTAATACTACAGGTTCAAGCAAATGAAATAAGCTACAGTTTCGTTAACAGTCATAATAATAATTCATATGCGACTGTTGGTTGCTAGAATTTAATCGGCACCTGTTGTTATTGTTCAATTTGTTATTTCAAAATTTCAACTTCGGCTTTTGGTCGGCGGAAATTTTGATAAGTAAATCAACCATAAAACCATTTCGGGTCGCTGAAAAAATTTGGTCTAGCAAAAATATTCTAATTAAATTTGGGCTTGTAAATCGTACTTAAAGTGATATTCTACACTAGACAACTTGAAAACTAGAAACCACGCAAGTATGTCGAAAAACTTAAGTTGAGATTCCGATCATTATTTCTTTACTAAAGTTTCCAAAACCATCAAATTTCTGGTAAAATCCAAGGTGTTTGTAATCCTGGTAAGATAATAAACATACTCTGGTATACCATCTTGTATTTTTTTTTGTTTTCTTTGTGTTAAAGTTACCAAAACTATAGGTTTTCCGGTAAAATCCATGGTGTACATATTGCTGGTATGGCGAAAAACATCGGCTGGTATACCGCTCTAATTATTGTTTATGTTTAATGAAGTTACCAAAACTTATTAACACAATAATATTACAATTAGTAACATTTGACTTGTAAATTTATATTTATGAATAAAGGATTGTATTGTATTGTATTGTATAAATAATATCATTGAAAACTATGAGTTTTCTGGAAAAATCTATGGTTTTCATATTCCTGTGTACTTAAGGTATAACATAATGAGTATTTTACAGGCTGCTGTAATTGTGATTCCTCCATCTTGAAGGCGGCGGAGTGAAGCGGGGAAATGGCGCATTTACCTCAAGCCTCCATTGTAGTGCTAATGCGAATACCGACCTGAATGCGAGCCGTTATTTATAGTACCTGCGCTTACTGCAAATAATAATTATATAATGTGTTTTCTCACCGCAATTTAGCCTTTAGGTAATTTAAAATTAGCTTTTATAATCTTACACCTTAGGTGCAAAAATTGAGAGTATTCTATCATCAGTTACCAATATTTCAAAAGTACTCAGGACGTTCTAAAAAGTATTTAAATAGTATGTGTGTACTTTTTTGTTTAGTTTAATGCTGTTATTTTATTGTTCTTTTCTACACATGTGCATTGCGTAATGTTTTTTGCAGTGACACGTCACAAGTAAACTTGCTGGCTGCGACTGCCGCGCCGCCGAGGGCAACCATTCGTAAACGAGTTTTGGTCACCAACCATTTTTCACGACTTTTCTCTGAAAATAAACCTACTGTACTAACTAATCTTAGGATTGCTAATAGTATACGAATTTTTCATAAAGTCGTTAAAAATCACGAGATAAGATTGAGTTGATTCGTAGGCAAGTTGCTACACGACAGTAATTCTTGAAATTTGGCTATCCTTTACCTATAACCTCTCGGCTATGCCAAATTTTTGTAAATAACACAGCAGCAAATAACACATTTTAAGCTTCATGGAATGCTCAAAGGACGATGTTTTATTACACTTTCGATTGCAATTTCCTGGCGATGATCGTAAACATGAAATATTAGGTTGTAATATGTGTAAAAACGCTCGTTTATCCAGTAAGTTTAGGTATTTCATGATGGAAATGTTTTGTTCAATGGTAATGGTTTACAATGGCTAAAACGTGTACTTGTACCCAGGTATGAATATGAATGAAAGAACTAAAGTAATAGGTGTATGAGTTATATTGATCTCGGTTAACAATAATTAACTGTTCGGAAAAGACTTTACAGCGCTTGTCGATTCAGTTAGTAGAATTGTTACAAATAAAGTTTGCCAATGTATTCCAAAAGACAATCTTGATGACCCATAACTGTAACTGGTTTGAATTCACCAGCTGACTCTCTTTTATAAATAACAAAAAACAAGTAAAGTAAATATAGTCCTGACAAATAGCTATTTCCCAGCCATTTTAGTAGATATCAGCGTGAATTATTATAGAGTTTCCTCTTATGATTATGGCTATTGCTGACGATAACAGGCTTACGAGTATTATTTATTTCTTCAAATTATTGCTATGAAAAAAGAAAGCCCTGACTTCAGTCGTTTGGTTTAGCGTAATAAATTATAGCAATAATTACTGCTCTTCTTGTAGGTAGGTAGAAAAAGACAACAGTCTCTATGTATTAAATGAAAAACTTCATTAGCTCAAAATTACTTAAGTTTCAATTTTCTTTAAAGGATCCTACAACATTTATTAACATGAGACAGGAGGTGAAATTTATTTATTTGCCCTTTTTGCTTCTGAATAAAGAATCCAGCTTCCTTCCTAGAAAAGGTAGTCAATATCAATTTGAACGAAACCCTTTGCCAAAGTTCCTCGAATTGAATTATAGCCACTATCTAACTACCATTCAACTGAATAACTCGATATGGAATACTAAAATAGAAATTTATAGCTAGAGATAGAATACATTATTTCTCGAGGGAAATAATTCACCTATATCTACAGTTTTAGTTATAGATAAAAATTTAAAAATGATTTCATGACTTCCGTTTAAAGCAGTGTTTTTCAAACTTTTTGAATACGCGACCCCTTTCCAGGCAAAAATACAATGGTGACCCCCCATTTCATTCGATTGTCACCCAACCTAATGAAATGGAGGGTCATAGAAACATAAAATTAGTAATTTCGTTTATTCAATGGCGGATACAGAAAAACTACAAGCGTTGTGCGCATTCTTAGGATAATTTTCTGGGTAGGCTGAAATTTTCAGGCAAGAATAAGCCACAGGGAGCCGTAAATACCGCGAGCGAAACAAGCGAGAATTTTTACGCTAAAAACGAGCGTAAAGCTTGAAAGTTAGTGAAAAACAGGCTGAAAAATACACGTATCGCGAGCGAAGCGAGCTCGACTTTTCACGTTACAATCAAGTCAGGAGCATTACCGCTAGCCGTATTGCGAGCGAAGTGAGCTCGACATTTCACGCTACAAACAGGTGGAAAACGTATACAACACTGCATACTGCATAAAATAGCAGTACGTTTTGGAATTTATGATAAATAAACATGCGCATTCTTTGTCACTAAAATTGTGCTTTTAA
This sequence comes from Phthorimaea operculella, assembly GCA_024500475.1. Lineage (NCBI taxonomy): Eukaryota > Metazoa > Arthropoda > Insecta > Lepidoptera > Gelechiidae > Phthorimaea > Phthorimaea operculella. The sequence continues at coordinate 1,370,513 of JANFCV010000128.1, forward strand.
AATTTACCGAATTGTATTTTATCCGACCACCCACCTGTGGTGGCCTTGACTCTTAGCTTTTGCCGGCGACCCCCCTAGGAAGGCTCCGCGACCCCCTTGGGGGTCGCGACCCACACTTTGAAAAACACAAAAAGTAAAAGAAAGTTGAAAGCTTGCAGAAAAATCGCATGGCAAAACTCGGCGACAGGGACATATTGTGGAAGCACAATGATCCTTATATTGTGGGGTTAGGTGAGAATCCTATTAAAATACTCCCACTCTCTCAAGACTCTACCAAAATGTATTTGTTTCTTCTTGTTCATACATTTTATCACAAAATTATGTAATGAAAAAAATATACTCACACCGTGAACTACGGCACGGATTTTAAGGTGGTTCGTTACGTCATACAAACGAAAAACTGCACTTCAGTCGGATTACACATGAGCTGTAGAGTTTCTTTTTAAAGAAACTTTATTCTGAATGATGAAGGCACACGTAAATTTGTCGCAAAACTACTTATAGTTAAAAGATAATCAGTATTTTCTGCACAATAAAATTAAACGTATTTATTGCAGCAGTAGCTCCATCTATTTTCGTAAAGTGGCGACTCGCTTTTTACGGGGAAATCTGATGATTTAAAAATTCTTTTTAGTGTTTTGCGACAATCTAATATACCCACGGGACTCCCCATCAAGTTTTTTAAACCGACTCTTGTCTCCTTTACATACATAACTCCATTGAATTTTTGTATGGAAAACGGAACGCCTTAAGTGAATTATGTTCTCCAACAGCTGACGTTTATTAAATACATGTGATATCGGGAGAATGCACGCGCTGTATGCGAGAGAAACGCAGCCCACAAATCGGGAATATAAATTGTATTCTCCATACTTCATCATGATGTGAAAATGTTTCAATTTACGAGTATGTTATTCGTAATATCTATTACTAGCTTATGAGTATTTTTTGTGGAAAGAAAAACAAAGTGATCATCAGTAAAATATCTGTGCATATTGCATTGAATTGTCAAATCAAAGGTTTTGATTAATAATTCGAATCAAAGGTCTCTTCCATTCAGTTATTTTTGAGTTATTTTTTATTTATATTGCCCTCAGTTTTCGTTCCCAAAATAATAACTGAAAGTATAACCGTTATATACCTCTATAACCGTTTGGTATTTCGGAAGACATTTTTGTTCAGATAACTCTTACCATGATGATCTACGTAATACATCGCGTATCTACCTATACCTAGAGAGGTTTTACTCGTTTATTAATACTAGCGGTATGCGGGCGGAAGTTGGTGCGCTAGAACGCAATATCCGGTCGGGGCGGAAGCTGCGAATAGCGATCACCTGATCCCACCCTCCATACAAGCTTATCTTTTTACGGATTCGAGGTTGATGATTAAACGACAGCTGCAGAAATATGTCAGAAGATTTTGAACCCTTGTTACTAGAGTTCTCTATGGTCGATTATTAATACAAGCGGTATGTGGGCGGAACTTGGCCGTAGAATGCAATATCCTGCTAGGGACCAGAAGCTGTGAATTCCAATCACACCTGATCTTACCGTTTGAGCACTCTACTCATTCATTATGGATCTTCGGTGAAAGTTTTCAATACGCAGATGAAGTGGTTTTTAATTTTCCTACACATACCTAATTATTCAATATTTCGATAATAATAATGCTCAATGCATACCTACATATGGATGGATGACATTAAAAATTTGTCAAATCTATATGACAATCCCATGAAAAAATGTGACCTACAACGGGCCTTTTAACATACACCTTCGTGAAGAAATATGTTGATTTTATATGACAAAGGTACTTTTAATATATCGCAACTTTTTTCTGGCTTATTAAGAACCAAAATTGATTTACTTTAGACAAGATTAATAACTGTTTCGTTATCAGAATATAAATCAAGTTGTTTACACGCAATCACGTTATCTACACACATCTAAATCGTACTTACGACTTCACAAACACGGATCGCACGTAAAATTAATGACTACAATTTCAGCACCAGGTACGAACCTGTATTTTTATGCAAATTAACACATAATAAAACAAAGAATATTTTTACATAATTCTTGGCTGCTCAGCATAAAAAATGTACAGATACATACTTACTTACAAAAAACTGAGTCCGAATAAAACTACATTCTTGCATTTGTGGACTTTATTCATACTGTTTTAGGTCCACATAAGACGTGAGACGTGAGTAATTGGAACGCTCGAAACCGTTTCCATAAACCTAGAATGTATGAAACAGAAGAAACGCCGACTCATGAGACGCGCGTCTTATTGCCGGTAGCCGACGGTCACTTGTCTGACAGTTGTCATCTTACGTCTCATGCGTGAAGATAGAGTCTTACATATTGTGACTGTAAACTGAAGTAGGTTATATTAGGTATCGTATATTGGCTCCATGCCGATCGATCATACGTCCAACCTATCATTCAAACACGAGAAGCAATTTCCGTGTCTGTGTTTAGTTTGTAAACGCAAACATTTTACGCGCTTCGGGTGATGTAATAAAAAATCGAACTGAAAAGAAAACCTTTTGATATTGTCAATGTAGATCGGATCGAGATCAGTGGAAGAAAGGGAAGAAGGCCTTTGCCCAGCAGGGGAATCCTAACGGCTAGATAAGAAGTTATTATTGTTAATTTCTTCCCACTCCATTTTTTTTTAATCATTATTTAATTTATTGATTTTTATCCTCCCACTCCATCCTTTCACTCTTTCATTCACTGACTGCATCGATTACTCTCGGGCCGCTTGCCAATAATCACTAATCATCCAATATCAGAAATCACTAACATCAATCGAAGCCACGAGGATCACAAGACATGGAGAGCCCCTGGGCTGGTGCAGAACACCGCACCACCAGAATCACAAGGTAAAATACTCAAACTAGAAGATTCAACCGGCAGCACTCACGTGAGTTCGTTGTCCAATTCATTGTTTCTATTCAAAGTACATATTTCTATAAACTCACATCCAACAAGGCACCTAGGACACCAATCCACGAAGGATTATTAACACATATCAAAAACGTTTAAGATTACCAAAAACCTTTCAACTCAAACTGTATCAAATTTTTTTTTGTAACACGGTTGTCCTATTTCGATCCACAAATTAATTTATAAAGGACGTGTGTTTATTTTTCATCACTTTTAGAATGTTAAAAGGATGTATAGAAGCGTGGTGGGCGTAGGTGTCATTCAATATCTAAATCAATCAGTCCTTCACCGTGACGTTTAATACCTCATGCTATGTTATTTTTATTCTACTCCCACTCATATAAGATTTATGAATGAAGAACGTAGGCGGGTAGTACGTAGGTTCTTGCTCGTATATGCGAGGAGGTATTATGCGACAGCCATTGTGTCGCTAATGAGCAAATCAGCACTCATCCCATGAATAACCACCGTTTCATTTCGTAGCCCCTACTATGCAATATAGTGATCTTCATATTTTTACCCGATTGCGGGAGGGTTATGCTTTCCGAGTGTATGTATGTATGTAGACAAGAAATTCATTTTCACGGTCTACAGCCCCAACGGCTGGGTGGATTTTAACATATATGTTTAGATTAGTGTCAGCAGCGCAAGTGTCATTGGCTAAAATTCATTAATTCAAGATGGCGGATTTTTATCGCAAAATACAACTTTGAAATTACTGCGGTCAGGGATTTGTTTTTAATAAGTACAATTGCTTTTTAGTACGATGTTGCGACCGTTCGACGATAGTTGTGGTTGTTTCTGCATTCCGCAGTTTCGTACAACTCCTTTCATTATACAGTGGACCGCCAAATCAACGCAATATCTTACTTCAAATGCTGAATGTAGACGAGAGCAAGTCAAAGCAAGATTACATAACATCACCTTTAGGTAATAGGTATGATTTGTCCCAAAACATATCAAAACGACGAAAGGAAAGATATTTAATAAGAAGTGTAATATTTTCTTTGCTACGAATAAATATTAGTTACAATTAAGGTATGGTAACATTATCCACAATAGCCTTGCCAGCTATAATCTGGCTCATTTTCCTCAATCACAGTATTGCCAGAGCCAACAACTAGCTCAGCGAATCGGGAAATATGACGTAAATAAAAAACAATATCGACGAATCACAAACGAAATTTCACTATACGGGATGTGAATATACTCAGTACTCATATGACGAAAAACTATAAAAGCTTCTCTTAGTTAGAGTTCAACTTAAAAGGCGAAGTGTGCATTATGTAGATAGAGAAAAAAACCCGAGATGCACACTCAAGCTGTTCCAGAAACTTTTTTATAAAAATGTAAGTAAGATGTGTATTGGGAAACATAGCATTCTTACCTTAGTCAGATAGGTATTAGCCGTAACCGAATCGTAGCGGTAGCCGTAGCCGTAGCCGTAGCTGTAGCCGTAGCCGTAGTCGTAGCTGTAGCCGTAGCCGTAGTCGTAGCCATTGCTTGACCGTAGTCATAGCCATCTGCAAAAATGAAACTGATAAAAATCTTCACCCTTGGCAAACAACTGAAAGATCTGACGCGGGCATAAGATATGTAAATGTTTATGAGATGCAATGGCATTACGGTTGTGGCGTATAAGCGAAACCCGTGATATGGGGGTTATACTGATTTATATGAGGATTTATACGACACGCAGTATTTGAGGACGAGGCATTTGGCGACATTGTGCCCTATTGAGCCGCCACTTGTTCCCTAAATGGGACGCATACATCAATATAGATTTGATCACGCGAAGGAACAAATATAAATATTGTCACTGGTAAGACAACCATTACTGTTGTGTTCTAATGTTAGTGTACTGTAATAAACATTTATGTATCTTTGTTTTATATCGGTAATGTTAAAGCCAAAGTGTAACAAAGAAGATAAAGTATTCTCACTGTGTAACTTACATTAAAGTAAACACAACTACACTTTTATCAAATGAGTGTCCGTTAAATCTGCTTTTCGTTTGCACATTTCAAAATAGCTAGACAATACCTAGTGCCGTGTGATGCCGGCTTCGAATATCATCACCCCATTTCTTTCCTGTGGGTGTCGTAAGATGTGACTAAGGGAATCTAGGGTTTCATGTCTCTTAACTGCAGCTAATGACGTACATGTAGCATCAAAAAATCTACAGTACGACTTTGTTAATGTCTGTCGATGGTCTCACGATGCTGGCCTTGTACTCAATGCCGATAAAACCAAATTGTTACACATAAGCTCGAGTCATAACATTTCAGAAGACAATTTGGCTATAATAGCCCACACCCATCATTGTTTACATGTGAATGCGAATTATAATGGAACGTACACTTGTAGTTGTCCGTCAATTGAAGAAGTCAGCAGTCAAAAGTACCTTGGCTTAATCATTGACAATAGGTTCAATTGGGGGGTTCACATAGAACAAGTTTTGTAATAAGCTTCGGGCTAAATTAGCAAAGTTTTATATTATTAATAATAGAATACCGTATTCAGTCAAACTTACTATGTATAATGCTCTAGCCGAAAGTGTCATATCTTATGGTCTAAGCAGTTATGGTCGTACCTTCGATACTTATTTGAACGAAATTTATAAATTACAAGTAAGAATTTTAAAACTAATAGTGCCTAACAAAATCAAAAATAAACTTTGTACGGATAGTGAATTATTCAGTTTTTGTGGAGTTTTACCTATTAAGTTAAAATTTAGACATAGTATATTAAAAGAACAGTTTTTTAATGACAATATCCTGCGACCCATAACAGTTAACAGATCCACAAGATATAACACTAATAATATTATATTGTATAAACCACGCTCTAATAATTTTTATGGTAAAAGAATATCGGACTATATTGTTCCCGACCTAATGAATAAGCTACCTTTAGACGTTAAAAACAAAATAACTCCCCAAAATTGTGCAAAAGTATTAAAGCAGGAAATAACTTATCTTGACTTTTAAAATTGTTGTTTACTGCTGCCGCGTTCCGTCACCCTGTATAGATTTAGCAACAAAACCAGTTTGCACGGGTGGAGCGTCCGCACGCAGTCGATATCTTAATAATAGTTGTTATTGTAACTTATTTGGTACTGGTGTGAAAAGGATGGGAGATCCTAGGATTTTATGCTTAAAATATGTTTATGTTTATATTGTTAAGTGAAGTGATGTGTTGTTGTCAAACCCAATCGGGTTTAACGACACTTTTATGTATACTTGTATCTATTGTTTTGTAATTAAATAAATAAATGAATGAATGAATGAATGTGTATTGCAATTTTAGGCGAAAGGCTTAACAACCTGTCATTATAGTGATACACGAATAGCTAAGACGGCCCTCAAATATTTGTCAGAAGTGGCGAGGTTCCGAATACCCCGCAACCGATATAGGCGTGATTTATGTATGTATGTATAGAATACCTGTTGAGCGTAAGCCGTTAAAATTTAAAATTTACGTCATGTTTGTATCCTAATGCGCCTTATTCACGACAGCGGCATTTCCTTCCGCTCACCAAGCTAAGGCCTTTTCAACGCAAACTTACATTCGCTTTCCGCATTTCCAGCTGTTTCTTATTCGCTTCGGAAATAATGGACATGTTTCGGGTGCATTTTCTGCTTTCCGTCGCCTGTAGACTGTAGCCTGAATGGCGGTAATCAGCTGTGGAGTTGGAGGATGGCTGAGAGGCGCACTGCAGCCGCTTTCTTCCAATCTTCGCGATTTTACTTATATGCAAAGGCATAAGTAATACTTATTGAAGAGTGAAATGTAATTTATGTGCAATACCTACCTACCTGCGCACCTATTCTTTGTTACAAAGACATATCAATATAAACAGTGAACTCATATCTAATAATAGGTATGCTTTACGTGGAAACACTTAAACAAAACTACAAAATACCTGTTGAGCAAGAAATGTTAAAATTTAAAATTTCCGTCATGTTTGTATCCTAATGCGCCTTATTCACGACAGCGGCATTTCCTTCCGCTCGCCAAGCTAAGGCCTTTTCAACGCAAACTTACATACACTTTCCTATTCCCAGCTATTTCTTATTCGCTTCGGAAATAATGGACATGTTTCGGGTGCATTTTCTGCTTTCCGTCGCCTGTAGACTGTAGACTGAATGGCGGTAATCAGCTGTGGAGTTGGAGGATGGCTGAGAGGCGCACTGCAGCCGCTTTCTTCCAATATCCGCGAGAATTTGTTGATTCATAAATATGCCTAGTTATTGAAGAATGAAAAACAATTCACATGCAATATCTACTTATGGGTGCGTCTATTTCATGTCACAAAGGCATATCAATACAAAGTAATGTACTTACATACCTTTATCTAATCTGCTTTTCGTTGAGACACTGAAATAAAACTAGAAAATACCTGTTAAGCGGAAGCTGTTATAATTTAAAATTTCCGTCATGTTTGTATCCTAATGCGCCTTATTCACGACAGCGGCATTTCCTTCCGCTCGCCAAGCTAAGGCCTTTTCAACGCAAACTTACATACACTTTCCGCATTTCCAGCTGTTTCTTATTCGCTTCGGAAATAATGGACATGTTTCGGGTGCATTTTCTGCTTTCCGTCGCCTGTAGACTGTAGTCTGAATGGCGGTAATCAGCTGGTGAGCTGGAGGATAGCGCAATGAATCTTGATGATTTTACTTATAATATAAGTATTCATAAATAATACTTGATGAAGAGAGAAATGTAATTTACGTGCAATACCTACCTACCAGTATAGGCGCACCTATTCTTTGTTACAAAGACATGTCAATATAAACAGTGACCTCATATCTAATAATAGGTATGCTTTACGTGGAAACACTTAAACAAAACTACAAAATACCTGTTGAGCAAGAAATGTTAAAATTTAAAATGTTAGTCATGTTTCTGTCCTAATCTAAGGCCTTTTCAACGCAAACTTACATTCGCTTTCCGCATTTCCAGCTGTTTCTTATTCGCTTTGGAAATAATGGACATGTTTCGGGTGCATTTTCTGCTTTCCGTCGCCTGTAGACTGTAGTCTGAATGGCGGTAATCAGCTGTGGAGTTGGAGGATGGCTGAGAAGCGCACTGCAGCCGCTTTCTTTTAATCTTCGCAGGAATCTGTTGATCCATAAATATGTCTAGTTATTGAAGAATGAAAAACAATTCACATGCAATATCTACTTATGGGTGCGTATGGTTCATGTCACAAAGGTATATCAATACAAAGTACTGTAATTACCTCTACATACATTTATCTAATCTGCTTTCCGTTGAGACACTAAAATAAAACTAGAAAATACCTGTTGGACGGAAGCTGCTAAAATTTAAAATTTACGTCATGTTTATTTCCCAATGCGCCTTATTCACGACAGCGGCATTTTCTTCCGCTCACCAAGCTAAGGCCTTTTCAACGCAAACTTACATACACTTTCCGCATTTCCAGCTGTTTCTTATTCGCTTCGGAAATAATGGAACCTTTCGGGTGCATTTTCTGCTTTCCGTCGCCTGTAGACTGTAGACTGAATGGCGGTAATCAGCTGTGGAGTTGGAGGATGGCTGACAGGCGCACTGCAGCCGCTTTCTTCCAATCTTCGCGATTTTACTTATAAATATGTATAAATAATACTTGGTGACGAGTGAGTGAAATACATTTTAATAGTAAAAATGTGCTTGGAAAACGTATTTATTAAAATGTGAACATCAAAAACCAATATATGAAAAAGGTCCTACTCGTAAAAAATTACACTACATGTATGGAAACTCTCGTAAAAGCGCTTTAATTATTTTCGCTGATGTTTATTGGCTCATGAACATAATTTTGGAACCTAATTCCCAGCCTGATAACATCGTTTGTTTACGACTGAAGCCTGAAATTTTCATCCAAATATGCAATACTGTACTAGAGTATGACCGTTGGAATAGTCTATATTTGACAGCTGGTAAACCCATACTAGAAATAATGACAGCAAATAATAATAGACCGTATGTCATAGCTTATATGGCCTATTCGAGCTGTACTGTAACTCAGCAACTTAGGCTATTCGGTGGGCATGGCACATACCTAAATACGTGCCGCACGAAATTGCGGAATTTGTTTGACAGTCCGTTAGCAAATTACAGTATTCCTATCCTATGCCATTTCAACTCTCTCCTTGATAAAACCGGACCTAAAAGTTCTGCCAAGTTGTGCGTTGGATGTGAGAACCCGCTGAGAAAATAATAACCATATTTTCAGATGAATTTTCCGCACACAAAATTTATTCGACGACGAAAAAATTTAATTAAAGAATCAAGACTCACTTTGCACGGATGAAATTTGAATACGCTTTAATAAAAGATATTAAAGTAGAAACTTCATCTTTTGTCGACGCTTTTGCATAGTTACTCTACTAGCTCTTTAACTTTATCTTCTTTATCCATGAATTGAATTATCCTTTCACAAGGTAAGGCGATCAATCAAGTTGTGTAATAGGGTTACGATCTAACTTTGCGTTCATTTCTTTCTATAGAAATCCCTTTTCTTTTTATTTCTGAAGCAAACTTTACTTAGTAGCTACGCATTTGAAAAAGGTATTAGCAGATTTGGCTAAGAGTTGACCCTAAACACTTTTCTTCTTATTTAGAATTATTCATAACTAGAGTCAAAGAGACATTAAAATTTAGTTTTTTGCTGTAAATCTAAAGTCATGTAATAAAATTATACCTAGTCTCGGTGTCCAGTAAAAAAAATATTTACTTTTACTACCAATAATCACTGATATTCCAGAAAACTATAGAAGGTTTTAGTTATGCGCCTAGTTTTAGCAGCAGTCAATCAACAGGAATTACCCACACTTACCTACACTCATAACCATAACCTCTTTCATTGCAGAAGACAGAAGTACATACAGTAAGGACTCTACCGCAGTGATTATGATCTGAGTGGGTCAAGATAAATAGTAGGCTCAGTTCGGTCGCGGTCGCGGTATCTTACCGTAATCTCGGCAAAAATAAGGTAACCCTCCAAAATAGGTGAGATGCGGGTGTGGAGATTTATCTGCGCAAATGGCTTGTGAATCCAGTGACGAGATTAGGATAGTCACAGTTTTCCTCAACTCTTTTTTGGCAGATGAGCTGTGGAACTCGTTTCGGACGATCTTTGAATATTACTCAAAATAAATCACCCACTTGGTTATACATGTGTATAATTATTTTTGTTTCAAAGTTGTTTATCCCTTTAAATATTTTCAGCAATTTTTTACACCTTTAGGTATGTCTAGTCATTTTTACTCCACCATCTGAGAACTTCGCTTTTCTCTAGATTTCTAGAAATAGGTACCTATACTTTGCGGAATTTCTCCATTCTCTCTAATAATTTTATGTTCTCTTTGTTCTTAGCTAGGTACTAGAGAATAAAATAAATAAGTAACAATGTGAGAATTCTCAAAACTAATTAAGTTTTTTATTTCAATTACTTTCTTCGTTGTTCTCAAGTCTCTTTGTTAGTTCAAGTATCTTCAATTTGAACACGGGATCACCCTTTTAAATGGGTGTTTAGTAACAATATAAGCTAAATTAGGCTGTTAAACTGTAGTCTCTGATGGTAAAATCCAACAGGTGTTTCTTGAGAAAATATCAAGAAATCGTGTTTTATGAATCTACCTATCAAGCTTAGATTTGATTATTTAAAAGGAGAATAGTAAAATACCTAATAATACCTACCTACAGATGGTTCTTATAAATCTTGAAGATGAATATTTTTTTAAATCAATTGGCAACTGATATAATGCGGTTTTATGCAACTTTCGACGGCGGGTTCCGGGTTCGATTTTCTGTGGGGCACTCACAATGATTATTTTTATCGCTTTATAAAGTTCCCAGTCTGGTTAAGAAATTATTGAAAGTTAATTATACGATCGTAGGTTTAAAGATTGTCGTTAGACAAACGTAAAACACAGGCCTACTAGTAGTAGGCGGTATAAAAACTAGTGACACCAGGGTTTTTCAGGTCGGTCGTCGACTCAGTGACCCACACAACAGAAGAATAATTGACAACCTGCCGACTGTTAATTTCACGCTAAATTGGAAATAGTTGTTCGGGTCGTACGGAGTCAGTCAGACAGGCTGGCAAGCATCCGGTGGCGGATTTGTTTAGCGCTGCGAGCGGTGCGGCCTACGGCACAATCGATACTCGCTCGGTAAATTTAACTTGCCATATTGGATTCAGCGGAATTTAATCACAAACTTCTTCAAATAATGGAGGATTTGTAATCAATACCTTTTGTTTTTCCCGTTCTTTGTCTTTTCTTCTCGTCTAATCAGAAGAAGGGGTGTGAAATGTGCAGGTTGTTTATTGACAAACTTTACAATTGTAAAGTCAAATCATAGATTGTATGAATAACAAAATACGATCACCTAAGTGTGCATAAACTTACAATAAATAAAATACCTACACATAGGTATATGGTTCAGTGACACATCTAAGCTGTAATTGACAAACTAACTACAAGCTAGCTGTCGAGTCGATTGGCAAGATAATAATTTCCTGTAAGTGTACAACCTAGCAACACATCAAGCTGGGTAGTTTTGAGGGATCAATGTTTGTTGGAAATCCTAAATATCTCTATGCAGCACCAGTATATATTGATCCCTTGAATGTATATACAGACGAGAAATAAATATACACCTACGCAGACGCGACAACGGTTGTCGCGAGATTGAACGGAAATCGAACTCTGCGGCTTGCGGTGCGGTGATAGCGATTGCAACTGCCGCCGCAGATGTACCACTAGGCAGTCAACCAGATAATAAGGTGGTTCTGTGGGAACATACATAAGAACTATTCAGAAAACAACACTTCAAAACTATACTGTAATATGGATATTGGAAACTAAAAATTGATATTCAATCTTTAAAATCATAAACCAAAAGTTTCTCTAACACCGTTGACTGGTTTTAAAGCACTTGGCACAGCGTTTTTGACGCATAGTTTTTTTTTAAATCTTATCTTGATGGAGTTAGAAGAGTTCTTTGGGCTGACATAGCAAAAAGGAGAGTTAAAGACAAAACTAGAAGTATAAGCAAGAACAATACATTAAAACATGCCCACTAAACAAAGCTATACGAGATGTAAAAGACAGCCCTCCGAATACTGATAAGGGTGCATGCAGACCATGAAACTGAACATATGTCAGGGGAAACCTAGGAACATATTTCAGGAAACGCCAGAAATAATCGATCTCTCGTGCAAAATTACGATCAGCTGACTGCATTTACTATGGGAAGTCGTTTTTGATGATTCCATTCTTTTATGGGAAAACGTTCAGTTTTATGGCCTGAATGCATTCTACCAGTATTTGGCGGGCCCTGTGTTGTCCGTAATACTGGCCAAACCTGCTCTACCACTCTATTCAAAGTATCCCAATGACCTCAATCTCAACAATGTACATACTCTGAGATAATATTGAAACCATATTACACATTAACATTATCTACACGGGAATCTGCTATTCGATTCCGACAAACAGGGCAGCGGGTTTCCGAAATCGAGCTCATCGTGTAGGGTTGCTAGGTCATAATCGTTTTTTAGAAGTCATCACCTTTTCTATTCAACTTTATACTCGTAAACTCCGTTTATCCTACTAATATTATAATAGCGGATGTTTGTGTGTGTGTTTGTTACGACATCACGCTAAAATGGCTGATCAGATTGACATCAAATTTTGCACAAATATAGAAGAGTATCTAGAATAACACATAGGCTACTTTTTACCACGGGAAAATGTCTTATTCCTACGGGATCACGCATATTCCAATATTTTTGCAAAGGTTTCGCGTTTTAAACGTTTTCGCCGAAAACTAACAGCGACATCTCTTGGTGAGTAATGCTTTTTTCCCGCGGAATAAGAGGTTGCAGCGGGTGAAACCGCTGACGGGCAGCTAGTCTTAGATATTTATAAGTCTCACCTTGACCCTACGAGTACCTTCAGGAAGAATATTCACTCGTTGATTTATTCATTTGTTTATTAGGGATTGTCATATTAATAGTTTTGACGTAATGACATTTCATAACTACGATTTTCTCGAACCTCGCACTGTACCGCTTGCGTTTGTCTATTTTTAGGGGATGCCAGCTTGCTTATTATACACATAAAACCCCTTTATCCATAGCGGGGTAGGCTGAGCGTTAACGGCTATAAAAATGCGGTCGCTGTCGCCACGTTTGATATTGCTTTATCGTTGAATCGCGCGGTCAGCTACGGTAGTTTCGCATCTATGCATGTAAAAAAGAGTACAAAAATATTCACGCTTCTTGTATGTGTTAATCCGATCGCCTGGCAGCCCTAACCTCGTGGCTGAGCTCGTGGCCTGATTGGAGAAATTAGATTCGGCGAGCTTGTCTTGATAAGCTAATGTGTGTAGGCATTGTCCTGTTACTGAGTAACTTTATCAGTCTTGAAGCTTTAAGCTGCTCTGTAACAACTTCGTGACTTAAAGCTTCTTCATGTTACACTCAGCTGCTGATTCGATCAAGATTTGCCTTACCAGCCGTACTCACCACGCTTGACAGTCGGATTTGTTGGTTGTATATAAATAAATTAGCTGGGTAGGTTACGCTATTTCAATCCGGCGTCACATTAACATTAACTGGAAACGTCATATATCTTCCAAAACTTTCACAAAATAAATCCAAATTGTGTTACTGCACCATATTTTCTTCCTTTTTTAACCCAAATAATGAGACGCTGAGACGGCAAACTTAACTGCTAATTACCAAGAAGCTAAGCTGAAATTACTTTTCCGCGAACTTGCTAGCTCCTTATCGCTAAGGCCATTAAGAGTTTCTTTCAACTTGGAAGTTGAGGCTCATTTTGAATCAACAACAATATCCACTACAATAGTCAACGGTCTAACCTTATCGAGGGGGCATTTTCTGTAGGTACCCACCTTGATTGGCAAGTGAATTGGCGAGTGCAGTGTATTCACAGGGAACACTGCCATTCTCTGGACACATCCTTTAGTCAAGTAACCTTAGGTAGAATTGGGATCGTGCTTTTCTAAGCCGAACACTAAGTACATGTCGGGTTACAATAGAATCTAGGCAAAGCTGTTATCCCAACGTCACGTCGTTAATGGTCGCCGTCCGTGGCTGAACGTATCTGAACGTCCCTTAATGGAATAAGGCCCGCATGCATGTATGTGATGCCCCTTAACGCGCCGGCCGCACGTCTCTGTACGTGCTCATGGGGTGCTTTGCTGACTCGAGTAAAGGTTAGCTTTTATAGGTAGGTAGTTAAATTGTAATACTATCTAGGCGTCTATTGTAAAGCGTAAATGTGGCTATAGTTTTCTACTAGCATGGTGATGGAAAAAATTTAAGCGTCAATAGTACGTGCAGCTACGCCGTAGCAAATGGCTACGACAGTTGAAAATATTATAAAGCTTTATTTTATTTTATCTTTACACGCCTAAAAGAAAATCGAAACCACTTTTCCGGAGTGTTAGACATCGCTTGATTCGAAAATTACTGAAAGCACTTTGTCATAGTGTTTATTCAACGATTTGGATTAAATTGCAATTCTACTTTTGTAGGCCCTTAGATTCAGCAATAAAAATAAATAAATAAATTGTAATCATCTATTGTGAGTACGCAAAAACATGTAGAGGAACCTTTTATAATGTGTTGGAAAAGCTGTCTTAGCAGTTCGACTCCATATTTGTAAATTGTTTTTAGAATGATTGTTGGTTACAACTTGGTATGTTTGAATTGTTTCAGCCGTGGGGGCGTCACCGGAGCCCCGCCGGCCGCCGACACTGCTGGAGCCCCCACACCGCGTCGAGTTCACCAACGACACGGGGGCGCTGCTCAGCTGCTCCTCCTGGGGGGACTACCAGGTACCTTGACTGTTCCAGCTGTGGACGCATCAGCCCTGTCGACCCCCCACACTGCTGGAGCCCCCGCACCGCGTCGAGTTCACCAACAACACGGAGGCACTGCTCAGCTGCTCCTCCTGGGGGGACTACCAGATACCTTGACTGTTCCAGCTGTGGAGTGCATCACCAGAACCCTGTCTATCCCTCACACTGCTGGAGCCCCCACACCGCGTCGAGTTC
Source organism: Phthorimaea operculella (assembly GCA_024500475.1). NCBI lineage: Eukaryota > Metazoa > Arthropoda > Insecta > Lepidoptera > Gelechiidae > Phthorimaea > Phthorimaea operculella. The sequence continues at coordinate 1,385,572 of JANFCV010000128.1, forward strand.
ACCAACGACACGGGGGCACTGCTCACTCCTGGGGGGACTACCAGGTACCTACACAAGACAGCTTCTTTGTTTAGAAATATTGAATTAAGCACTACTTTTTCTATAGAGTGGAATAAATTGAATAATGTAAGCAACAGATACAAAAGCATCGTATCGTATGCCAAGAACATCATATCGATCAGAATAATTATCAAAATTTCACCTTCTAATCACATCGTAGCTACTTCTTAATGCAGTCAGCAGTACTATATTAAAATTCCTGAATTTGTCCTTATATTTGTACAAATCGAGACTTTAGTTTGTTCCGACGTCAAGTAGATGTAATCTAAGCATCTGGTTAAACTATGCTCTCTTGACCTTTCGCCGTAAACCATAGTCACTAACCGTCCGTCTTTTCCAGTGATGTATCCAAAAACCTCTAAGTAGCACCCTTTAGTGGCACAGCAGATAGTCGGGACTGTATGTTTGGGTCACGTAGAATAGCCAGTCCTATAAAAAGATATAAAATCATGTGAGGAGTTTTTATTGAAACTCTTTGTAAAAGTCGTGTATAAGGAAAAGCTTGAGAGCCATTTACGGGTGAATGAACAAGTCGATTGTCGACAAAGCTATTTCCAGTTAGCAGGAGAAATGATGCGTATATTTTATTTAGAATGGAACATAAAACCATTACAAAGTAGTTTTAGGTAAGAATCAAGTAATAATTTCAAAATTAATTTGTAAGCTATAAAAATCGTCTATCTAAGTAAAAAATACCGCATTCAGTGTTTTTAAAGAAATTTTTTTCTTATTATGACTTGACGACGGGCCCCGAAAATTCCTTGACACAGGACTTTGATGGTTGCATTTGTAAGTCAGGCAGATCCATAGTATAGCTTACCACCGCTTACTTGGAAGTGAGGTCTTTGAGTTGGACCATTTCACTGACTAGACTGCAGCGCCATTGTCTTAATTTTATCGTAGTTTCATAGGTACTGAATATTTGCTATTTGCGTAATTATTGTAAGCTGACTGGGTTCTATCCATAAAATAAATTAATTACATTTGTCTGTAAATCGACACCCATTACCCCGATGACAATCGCAATTTATGGAGCCAGTCGTTTCCGCTGTAATAAATAACAGTCCATCAATTTATTTGTCCAATACAATCGAATGATCCCAACCGTTGTAATTAACTATTCTTGATTATAAACGTCAATAAGTTACAGTTTCTGAACTTTATTAAAATTTATTTGACTTCAAAACTATCTCTGCGCTGTGATTCCTTGATATTACAATTAAGGTACCTAAGTAGTATTCATTTTTAAACTTCAAGGTTTTCATAGCAACTCATACCATAAAGTAAATGTGAAAGTAGTACCTAAAATCAGTAATTCTTTTCATTGTTCCTAAGTATCAAAACTCACCAGCAAAAATATCTGTCGCACATACCAAGTTTGACAGTTAGCAATAAGCAAGCAATAAGCTGTAGGGGAAATCTGCAACCGTCACCGGAAATAAAATTACAATCTACCTACATTGTAATATCCTCGACAGTAGGTAAATATCGTTCAGGCTCTACATTTAGCAGCAACTGCGACCATAACGTAAAACAAAATAAATAAATATTTTGTATTACTAGTATCCAAAGAATATTAATTTTAAAATAATTTGCTGGTACCCAAGCATGCGACCCAGTCCCTCGCAGTAGCGGCGGTGGTGGCAAGTTGGCCAAGGCGGCATATTTCCTAATTTGTTTCCTGCCCGCCTTCCCTCTTCCAAGAGTTAACAAATCCCCTTCCAACTGAATCTTCTTTACTTTATTATGTTTGTGGCTCCGATATTTTATACGGATTCTGGCCAATTTGAATTTCGCGTGGTGAAACGACGGCCAAGTTTGTTTAAACTTCATTCCAATAAAACAGAATCAATCTGTGACGACATTAATCTTGAGGAATTGTTTCCACTTTGAGTAAAGTTAGTTAGCTGAGAAAGGCTTTTTGGAACCCGTTTTAAAAAGAAAATAAGTTCGATAGACAAATCTGCTGGATGTTGTTTTCTGCGGGATACTCCCGAAAGTGGAACATGTGCGCAAAACATCTGATTCATCCAACAGAAGGAGCATGTATCAAAAAATTCATACACCAAGGAATCGCGCAGACATGAAATACGTTACCCAGGGCACCGGGCCACGCCTGTTACGTACGCGCAATGTGATTTGGTATTCAGTATTCACAAACCTCGCCCAACTCAAATATAAATAAAGTTTTTCCATTCGACGGAGTTCGGCTAAAAGTTTACGGTCGTGCCCCACCGGGAAATAAAGATATGCGCGCTCGCCGCCGCCCGCCGTCTTTCATAAATATGGAGAGGTGTTGTCTGCTCGCTCATCTCGCTCATTACCGTAACGTGTCCCATTCTTCGCGCCATCGCACGTCCTCCGCATTTTATCACCACGCTAAAGCGCCATTTCTCAGATATTTGCTCTCATATCGCGGATAACTTAGATTCGCTGAAACAACCCAAACAACTTTACGCTGATTGCTTCAAATCAACGCGCCCCTTCAAGAAATTTAATCCGGTAAAAACGCGCGGCGAATAAACGGGTCTTTTATATACGAATTAAATTAAAAACTCCATAGTCGCGTGGAATTTCGAGCAAACTTTTCACATTGAGCGGAGTTAGAGGGTATTTCGGGCAGGGAACGATTCGCAGGGGAGCGTTCCTGCGTCGCACCTGCCTCAGCTGCCGAGCCAGAATTTCGCGATTAATTTAATAACCTGGCATTGGAAATGTTATTTGCAGGCCTCCCGGCTCGGCGGCGCTGCGCTTTTGCTCTACCTGTCTAATCTCTAAGGTTGTAGCTTGTAACTCGCAGGCTTTTTACAAAACTTTTGCGACCCCAAACTTGTGATGCTTGTTTTAGAAAGTGGATTACGTTCGCTGTCTTGTTTGCTTCTCAAGTCGCAGAATATATTTAAGGGGTCTCTATAATTCGAGAGCAAATTATGCAATCCCCGAACAGAAAATTAGATAGGCTTGTTTCAAAATGTAATAAAGATACCTACTTATAAAAATAATCAATTTTTCAATAAGATAAAAATGCAAATTATTTTTTCTAAGCTTTTTGACAAGAGATCGTTCTGTAAAGATCAACCTGAACTGGTTCTCGATAAACTAGTATTATGTCAGACGTAACTAGTAGGTACTATCGCCAGTAAATCTACCTACCCATTTAAGATACCCAGTTATACTGGTTTCTCATACAGATACGAAGAAAAACCAGTATAACTTGATCCCTTAAATGGGTAGGTGGATTTTAGTCGTAGGTTCACAGTGAGTCGCGCGCTATTACAGCGATGCGGGTCGCAGGTGGCACCCAACTAATGAACTGCCAACTCCAACTCGCTTTTAAGATATTGGATAAGTATTGCTAATACACTTGTTTAAAATTGGAAGCAAATCTTTTATTATGGGACTACCAGCGAATTCGCAAAAAATGGATGTTCCATAGAAAAATTCATACCTACTCGGCAAAAATGTATGGAACAACCAAAATTTTTTTTTAGATTTCGCAGGTGGCCCCATAGTAAAAGTTGTTCTGAATCACGAGTAGAAACATCCTGCAAAGTTTGCGCACTGACTAAAAAATAACCTTTTATAAGTATTTATGAATATGTACAAAGTATGTATTTATGATAATCTTAGAAGTTTGAGACAATAATTTCAAACATAATTTGAAACAAATTCGAAGAATCGAAACAAAATTAAACTTTGCCTCAAAAGATACAATTTCTACTTACAAGTTCTTTGAAGCATAAATTTTAACATAAACCAGGTTTATGCTTGAATAAACTTCGGAATTAGAGAATTCGTTCAAATCGCACTGTGACTGGATTATCATCATTTTATCGTCTTATTCATTCTCCAATGACGCTAAAATACCACCATGTATTTTTACAATTTCGTATGCAAGATAGACCTACCTATTTCTTAGCATGGTATACTGAATTCTAAAAATGATCAAGTTGTATTTTTCTCTACTTTTACAACCCGTCCCGCACTACAATCCCGTCAAACTTACAACTTACCAAAATAATTATGGCGTAGATAACAAAAGTACGACAGAAGTCTTCTAGTACTAGGCGTTTTAAAACCCCTTAAGCCTACACCAAAGTTCAGATCAGTATTCCACGCCGGAAAAATCACAAACCCAAATTCCATAGATTCACACCTCATCTATCACTACCATTAATAGCTGTCATACAAACTCGTAACATGATAATGCGGATCGACATTGTTGTATTAATTCCAGCCACGTCGCTGTTCCTTATCAAGGCGAACCTTATGACATGGGTTGCCAGCTCCCCGCGTAGCACAGGGAAGTGTGGCTTTTGCACTTCGACCTCCACACAAGCACGGATATTATTAGTTTAGTTTGATAGAAACAAAATATGGGTACAAAACTTGAAGACAATTTTTTCGCGGAGTTTAGAATTTTCAGAAACAAAAATGTAAATATGTTAGCTAGGTTTTTCCATTGAGATCTTCTTTATTATTATTATATAGCATCATGATGCTCCAATTTCACCCTACTCGGCGACAAATCAAGAATATTCTTATCAGCTTCAGCTCTTGAGTCTGCAAAAGAAAGGTTTCTTTCAGTATTTTTGTGTCCTTCGCCCTTTTAGATCACAGCAGCTAATGCCGGGGGCCAACAACCCTTCAAGGCGTCCCTCTCAAACAATGCCCAACTTCCCTTAACGCTAAAAGCAAAGAAAAAAATAAAAAACTTGTGTAAGTTTCAAAGGGATGATCCCTTTATTTTGATTCTTTTGTTTTGTCGAAATGTAATACCCGCGGATTGTGCTCGGCGTGTTAAAAAGGAATGAATTTTTTCCAGACCCCCAGATTCCGTTATTAATGCCTCTGTCTCGTGTTTTTTTTCATGAAAATCATAAATATTTTACAAGAAATTTACAAAATAAGTAGGTAGGCATGTTGCAAAGTTTAAATGGCTGGATATTAATTTCATTCGGTAAATACATTTACATTATCAGTAAGCTTTGCTTGTGCTCTTTAATAATGTAATTAAAATAGTTGTTATTAACATAACTTTTAGCCTATATTGTTATGTCATTTGATTCTTCGATGAAATTCAATCAATGTCTTTCAATACAAAGATTTTGTCTATCGCTGATTGGTTTCGGTGCATTTATCTTCTTATTTCTTTTTTAGATAAACAAAGATTGCAACAGCTCCTTTATAAAACTGTCGACTTCTGTTTTATACCACTATGCTCATCTCAAACACGTGTTTGCCCTGGGGAGCATATTTCCAATCCCAAGAGGAAAAATATTTGCTTGTGCAAGATGTATGTTGCATTCTCAAGTAATTGTCTTTGTCTTACTGAGAACACTAGTAAAAAAACCTTTAACCCAGCTGCGTCTGACGAAGGAAAACAATATGATTACAAATCAGATCATCAGATCTGATATTTAATATAAACATTCCAAATCCAAACACATTAATTTAAACAGATTTAGATTGCATACAACCTATCCTGAAACTGTGTAATAATACACTCAACATATTTATAATATCGCGCACAAAAGGAATGAAACTCTGTTACATGAAGTACTCACCTAGAAGTACCGACAGAGATATATGAATTTTGCAACACTCTGTCACGTCTGAGATACTCACATTGTGCAATATGAGGAAACATGCAATTTCTACAACGTCAATGAAACTAACACAATACGTTCTGCTACGAAGCGGGACATCTGACAATAGGTACAGACGTAGGTGAATAATTGTTTTCCCAGGTAAACATAGATTGTAGTTCTATGTATGTGTTACATGGTAGCTAACAATACGTTCTAGCATCTAATCAATCATTACGAAACTATTATGCGGTTGACTCTATTAAAACAGCTACATAATTATAAACAAGGGATCAATCAATTAACCTAAATTAATTGCGTGGTTTAAATTTAGCAACCAGATACATATAAATTAGGTTAGGTACCATGTATGTATGGTCCATAGGGAAACCATAATATTTGGCAGCAAACGACACGGTATACACTTAAGTAGGTAAATTTATACTGGGTAGGTGTGTATATCTGCCGCTGCCACGTCTCAATACCCGGACCTTTACCGCCACTCAGGGGAATATTACCATCCAGATAAAGTAGGTAGACGTGTCTATGTTAATCAGGGTTATACATGTGCAAGGTTATATTTTACACGGGATGTGACGTAAACACTTCAAACAAGCGAATTTTGCGCTTTAGTCATGAAAAATCACAATGAGGCCACGAGCATGCAAAAAATAGGTCTCATAAACATATTGAGCTTGGATTTAGGTGTCAGTTGCTAGCGCCGAGCTTTTTAAATATACACGTAGCCAGCGAGGGACCTACCGAGCAGAGGGTAACAAACAAAACATCATTAAGGGACCGAAGAAAAATAAGCTTAGCGGGTGAAATCATTTCATTAATTAAGAAGAATTGCGTCGAAGTTAATGAAACCAGCTTTGAATAAAAACTTTAATTATGAATGCTGCAGGTTTAACTTAATGAATTTACTACCGTGGCCGGGCGGAGTCGATCGCGCAGCTTTGTATTAATTACGTTATTATGGGGTTGTGAACTTAATGGAACCAAAGCTAATTTTCATCAAAGCTGAATTCATAAATGGCAAGCAAATAGAACTAATCTATACGACTTGAAATAAAACTTGTCATTCATGAGGTTTCATTAACAATAGGATAATATTCGATACTAGCTGGTGCCCGCGAACTTCGTTTCGCAAAAAGAAGCCGCATATCATGCTAAACAACTTTTTCAATATAGACGTTTTCGTATCTCTTAAAGTTTTGCCGAGCTCCTGGTGTTCCGGCAGGTAGGTAGACAGATAGGCCCTCCAGTGCTTATAAAGGTTCTCCCTAATCATAAAATATGATCAGGATGTTTATCTTTCATCATACCAAATAAACATCAAAAAACATCGCTAACTGTTTGATTGTTTATTGCACAATTACCTAATTAAACCACACAGATATTACTTCTTCTTCTTCCTTGCACCTTCCCACTTTAGGTGGTGTTAGCTCTCCTAATTTTTCGGCGTCATAACGTCGATATTAATTATGTGCTGTGTTGTGGTTGACAGTAGCGCACCGCAGCGAGTAGTAGGATAACGCAGTAAAATCAGAGTGCAGCGCAGGTAAATGGTGCAGAAAAATGCAAATTTGTGGATCGCACAACCGCGAACCATTGCGTGGCTAGATTTAGTTGCAGAGTTGTCACTGCCACTGCACTCCACTCAGAGAGTTTGCTCAAATCTAGTTGCAAAATATGGCAGCATTTTTGCGCTATTTTGGTAAGCTTCTCTACGTAAAAGTTCCATTTGTGTTCGGAGAGCACTATCTAAAACTCGCATGGGAATATCTGCGTAAAGTTCTGATATCTAGTTCCATAAGGTCTTGTAAGCGGGTCAAAGGTCGAGAAATATTCCCATTTCGTCCCAAAACCGCACGACCGTAATGCAAATATTTAAAGGTCGCGCAGAAAATATTATTGGCAGTGGTATCCAGTCCATCGCTTCTGGGAGGACGGCAAATATACCCTTGTAAATAAAAGCTGGTGGATACACAAGACGCAAAGGGGACTATTTCAAGGCGGATGCTCGAGATATTCCCCGAAGTCTTATAAAATTTCTCACTATGCTACATTATGAGGTTTCTTGCAAACCACGTTGGCTACTTGTTCATTTTTTGGACGGAAAGTTGCGTAATAATTCAAGAGAGCGGTGTCTTGCGGTCCTCTTCCGAGAACCTAAAGAGCACTTTGGGCAGGTCATTGAAAGTTTGATTTAATCAAAGTTATGCGGTACGGAAGCCATTCATTTAACTTACGTAGTTGAAGAGGTCCCAGTTCGACACAGAATGGACCTAGACGTAACAAATACCTATTCGGTAGATATCATATTTATTATACTCGCAGACGTTTTTTTTTTTTGTTGGAGTCATAGAATTTGCATCAGCTGGGTCTTACAGATATACAACGTAAGGTACCATCAGCAGTACACCATATTTCTACCACCCACTTTAAGGGATCGGCTTTTACTGTTTATTTTAGTACCCAACTGTATGAAAAATCAGAAAGTATAAGTTGACTCCTGAAATGTAGGGACTGCTAGGTACACACACAAATTAAGGAGATGGCGCGCGGGGCGCCTTTTGTAGGTTGATATGCTGCTAATAGTACAGAACTTGGAATATTCAATTTCAGAGACACAAATTCATACATTAAAATTCAACTTTTGATTGCAGTTGGACTGGCTGCAAGCAGACAGCACGCCGGTGACGTCGGTGCCGGGGCTGCGGCGGATCCTCACCAACGGATCGCTGGAGCTACCACCGTTCCCAGCGGACCGGTACCGGCGGGACGTGCACAGCGCCACCTACCGGTGCCGGCTGCGGCTGGCCAGCGGGTTCGCGCTGCTGTCCAGAAACGTTCACGTCCACGCAGGTAACATGAACTATTGGTATCATAGAGAGATCTAATTGTCGCTATAGCTACCACCGTTCCCAGCGGACCGGTACCGGCGGGACGTGCACAGCGCCACCTACCGGTGCCGGCTGCGGCTGGCCAGCGGGTTCGCGCTGCTGTCCAGAAACGTACACGTCCACGCAGGTATCACGAACTATTGGTATCATAGAGAGATATAAGCTATAGCTGCACCGTTCCCAGCAGACCGGTACCGGCGGGACGTGCACAGCGCCACCTACCGGTGTCGGCTGCGGCTGACCAGCGGGTTCGCGCTGCTGTCCAGAAACGTACAGGTCCACGCAGGTATAGTCTACTGGTGTCTTAAAGAGACCCAAGCGTCTTTGTTAAAGCTGCCACCGTTCCCTGCTAAACGGTACGGGCGGGACTTACTAAACGCCGCCTACTGGTATAGCTACCACCGTTCCCAGCAGACCGGTACCGGCGGGACGTGCACAGCGCCACCTACCGGTGCCGGCTGCGGCTGGCCAGCGGGTTCGCGCTGCTGTCCAGAAACGTACACGTCCACGCAGGTAACATGAACCATTGGTATCATAGGTCGCTATAGCTACCACCGTTCCCAGCGGACCGGTACCGGCGGGACGTGCACAGCGCCACCTACCGGTGCCGGCTGCGGCTGGCCAGCGGGTTCGCGCTGCTGTCCAGAAACGTACACGTCCACGCAGGTAACATGGACTATTGGTATCATAGGTCGCTATAGCTACCACCGTTCCCAGCGGACCGGTACCGGCGGGACGTGCACAGCGCCACCTACCGGTGCCGGCTGCGGCTGGCCAGCGGGTTCGTGCTGCTGTCCAGAAACGTACACGTCCACGCAGGTACCATGAACTATTGGTATCATAGGTCGCTATAGCTACCACCGTTCCCAGCGGACCGGTACCGGCGATACGTGCACAGCGCCACCTACCGGTGCCGGCTGCGGCTGGCCAGCGGGTTCGCGCTGCTATCCAGAAACATACACGTCCACGCAGGTAACATGAACTATTTGTATCATAGAGAGATTTAAGCTATAGCTACCACCGTTCCCGGCAGACCGGTATCGGCGGGACGTGCATACTGCCACCTGCCAATGTAGGCTGCGTCTGGCTAGCGGGTATCGCTGGTACAAGAGTTGCTGTCTGTGTGAACAACAATTAATAACACTCTCACTTATCTGGAACTCTTTGCGATTGAGATCTTCAGATGTAAAGCTAATCGAAGTCTTTGTTTCAGCACTAAACATACCATGGGAGGTGCACGTGCCAGACGAGTACGTGATGGCGGGAAACGCAGTCATTTTGCGCTGCGTGGTGCCCGCGCACTGCGTCGACCGCGTCGAAGCCACCGAGTGGTTGACGGACGGCGACGTCAATATTCTACGTTATTTAGGTAAGTTTACCGTCATTTTGCATTTATGTAAGTTTAGATACAGTAATTTTGCGCTGCACTGTTTTGCACTGCGTCGACCGCGTCGAAGCCACCGAGTGGCTGACGGACGGCGACGTCAATATTCTACGTTATTTAGGTAAGTTTACCGTCATTTTGTATTTAGGTAAGTTTACAGTCATTTTGCGCTGCGTGGTGCCCGCGCACTGCGTCGACCGCGTCGAAGCCACCGAGTGGTTGACGGACGGCGACGTCAATATTCTACGTTATTTAGGTACGTTTACCGTCATTTTGCGTTTAAGTAATTAAGTTGGCAGTAATTTTTCGCTGCGTGGTGCCCGCGCACTGCGTCGACCGCGTCGAAGCCACCGAGTGGCTCACGGACGGCGACGTCAATATTCTACGTTATTTAGGTAATGTTACCGTCATTTTGTGTTTAGGTATGTTTACAGTCATTTTGCGCTGCGTGGTGCCCGCGCACTGCGTCGACCGCGTGGAAGCCACCGAGTGGCTAACGGACGGCGACGTCAATATTCTACGTTATTTAGGTAAGTTTACCGTCATTTTGCATTTAAGTAAGTAAGTTGGCAGTAATTTTGCGCTGCGTGGTGCCCGCGCACTGCGTCGACCGCGTCGAAGCCACCGAGTGGCTGACGGACGGCGACGTCAATATTCTACGTTATTTAGGTAAGTTTACCGTCATTTTGCATTTAAGTAAGTAAGTTGGCAGTAATTTTGCGCTGCGTCGACCGCGTCGAAGCCACCGAGTGGCTGATGGGCGGCGACGTCAATATTCTACGTTATTTAGGTAAGTTTGCCGTCATTTTGTATTAGGTAAGTTTTACAGTCATTTTGCGCTGCGTGGTGCCCGCGCATTGCGTCGACCGCGTCGAAGCCACCGAGTGGCTGACGGACGGCGACGTCAATATTCTACGTTATTTAGGTAAATTTACCGTCATTTTGTATTTAGGTAAGTTTACCGTCATTTTGTATTTAGGTAAGTTTACAGTCATTTTGTATTTAGGTAAGTTTACAATCATTTTGTATTTAGGTAATTTTATAGTCATTTTGTATTTAGGTAAGTTTACCGTCATTTTGCGCTGCGTGGTTCCCGCGCACTGCGTCAACCGCGTCGAGGCCACCGATTGTCTGACGGACGGCGACGTCAATATTCTACGTTATTTAGGTTAGTTTACCGTCATTTTACATTTAGGTAAGCGAAGTCATTTTGCGCTGCGCTATGGACAAGCACTGCCGTGCGTTGAAGCAACCAAGTGGTTGTTATTTAGGTAAGTTTACAATAATTATGCGCTTCGTGGTACCCAATCGAAATTTAATGCACAGTCTCTCCATGACCTTATACCTCCGTCACCATTCCATCTCCGGTGCACGAGACGCCGGTTGGGATTCCACCCTTATATCGTAGACATCCCGCAAATTCGCACAAAGCGCTTCGCTTCTACATTTTTAATACGAACTGCTAAGGAGTGGAACTCCCTGCCTGCGGATCTGTTTCCGGAACGTTATAAGGCGAGAGTGAATAGGCATTATCTGGGCGAGCATGTTCCATCATCGTCTGCATCGTCACTTAACATCAGGTGAGATTGCGGACAAATGCTTACCCATTGTTTATAAAAAAAAAAAATGCTAACCACGTAAGGTAATTTTAATACGACTTAAACTACAGAAAATCGCGGAACTACCAACATGGGACAACTGGGGATTTTGTCTTTGGACGTCACTCCTTTGGCCACCCTGTACGTAAGTACATCTTAACTGTTCTCAGTCTCTGTTAGGGAGATTTTAAAATTTGTGATTTCATTTAACCATACTCTAAGCTAAATATGTATATAGAAAATCATCAAAATAACTTACATTTTATTCTAGACAAGACATCCACTTCCTTTCAGTTCTGAAGCTGCGGCTGGCATTGATAGAATTTTAAAATATTCAGCCAGCAGCGTCAACAGCATATTTTATTCACGTCAATCTCACAGAATCTCATCTAAACACTTGTCAAGATACGAAGCAACCAATTACATTTTCATCACAAGTTTCATTTGCGAGAGCGCGTAAAAATGAAAATTGAAGCCATGTTTATATTTGCTCGCGTGTAATTTATGAGAGCGATTCGGGAAGGAGAGGCATACCAAACAAACATGGTATTACCTAAACGCTTAAAGCTCCAATATACAGCGTAATAAGTACTTCATTTATTCAGTGATTCTATTGTACAACATTAGGTATATGATTCATGTTTAATTTAAGCCATTTTATGAGAAACGAGCAGTTTTCATGATTAAGTTATGACGGAAAAACCACTTACTGCAGTCGCGGCCGTATGGCGCTCCCTTTCTCACTTGAGTTTACTTTCTCGACTATAACACTGACTAGAACTAAACTAAAATGCTTTGCATTATAATTTCTTGATTTATGTTAATGAAACTTTTTTCTACGACTCTTATAAAAATAGTCAGAACTGGAATAATTTTGTAGTAGGTAACCTGTGAGCCATGTGAGGCAAACATAAACTTACCATATTTTTGTTACATTATGATGGTTTTAGGTAGTAACAAACTTGAACCAAAAATGTATTAACACCATATACGAGCATACGGTACCTACGGCACAAGATAAATTAAATGTATGAACACATTCGCTCGTGCCTCCATTTGCGTTACTTTAATACCGAAATCCATTTTCGTTTAATGTTCTTGTGTTATTGCAAATTCAATGTTCCCTTTTCATAAATAACGTTCATTGTTCGTATATTTTGCTGATACATTTTTATGCAAAGGTGTAAATTACTAAATTGTACGTTCAGCTTGGTTAAATGTTTCTTTTCTTTAGCCCCAAAAAAGTAATGAAATAGAGCATAAAATAATTTGAGAATAGTTTCTTAACCTTATTTCCGTATGCTTAGATGCAGACTAGTTCCAATTACCTACTTTTGTTCTCTCTCCTGTATAATGAACATCTGATCTACGATTACCTATGATTGTTAATATCGGCTTGTTTTTTTTTCATCTTGCATTATGTACGAAGAACCGTGTTGTGCCGGCTTAGAAAAGCACCACCCCATATCTTTCCATTGGGGCTCGTAAGAAGCAACTTAAGGCAATTTTCGTCGACAAGCTGACGACTTGTCTCTATTGTATTGACTTGTTCTATACACAGTCTTCTGAATGACTCTCAAACTATTATCTGACGTAGTATAAATGGCCGTTTACGCTTGGCCTAGCCCGCAAGGGATATAGGCGTGATAGTATGTACGTACCTATATATGTTATGATGGACTATAGTTCTATATTGCAAACGAATCACGTATTAACCCAGGCTTTTCTATCCGCAGGTTCTAAGTACTCCCGGCTGGACGACGGGTCGCTGTACATAGCCGCAGTGAGTCCAGGCGACCGGCACGGCCGCTTCCGGTGCCGGGTGCGCGACCGGCTCACCGGAAACACCTATACTAGCCAATATTTCGGTAAGTATAGCCAATATACTTAGAGCTCATTGCTATTTTGGGTATCCAGCTTGCTTAGAACGCAACACCTATACTAGCCAATATTTCGGTAACTATGGCCACTGTGAACCAGCTTGCTTAGAACACAACACCTTTACTAGTCAATAGGTAAGTAAGGCAATTATGGAGCTCATTGGCTGGACGACGGGTCGCTGTACATAGCCGCAGCGAGTCCAGGCGACCGGCACGGCCGCTTCCGGTGCCGGGTGCGCGACCGGCTCACCGGAAACACCTATACTAGCCAATATTTCGGTAAGTATGGCCAATATACTTGGAGCTCATTGCTATTTTGGGTCTCCAGCTTGCTTAGAACACAACAGCTTATTAGCTTCTATTTCGATAAGTATGGCTACTGTGGAGCTCATTGGCTGGACGCCGGGTCGCTCTTTACATAGCCATAGAGAGTCCAGACGAGCGGAATAGTTACTTCTGGTGCCGGGTGCGCGACCGGCTTACCGGAAACACCTATACTAGCCAATATTTCGGTAAGTATGGCCACTATAGACCAGCTTGCTTAGAATAGAACACAACACCTATACTACTTAGTCAATATTCGGTAAGTAATGCCACTGTGGAGCTCATTGGCTGGACGACGGGTCGCTGTACATAGCCGCAGCGAGTCCAGGCGACCGGCACGGCCGCTTCCGGTGCCGGGTGCGCGACCGGCTCACCGGAAACACATATACTAGCCAATATTTCGGTAAGTATGGCCACTATAGACCAGCTTACTTAGAACACAGCACTTATACCAGTCAATTATAAGTATGGCCATTGTGGAGCTCATTGGCTTCACGACAAGTCGCTGTAAGTACTTTGGCGTAGCGAGTCCAGACGAACGGAATAGTTACTTCCGGTGCCGGGTGCGCGACCAGCTCACCGGAAATACCTATACTAGCCAATATTTCGGTAAGTATGGCCACTGTGCAGCTCATTGCTATTTTGGGTCTCCGAAAATGTCAATGCTCTATAAATTGACACACTAGGTGTTAAAAAATCCTTTCGTAATACTTCCGAAAAAATGAACTTTGGTTTGAACACGTTTGAATGAAAGTTTCGTGCGGGTTTTGTTTACTCATATAAGTACCTACTTGTTTTGGGAAAAAATCTATGGCTGCCTGTTTTTTTTACACACTAGATACACGAAAAAACGCACAACTAATTCAGACTTTACAAATATCACAATTTTTGGTCTCACGAGTCTGTTTTCTTAAACCAGCGGTATTTCAGTGTGCTTCAGTCATCATTTTTAGGTACTGCACGTTTGCTCGAACTTTATCTTGTTGAATCCAGACTTTTCTTGGGAACCAAGTATGCAAAGCACGTACTTATTTCCTAGCGACTTCATGTTACAAATGAGCTAGAGGAGATAACAGATAGAACGGAACGAGCACGTATCAAACTTTTCCCATTTCTCTATGTCACGTGGCTTAACCAGCTGTGTTACGTAATTAACCCACTTTGGGTATAGGTGCAAATCCACGTGATTGCGCGCGAATGTAATAAACGCTTTCCGTTTTCAAACCATTTGCTCGTAGAAATAATTTGGTATGTGTAGTGGTAGGGTGCTATATTGAAATCGCCGATTCTAAAATGTTTTAACCTTAGAGTTGTTGTCACTGCCGTTTTGCTATTGATTGTGTAGACACAGAAGTTTGTGTTCATGGTTGTGGTGCCACCTGTTCAGACCTGGTTATGCGCACTCTGTAGCTTGCTTAATATACTTTAAGGTTGTAACATTTGATTTGAAAGGCCTTCGTGGCTTCTTATATGTAACGTTTTTTTAATTACATACAAGAAGTACTTATAAAGAATGTACCTTCCCAGGTCACGTGATAGTCACGGAGCCGAAGGGTGGCGTGCGGCCGCGGTTAGCGGTCGAGACGCGGCTGCGGCGCGTGCAAGCCGGCCGTGACGTGCGGTTGCCGTGCGCCGCGCACGCCTGGCCTCAACCCAGCTATAGGTAAGAATAACAACTCTAGAGTAAGGACAATCAAGGATCAACATGACTTAAGTGTCAGAAAGGGGTGGCGTGCGGCCGCGGTTAGCGGTCGAGACGCGGCTGCGGCGCGTGCAAGCCGGCCGTGACGTGCGGTTGCCGTGCGCCGCGCACGCCTGGCCTCAACCCAGCTATAGGTAAGAATAACAACTCTAGAGTAAGGACAACCAAGGACCAACATTACATAAGTGTCAGAAAAAGGTTAGCGGTCGAGACGCGGCTGCGGTGCGTGCAAGCCGGCCGTGACGTGCGGTTGCCGTGCGCCGCGCACGCCTGGCCTCAACCCAGCTATAGGTAAGAATAACAACTCTAGAGTAAGGACAACAAGGAAAGGTGGCGTGCGGCCGCGGTTAGCGGTCGAGACGCGGCTGCGGCGCGTGCAAGCCGGCCGTGACGTGCGGTTGCCGTGCGCCGCGCACGCCTGGCCTCAACCCAGCTATAGGTAAGAATTACCACTCTAGAGTACAAACAAGGAAGGACCAACATTACTTAAGTGTCACCCACAATAGATCTGCAAACGTCGCAGTGGCTGTTGGTCTGACCAGGACCAACAAGTGTCAGAAAAAGGTGGCGTGCGGTCGGGGTTAGCGGTTGCGACGCGTGCAAGGTGGCCGTGACGTAAGATTCTCGTCCGTTTCGTCCACAAATACCTTAGAGAATGCAATGTTTATTTATACTGTAGGACTAGGACCAGAAGGTGTCATGCCTGCGTGATAGATAACTACTTGAGACCACGGCGTAGGCGTATCTGATTTATTTTATCATTGAATTGCGGAGACGACAAAATGAAATTCACCATGAATTTCTAATTTGCGTCACTGTGACCTATCAGTCAGTGGCTACTGAACACAAATTAGTCACATTTCTATGCAAGGGGACCCAGCTGGCGTGCTAAACTGCGCCGCGAGGACGGACGCAGGGGACCCCTAAATCCGAGCCTGTATAATCAGCATAATTGACCATCTGGTTAGTGTCCCACTTAGCCGGATACGCGTTATGCTGATAGCGAGATAATACGCCGGATTAGTGCGGATTTGCGGAAGTAAAGTGAATGTTATCAAGGAAGATTAGGAAGTGCCTTTTGGTGTAATATTATACTTAGGCCCGAGGAGACTCGTATTGAGGTAATCACTCGCTGCATTCGCGCCGTATGGCAGTTGTATGGCACACCTTTTCTCATTTAAGCTTACAGCAACTATAGTCGGTTATACTGCGCGTCTTGCGGCTGAGACTTTATGGCGACATTAGAGGCCATTGCAATAAAAGCCCAAATCAAAAGACAAACCGAAGCCGCCCTAGCCGATATACGATGTGGGTGTGGATGGCATGACGATGATCATACTTGGGCACACAGGGCAGGGCACAAATAATAACCTACGTACGTAAGCATAATGCCTAACGGTACTCGTTTTCGGATGTGTTGTTTTCACAGTCTACCAAACACAACAGTATCGTGCGGTTCATGTTCAAGGGCGTAACAGACCGCCTCCGTACCTATGCAAGACATATGGCTGCGCGTAATCACGCGCGTACTGGTTGTAATGTATGGGACTGCATGAAGGGCCGCACTCTGCCTGCGTACCTATGCGTGTGCGTAATCACGCATCGTGTCTCATACGAACGTCATCTCTACGCGCGTGATCGTGCACATCACGTATAAGGAGGCGGTGTGTGGCGCGCTTTAATTCTGAAAATCATTCAAATCTAATGTAACAATGGAAACTCTGATTTCTCAATAAACATTCTTGTAGATTTTCCAATTCAATCGTAAAGGGTATTTATTCGAAAGCATGTGTAATCGAGCGTATTTATTTACAAATGGTTTTCATGCTTGCGTTGAGTTCAACATTGGGAACGAAATTAAATTTGCCCTAAGGGACAAAATGTAAATGTGTTTACGCAACTATTAGTCCCTTTTAGATTAGGACTCGAGCTCTGTAATGAATTATTAAGAAAATTTCAGTTATAGCAAGTCTAAGAGATAGTGACCTAAGCCCAAAAACATTTTCCAAAGAACGCGAATAATATTTTCTAACTCTGGGCTTGCTTACTCTGGAATACTTAGGCGAAAGCCTGGCAGCCGAGAGTGGTTGCATTTAGAAGCGAATTCAGCGGCTCACTACTCCTAAACCTAACCACTCTCGACTGCCAGAATTTAACCCACTTCAGTAGTCCTTATAGTCTAGCCCAGATTCTCAATATTCAGGTTCATTAAGATTTGGGCATTCTGACATGTCACTGCCGCTTAGTCCATAAGCACAAGATTTTATGAAAGTCCTCGTGTCCGCCCTACTTCTCACACAATATGAGACTCGACTTGAGCCATATTTGCGCTCTATACAAGTTTCTCGCTAAAAGGTTTCACCGGTGAGCAAACAAAATACATGCTGCTGCTCGCTGCGACAGCACTGTTACTGACTGAAAGAGGCTCCTGAGCCATTCCAAGGCGTGCCCAGCTTAGATCTAAAAGTATAGAAGATTTAGTAACATGGATAGAAAGTGAGGCCAAAATACACGCTGCTGCTCGCTGAGACAGCACTGTCACTGACTGAAAGAGGCTGCTGAGCCATTCCAAGGCGTGCCCAGCTTAGATCTGTGAAACAAGTAAGACGAAGGGACACTAACACGTCTTGGGGCCAAAATAAACGCGCTATTTGTCGCTGCTACGAGAGTGTAATTACATACGCGCACAGGTAGACAAAAATCTACTGACTTCAAAACAGTAAGTTATCATTTCGGCCTTCGCATCCCTACAGGCAAGCCTGGAAGAATTCAAGCAACAATTTGAAATCTCGCAGAATACGATTGCTGGATTACGTGCCGAAATTGTTGTGTTGCGTAATTCAGTAACTGGGTCAGCTGTGATTTCAAATATTGCTGACAGCGAACGACGTGATATGCGTGCAGCCGGTGAGTCACTCACATCGGTCAAAAGCGCTCCGTCAGCAGATTCGCCTCGACACAGAACTATTCGTGTTGCTGAGCGAACCGACCAAGCAGCGCGCGCGCCCCCTGCCGCTACCGCGCCGCTCGAACCGCCCCGCCCCGCTGCACCACCGCCGCCGCCTGCTGCGCTCGCTGTGGCTGCCGACCCTGCTGTCAAACCTAAACGTCAGCGAGCGAAGCGCCGGAACATCGCAAACCGGCAAGCTCAGCCGCCCGCTTTACCGGCGGAGAATAGAACGGGAAAGGCTCAATCAAGACCTAGTGAGCCGTCTCGGAACCAGCGCCGCGACCAGGTAGATGCGGAGGGATACACCCTGGTCCAGAAGAAGCGCCGTAGGCAAAATCGCCAGAACCAGTGCGGCACCGCATCGGGAGAGCCCAATTCACCGTTGCGCGCCGCCACGCCGAGGACATCGCTCTATGTCTCCCGCCTGCACGAGTCTACCACAAAGCAAGACGTGCTGGACTACATCTTTGCGAGGCATAAAGCGGGTGTCTTCAAGGACAATCCGAGGCTCGGCGTGTTCGTGGAGGCGTTGGAATCGCACCATCGTGTGAGCTTCACCTCGTTCTTGGTGCGAGTCCCGACTGCCCACTTGGACGTCTTCACCACGCCAGAGTTTTGGCCGAAAGGAGTTGTTTACCGCCGCTTTCGAGGAAGGCTGCCACAGAAAACTCCCAAATTTAATTTTACGTAGTTATTTATGTGTTATTTAGTAGTATAGTTAAGTTTATTTTAATTGTATAGTCGTAGTCTATTGTTATTTATACTATTATTTAGAACAATTATGCTGGTTAACTGTTTACCTAAGACACAGGAATAACTATTCTTAGTTTAGGAAACAGTTTGGCCTCGTAATTGTTTTTGTATAGAATTACCTGTTAGTATTTATGTTTATTTAATAAAGAATATTTGATTTGAATATTTGATTTTGATTTGATTCGTGTAATTACTAGCAAAGGTTTGTTTAAGGCTTTCGCGCTTTGCACACATTATTATGTTTATCTCGGGTTCACGTGTGGAATTTTTACTTAGTAGGAGAGGTACTCGATACAATCTGGGATTTCTAAAATATTTTGGTTGGATGTGTATGGTCGCTTGCAGTAATTGCAGTAGCCGTAGTATTCCTGCTTCATTTGATTGACGGTGCTCTGTCTTTCTACTTCTATGATCTGTGTTTCATAGAAACTGGCACTCCACCACTCGCACATTACGTGAACGACGTGTAATCGCCATCTAGCGCTGATCCGTTTAAAAGGTTTCAGATATAAAACGCTTCGCAGCGCCTCCCGTTGAATTCATATTCGCACTGAGCGGAAATCGAATCGTGTACTTATGTAGATGACTCCACTTTCGATATGAATTTTATTGAATTACCTACTTGCAAGATGTTTACCGACCATTAGGATATTTATAGCAATATACACACATAGAGATAAAAATATCTTGTTGCAGGCAGGCGAGTAGTATGTTGTTACAAGTCTACCGATCATATAAAGTGTTACAAATATTACCCACTTCTTTGAATACATTTTAGTTTTATTTATTCAATCTCCTCAAAATCTATTCTATACATCTAATAAAATCGTAAATGGTCGGGGTACAGGGGTACATATATAGATTTCAGAAAACACCTCTATACCGCGTTTTAGAAAACTTCATCTCCATAGAAAAGCGACATCTATTGGAAAATATTTTACCCTAAATCATTTGTTCGCGATAATCTTCGAAAATATAGTACGTGTGTACATGAGACTCTTTGTGGTGTGTAGCTACTAGCCCTGGTCAACACCTAGGATACTTTTTACCGCGGGAAAAAAGCTTATTCCTACGTGAAATACGATTAAAATATACTGTGGCCATTGTTCAGTGGCTGTCAAAAAAGAGAAACCTCTTCTTCTCGAAACCTATTTTATTGTTTTTGATTGATTTTGACAAATTGAAAAGACATCAGTTTTGACGTTCATTGACAAACTCCAGTTTTATTTACAAATATGATTACTTGGTTAAGCATTATTAAATCATAAATGTAAGTAAATTGCACTCATTTATTAGAATATAAGGCGCATGTGGATTGGCGAGAGCTGTGCAATATTTTACATGCACGGGAAACGCTGCTCCCCACTCCCTTGATGAAATTATCCGATTTTTGGCTGGTTTAGCAGCGTTCCCTGCGAATTAAACATCTTGCACTGCGCTCGCCAATCCGCCTGCCAAGCGTGGTGAGTATAGCAATACCCCCCAAGACGGGGGAGGCCCATGTCCAGCAGTGGACTGTTGTGGCTGTAATAGTAGTAGTATAGTATCTTAAGATTATCTCTCTTTTTCAGAGGAATTCTTCCCTGTCTCACGGGGCTTAGCCAAGTAAGGAGAGGCCATTGTAAGACTTAGTAGTCACGGAGGTAGTCAAGAACTTCCTGGCAATGCGACACGTATTGAGTATTGCGGCTTTTTGTGAAGTGTGATAAAGGTTCGGATGAATTTTTAAGGTTTTTTGGTTGTTTTTTTTTTTATATATAAACAATGGGTAAGCATTTGTCCGCAATCTCACCTGATGTTAAGTGACGATGCAGACGATGATGGAACATGCTCGCCCAGATAATGCCTATTCACTCTCGCCTTGAAAAGGCCCAGGTTGTAACGATCCGGAAACAGATCCGCAGGCAGGGAGTTCCACTCCTTAGCAGTTCGTATTAAAAATGTAGAATGTGTTAAGTATGTAGAGTTTTAGGAATCATACCAGTAGAGGATTATACTATTGGTACAATGTGGACCGTTTGAGCTCTCCACTGGGTTCTAATTTCGATTAGTGCAAATACGAAGCACGAATTTGCTGCTGCCCGTTCTTTAGTTGCTTTTTACGACACCAACAGGTAGAATGGAGGTGATGCTATTCTATACAGGCATCACACGACACAATAATTTCTTATTATTATTTTTCTTTTTCAGAGGAATTCTTCCCTGTCTTACGGGCCTTAGCCAAGTGAGGAGTGGTTATTGCAAGAGTCAGTAGTCACGGAGGAATAATACCAGTAGAGGATAATACTATTGTGGACCGTTTAAGCTCTCCACTGGGTTGTGATTTCGATCATGTGCAAATACGAAGCACGAATTTAGGTTTAATGATCAGTATATTTTTTGTTTTGTAATTAATATTTCGCAAAATGTTAGAAATACGAAATACAAATTTAGTTTTATATTTTTAGTTTTTTCTTTTGTGGCTCATTTTTGTAAAGCTTTAGAAATAAGGAGTACACATTTAGTTTTAATTCTCAGTTATTTTTTCTTTTGTGATTCGTATTTCGCAAAGTGTTAATTAATTTAGTTAGATAGGTAATTAAGTTAGTTAATTTTCCTTATTTAAAAAAAATAACCAAGCATTACTTTTTTGGTTAGTGTAGAAAGTAATTAATTTCTGTTTATTTAAGTTCGGTCTTTTTTTTTAAATTAAAATGGAAATTGTAGTAATTGCGCCGCGCACGTCATCACGCGCTCAGAGATGACGCTGCATCGTATCGCATGGGACTGCACGAGAAGCTACACACCGCGCCACGCGCGTGATTACGCCGTGGTTACGCGTACGCATGCGTACTCAGTGTGCAGCCCCTCACACAACCCCACACGACACAACGTCATCTCCACGCGCGTAACGACGCCGTGACTACGTGCACGTCACGCATACGATAAGCCCGGTGTGTAGCGCCCACAGAGCACTAAAATGACATTCGAGCGCTGCGCGAAAAAGGTTTCATTTGTCTATGGTAGCGCCCTTAAATCCGATTGCGTATACTCGACAACCCCAGACAGAAGACCATGGTTCATGGCGCAGAAAAATTAGGAGCGCAGACCCCACCCCTGTATTCATTCTACCTGTAGTGTGAACTGATTGATGGTAGGCTCAAACGTAACGTCCGTTTCATCTACCGTATATCGTGCATGCATCTATCACTTCAAAACTTAGCGATGTATAATATTAATGTTTGGAATAGTGGCAGACAAATGTCTTGATCAACATCGATGATAGATAAGTGATGATAAATTTTATCAGCTCTGGAGGGCCTTTTGGCACACAAGCATCCTTTGGCGAGACGAAGTTCGCGGGCACCAGCTAGTTAATAATAAAGCTGTAAAAACATTCTGTATGAATAAAAGACTAATATAGCAAAATGGGGTCCGTATCTACTCGTAAACGTCCTCGTACGAGTCGCAGTTAATGTTTCCCGAGCGCGTTAAAAGTACGTGACAACCAAATCGAGCGTTTTATTCGCACGACCATTTTGATTCTGTTGAGATTTTTTCCACCGCAATTTTATAATCCGCCCGCGACGTGATCCGTTTTAACTGCCAAGGAGCAATTTAGTCCCGCAAAACCCGACAAATTGCATTAAGCCCACCGACATAACTACCTGCTTGTATATGGCAGGGCTAAAATGTCGGGTAGACTAATTTAAATAGATTTTCATAATCATTTGAACATGCAAGTAACTCGTCGAGGGCGGCCTAAATCGTTTGGTCAGGTGTTTATTTATGTGGGTTTGCGACCGTATTCGACACAAAAACTTTGTTACAAGTGTATAATTTGGTTCAAACTAAATTACTTTCTACCTTAAAGTTTTTGTTTGCAAATGTCTGCCTACGTCGTTTTGTTTGATTAACGACTGTGCGGAACTGCCCCTCCCTACCTAATTTATATGAGACAGAGTCGCTATAATAATAATTATTTATTCTAACAAATACTAAAACGTGATGGCAAACGATGATGTAGACTATGTCGTGCATTGTTTTGTGTATAAATCCCTACATAAATAAACGACTTCTTCATTGACAAACGAATCCCCAAAATACTTTACCAAACTATCTATTGCAAAGGAACAAGAAACTAAAGTTTCCTTACTAACAATAGTTGCAAATTCGCGTGGGCAGTCAGGTACCGACCTCTTTAATATTCGTAATGTGCAACTACCCCTGAAGGCAGTGTTTGGCCAAATAACACAAACTTAAACCGACACTGGACCAGCCGGTCCGGAGCCATGCCGAAACTTCTCGTTATTTGACTTTACAACCTGCGCCACACGAACCAGTTTAGCTCTTGAACGTAAAATAAACTTCAAGTTTTACAGACTCTACATTTCTATTTCAACTGTACTCATATTTTTATAGTTGAATGTTTAAATTTACATTCAAATGAGCAAAGTCAAGGCAATCTGCACAACCGAGTAAGAAATCTCTCATTTTATGTCTAACGCAGTTTCATTGTATTTTACTACTTCTCGACTAAAAGGCTTAAAGCTGTAAGAAACTGAGCAGATTTCTTTAACAACAGCGAAGTTTTAACATTACTCCGCCATGGAGAAAAATCAGAGCTGAGAGTTCCTGAATTACGCCATAAAGTTTCATAGAGGTATGGAGCTAGAGTTGAAGTCTTTTAGAATGCAAATGTGTCTGCATTCCGGCTCTTTTCAAACTATTTCTAAGGGGCGACTAACTGAGGAACATTGGGGATTTCACGGCGCATAACCGTCTCATTTTAGCGAAATTTCGCTTGATATTGGATGGTGTTCCCGCTGCCGAGCTTTTGTGTAATCTCGGGGAGAATTTGAAAAATGGCGAACGCTTATAATATTTCGTGTTTGCGAACGTGTGGGCGTGGTAAGTGGATTTTAATTTCGCGGTGAAAAGATTCAATTTTGTTTTTAATCGCTATGCAAACAAGATGTTAGGAAAGTGTTTCTGAACGCCTAAATTGAATAAACATGTGACTAAGTGATGCGGGGGTTTTATCGTATTTTGGCGGCCTAAATCAATAAAGAGACTGGCCCACGGTTCTCAAACTTAACCGTACGTGAGTAGTAAAATACTGACCAAAACACAATTACATCACCGCCTGCGCTCAGCGAAATAGTGCTCATTAACTCAACTTAAGAGCGGTTGTATTGCTTTTCAATTACCCGACGCTTCCTCGGGCTAATGGCGCAATAAATACCGCGTCTGGAATCCGAGCGAGGACTTTAATTATTTTTATTTTCATCCCAGCAACGGTTCATTTGCAATTCCAAAATTTCACCGCGGAATTTCGTGGAATGGAACGTTCTGGATCCCGTGACTTACGGTCATGGTAATGGGTAAACGTATACTCTGCAACATATACCCGAGCGCACTATCCGTGGCTTAGATAGCACAAGTTGCTTTTCCTGGAGTTTATACTCGCCGTATCAAATATTCAATATACCAAGAAGAGGATGAGGCAAGCCAAGTTCAAGGCTACTTTTAGCAGTTTGAAATTGAAACATTAGTTCACTGGAATACCCAAATAGGTCAGTTAGCTGTCCGCCTACACGAACTCAGCTGGGAAATTTCGTGGAACGATCTGAAATTCTCGACCAGTAATGGAAATGTTTCGTTTTTCGAGCTGAGTTTGATCTTGATTCAAGGCTAGGTCAGAATTTGTGAAAATCGGAAACGATGGAGACAATATATCGATGATATGGAGCTGTACTAAGTAGGTTGTCAGTTCCATCCTTTAATGATGCACACTTAGAATTATTGTATCTATTTCTAATCCTTTGATCATCTATGAAAGAGAGTCAAAATAGATTGTCGCTGGAAGATTGCTCGAATCACTTTACAAATCTTTACGAGGTAAATAAATATTTTGCATTGAAATTCTCATTCAAACATAATTTGATCTTATTACCATTGCAAGGCTTCTTAGAAATTATTGGTAGTCTTTGAAATCACATTTTCAAAAACTGATTTGAGCTAATAAATTCTGAGTAAAGTAAAGTAAGTACGTTACCCATAGACTTTATTAAGTTAATTTTAAGTCACCAAAAACTAAGCGGGTCCAAAACTTTTCGCTTAATGAGCAGACCAATTACGTTATGACTGAGTGATTACAGTTTTACAACTTGTCTAGTACGATCTTCATACCCAAGTTACATTGAAATCTTAGCTTCATTAATTCCTTTGAAATTGTTCACAGGTGGTTTCGAGAGCACCACGAGCAGTTGACTCCAATAGAGAAGACCGCGCTATGGCAACGCGCGCGTCTGCTCGGCGGCGGTCTACTGAGCATAGCAGCAGTAAGACAAAGTGACGCCGGCCGCTTCGTGTGCTGGCTCAACAACACTGTGGGCGGCGAGGCGCAGCACTTCACACTTATTGTCACAGGTGAGACATATAGCGAGTCTACTGAGCATAGCAGCGGTGCGGCAAAGCGACGCCGGCCGCTTCGTGTGCTGGCTCAACAACACTGTGGGCGGCGAGGCGCAGCACTTCACACTTATTGTCACAGGTGAGACATATAGCGAGTCTACTGAGCATAGCAGCGGTGCGGCAAAGCGACGCCGGCCGCTTCGTGTGCTGGCTCAACAACACTGTGGGCGGCGAGGCGCAGCACTTCACACTTATTGTCACAGGTGAGACATATAGCGAGTCTACTGAGCATAGCAGCGGTGCGGCAAAGCGACGCCGGCCGCTTCGTGTGCTGGCTCAACAACACTGTGGGCGGCGAGGCGCAGCACTTCACACTTATTGTCACAGGTGAGACATATAGCGAGTCTACTGAGCATAGCAGCGGTGCGGCAAAGCGACGCCGGCCGCTTCGTGTGCTGGCTCAACAACACTGTGGGCGGCGAGGCGCAGCACTTCACACTTATTGTCACAGGTGAGCCCAATAGAGAAGACCGCGCTATGGCAACGCGCGCGGCTACTCGGCGGCGGTCTACTCAGCATAGCAGCAGTAAGGCAAAGTGACGCCGGCCGCTTCGTGTGCTGGCTCAACAACACTGTGGGCGGCGAGGCGCAGCACTTCACACTTATTGTCACAGGTGAGCCCAATAGAGAAGACCGCGCTCTGGCAACGCGCGCGTCTGCTCGGCGGCGGTCTACTCAGCATAGCAGCCGTACGGCAAAGCGACGCCGGCCGCTTCGTGTGCTGGCTCAACAACACTGTGGGCGGCGAAGCACAGCACTTCACACTTATTGTCACAGGTGAGACATATAGCGAGTCTACTCAGCATAGCAGCGGTGCGGCAAAGTGACGCCGGCCGCTTCGTGTGCTGGCTCAACAACACTGTGGGCGGCGAGGCACAGCACTTCACACTTATTGTCACAGGTGAGCCCAATAGAGAAGACCGCGCTATGGCAACGCGCGCGGCTACTCGGCGGCGGTCTACTCAGCATAGCAGCAGTAAGGCAAAGTGACGCCGGCCGCTTCGTGTGCTGGCTCAACAACACTGTGGGCGGCGAGGCGCAGCACTTCACACTTATTGTCACAGGTGAGCCCAATAGAGAAGACCGCGCTCTGGCAACGCGCGCGTCTGCTCGGCGGCGGTCTACTCAGCATAGCAGCCGTACGGCAAAGCGACGCCGGCCGCTTCGTGTGCTGGCTCAACAACACTGTGGGCGGCGAGGCGCAGCACTTCACACTTATTGTCACAGGTGAGCCCAATAGAGAAGACCGCGCTATGGCAACGCGCGCGTCTGCTCGGCGGCGGTCTACTCAGCATAGCAGCAGTAAGACAAAGTGACGCCGGCCGCTTCGTGTGCTGGCTCAACAACACTGTGGGCGGCGAGGCGCAGCACTTCACACTTATTGTCACAGGTGAGCCCAATAGAGAAGACCGCGCTATGGCAACGCGCGCGGCTACTCGGCGGCGGTCTACTCAGCATAGCAGCAGTAAGGCAAAGTGACGCCGGCCGCTTCGTGTGCTGGCTCAACAACACTGTGGGCGGCGAGGCGCAGCACTTCACACTTATTGTCACAGGTGAGCCCAATAGAGAAGACCGCGCTCTGGCAACGCGCGCGTCTGCTCGGCGGCGGTCTACTCAGCATAGCAGCCGTACGGCAAAGCGACGCCGGCCGCTTCGTGTGCTGGCTCAACAACACTGTGGGCGGCGAGGCGCAGCACTTCACACTTATTGTCACAGGTGAGCCCAATAGAGAAGACCGCGCTATGGCAACGCGCGCGTCTGCTCGGCGGCGGTCTACTGAGCATAGCAGCAGTAAGACAAAGCGACGCCGGCCGCTTCGTGTGCTGGCTCAACAACACCGTGGGGGGCGAAGCACAGCACTTCACACTTATTGTCACAGGTACAAAAGACACCTTAGTGTGCAGATAATGTTGGAATTGTAGTTAGATCAAAAACGAACAGCATTTCCTGCGTCTTTATCCTTGAAATACTCAAATCATTATTGACTACGGCGTAGAGGACGACTGCAAACTTTTGCTTTCACATGAGTTTTACTGAAACAAATATTTTATTTTGTTACAGAACCCATCTCCGTCCGTATAAAGCCAGAGTTTCTTCGCGGGAAAGTGAACTCTGACGTCACATTTGAGTGCAAGGCGTCTGGCCACCCTATAGAGGCGGTGTACTGGCTGCACGACGCGAGAGTGGTCAAGTCGAGTGAAAGGACTAAGTTGTCGGAGGATAACCTCAGGCTTCATATCAAAGGTGCTCAGAGGGATGACCAGGGGGTGTATCAATGCTTTGCTAGTAATAGCAGGGATCAAGCGTACGGAGTAGCGGAGTTTTTAGTTGAGTGTAAGTACCTTTTAATTTAAGTTTTATACCTAGTTACGGCTATTGTGATTTGAAACAAAGTTAATTTTTCTGGAACAAAATGTTTTTGCCATTTAACAATATCAAATAGAATCAGAAACTCAATACGACGTAGGTATTATGCAAACAATAGAACAGTAACCTCTTACACAACATGTGAATTTAGAGCACCATACCAAAACGGGACGCAACGAGCTACATTGCTTTTGCGAACTGCCCTAAATCGCCACCAAATTCCACTACCTCACTAGTGGAGCGACACACTGACTTCACAAAGGAATTTCACAATTACCATCCGAATGAGACGTACAAGTTACCCCGGCAGTGTAGAAATAAAAGTAGCAGTATACCACAGTAACGAAAAGTATATACAAGGTGTAAAAAAATCAACTGCAAATATTTTAAGGGGTGAACCAGCCCATGAAACTGAACAACTTTCCCCAAGGAACCTGGGTCGAAAGGCGAAAATAAAATTTTGACCTCCCATACAAATTGACTCGGTCAGCTGGTACATTTTGTATGGGAGGTCCAATAACTTTTTTCATATTTCGACCTATGTTCCTTAGGGAAAGTTGTTCAGTTTCACGAGCTGGTTCACCTTTTAAAATATTTGCAGTTGATTTTTTTACATACTGTAGAATAACTCTTAGCAATGCCTATCAGCCCTGTTTCTAAGAGGACGAACTGAACGCTACATTTCAGTCGTTAACTTGCTAGAGCTACGAACCGCAAGCATGTTTGTTACAGAGCTATAGTAACCAAATATTGTATTGACTCTTCTGTCTACATACATGTGGGATTTGAACCCATAACCTGGTCCGAGATAGCAACGTTAGTTTTAATTTAGAAAGTCCAAGAAAATTGCCAAGATGTTACATTTGCATCTATTTCTACTGTGGCTAGAAGATGCGTCCATTCCGCGCAATTGATGTCGACTCAACAAAGTTCAGTACAAACATAAGATAATTTCCTTGAAGCGTGCTCTTTGCCATTGAGACGGCTCTTATGTTTCAGCTTGAAGTCCACAGAAAATTGTTTCAAAGAAAAATACTTTATACTAGAACCTTATACTATAATACCTACTGATATTTGTGATTCAGATTGTCTATGTCAATTATTGTTCATGCATGTCCAATTTTTGTTCTACAGCTTGGATCATTCTGTAACTAAAGGGGTACCTTGTTTGATCCTAATGCCCAAGCTGTAAACCTAAGATAGAGTGCAATGAATGTTCTAGAAACTAGTCTTACTTTTATCCTGCAATGTTATTGTGAAATTCTAGTCTAGAAACATGGACCATGCACGATCATGACATGATCAAACCTTGATTTTGTAACACTTGATTTTAAGGTTCCGTGGTTATTATCACTAAAATTGGGTGCTCGATATACCGCTACCGTGAGTTAAAACCCGTTATAATGTCTTATAGTTTTAATGATCAAACCTGTTTGTTTGTAATAATCAAGCTGTAAACCTACGATAAGAGTTCTAGAAAAAATAACAAATTTTTCTTACAAGCATATCTATGGTGCAATGTTAAAGCATGGGTCATGGTCGGTTAACCATGTTTTTTTCCTAATGAGTAGTGTAGTAGTTTTTTCCTAATGTTGTGTGATTCTAAGACATCTGGGTAGTATAACACTGTAAAGTGGTCAACCTTGTTTTTCATAATAAGCACACTGCACCAAGTCTTACTCTAAAGTGTTGTTAACTGTTGCAACGAATGTTCTAGAAACTTTTACTTAAAAGCATGGGTTTGTTTTGTGCAATTGTCGTAGCAAAAAGGGTCGGTACTGGCAGTGTCAGGCCTCTCAATCTTTCCCTTTTCTTAATTATACACTACCGTTCAATAAACGTAGTCCACTTTTACCGTGCCTGCATCATTGTGTAATTGTAAAGCATGGGTCATTTGCCGTTGCTAAAAGGGTCGGTATTTGCAGTGTCGGAGAGGGAGCGCGCCGCGGGCAACCGCTCCCGGCGCACGCCGTACGCGCGCTCAGGACACGACAACGACTGGAATTTCACCGGGAATAGAGGTAAGCTAGTTTACAATGTTCTTTGAAAAATAACTGCTAGTATAAGGCGGTTGAAAACATCGGGGTTAATCGGGTCATTCGAAAAGAAGAAGTTGCTCCATATAAAACCAAGTTATTCTCGTCAAAAATTTGGTCAATAGAGCACGAAATAAGGCGTACGTCGTACGCGCGCTCATAAAAACGACTGCAATTTGACTGGAAAAAAGGTGAGTTGCTCTGCGTTATTTCTAATTCATCTGAGCTGGACAATAGTTTCTTGAAATAAAATCTGCCAACTACTGGAATGTTTAACTTTAATGAAAGGTAAGTTTTTTTTCTGTTTGCAATACGTTCAAAAATCTCTCTAATTAGATAAGTTGTTCGTACTCGTAAGAGATAAAAGCGTGTATAAGTATATAAGGTGTAAAAAAATCAACTGCAAATATTTTAAGGGGTGAACCAGCCCGTGAAACTGAACAACTTTCCCCAAGGAACATAGGTCGAAATATGAAAAAATTTTTGGACCTCCCATACAAAATGTACCAGCCGGCCGAGTCAATTTGTATGGGAGGTCCAAAATTTTTTATCATATTTCGACCTATGTTCCTTGGGGAAAGTTGTTCAGTTTCATGGGCTGATTCACCCCTTAAAATATTTGCAGTTGATTTTTTTACATCCTGTATATCGTATACTCTGCAGTATTACTACTGATTTGAGTGGATAGTTGAGAAAGGTTTCTATCTTGAAATGAGATCAAGAATCTAGGTATTTATTTGCAAAATATCGGTAAATCGACCACAATCAATGAAGCAGAGAAATTCGAAAATTTGAATAATAAATTATCTAGTTAGAAGAAATATCCAATACAAAGCCATTAGCGAGAGATATCACAAAAGATTTTCCGATATCGGTTTCAGGGTAGGTAAATAAAGAAAACTTTATTTATCAAATAAATTCGGGATTTAGATTGCGGCGGCAGAGAAGTTTAAAGAAGTTGCGTCCTCGGAATGAATAGTAAGATTTCAAATCATTATATTGCTAATCCAAATAAGTTATATATAATAAGTCTTTAGTTAGGTATTACGCATATAATTTACTTAAGTATTTTAGCAATTGTTCACTAACAACTTCCAATCTTCCAAGAACTAAACTAGAACAAGAAGCTACGGCTTAATAAAACAAAAATAAGAAATAAACATCAGATGAACTTTTCCACTTACCGTCCGTGTCACAACTCGGTGGAACTTTATCATAAACAAAAGATGGCTAAGTTTCCAGCCACCAGCCACGAAACAAAGCATGTTTTTGCCAGTTTTGTCGGTGCCTGTCGAAAGGAATTTATAATCTACAGCGGTGTGACCAACTGCAGCAAATTCCTAAAACATTGGCGGTTTTTCATGTTGCCATTCTGACATTGATTTGACACGTAGCGGGATCAGAAAGAATAACAGGGTAATAGGGAAGATGGCTAAATTTTAGCCACGAGCCACGAAACAAAGCATGTTTTTGCCAGTTTTGTCGGTGCCTGTCGAAAGGAATTTATAATCTACAGCGGTGTGGCCAACTGCAGAAAATTTCTGAAATTTGGGCGGTTTTAGATTTTGATATTCTGACGTTGATTTGACACATAGCGCGATCAGAAAGAATAAAAGGGCAATAGGGAAGATAGCTAAGTTTTCACCCACGAGCCACGACAAAAAGCATGTTTTTGCCAGTTTTGTCGGTGCCTGTCGAAAGGAATTTATAATCTACAGCGGTGTGACCAACTGCAGCAAATTCTTTAAACTTTGGCGGTTTTTCATGTTGTCATTCTGACGTTGATTTGACACGTAGCGGGTTCGAAAAGGATAAAGGGGCGATAGGCAATGACTTTGATATAGCTGATAACATCACGAGAATAGACTTTAAACGTAATAGTAACCCTCGATAGTGCATGCAACTGTTGTAACTTATCAACTTATTAAGACGGCCACTCGCTGCATTCATCGCCATATAACAGGTTTGACCAAGTGGGAAAGGGAGCGCCATAAAAGTGGCATTTCTAAACTATAACTCTAGCTCTTGATTTTGATGAATTTTCAATGGTTCCGTAGAAGTATATTTATTACAGATGGTCACCCTATTCGCGAGGAAAAGTTAAAAGCAATAGACATAGATTCCCGAAAGTTTCGTACTTAACACTCATCAATCATCTCAGTAAATAAATGCCCTTGCAGACCTGTTTCAGACTTCGGAACTTATTAAATGCGAAATGCTGCTGGCTTAGTGAAAAATAAGTCACAAACTTTAATATTAACAGACTTCATGACATGAGATTATGAATTCTGTCCGTGTGTGTGTAGGTACGTAACATTTCCAGAATTTAATATCTTGAGAGGTTCAATATCTTCAATACCTATATTTGGAAAGAATACTGATATTTCCTAATAAATCACAAAAAATAAACAGTATTAGTACAACAGTAATAGTCTTAGTATTTTATTCAGTAACTTAACTGGTTTTCTCAAAACTGGTTGAGCAGTATTACATTTAGAGTATTGCTTCACTGTAAAGCTAGATCAGTTTTTGCTGAAGACTTGTTGTTTGCGTTAGCTCAGGACAAGGGATCTATAGTCATTATTTTTCATACAAACGCTTTTAACGTATCCCTCTGCCAATTCGTAACCGATCGACTCAATTTTTGGCATGCTATCTCTTCTGGACTAGATCTATGCTCCATATTCTTTTTCTGGTTGTAATAATGCATTTAAAAAAAGTCAAGTTTACGCCTTGGTATCTTCTAAATATGACAATAATTTCAGCAAAATAAATGATACGGGCATAGAATATTTTATTGGCAGCAAAATAATGCTACTATCAACAAATTTGGTGGAGATTTCGGACGGGGAACCTGGTAAACCCGGAACGCAAATTTTTCGTTAGCTAGCTATCTAGACACACGGCAGTGTGTCCGCCAAGTTCGAGCAAAGAACCGACACACCGGCCGTGGGTTATATTACACGAACCATTTCGGGCCAAGTTCGACCTACCTATAACTCAAAATCTATTTTATCTACGCATATGAAATTTCTAGTATCTGTCGAGATCTACTTACTTATCTAAAATACAAAATTTCATTAATGTACCTATTGTAGGTCTTGAGATATTGACGTCAGAAAATCGCTATTTTTACTATACACTCACTGACTGACTCACTCATCAAAAACCTAGACCACTTCCAATGGTCGTATTGACTTGAAATTTGGCATGGAGGTAGGTCTTTAGGTCAAGGTAAAGGAAAAATCTGAAAATGGCCAAGTGTGAGTCGGTTTTAAAATAATGAAGGTGTAAATTCATACCCTAAGGAACTAAAACAAAAAATTATCTTTATCTTCCAATGGTCGTACCGACCTAAAATTCGTTACGAAGGTTTGTAATTTAGTCAAAGTAAAGTAAAAATTGCTGTAATTGCTATGCCGTGTGATGCCGGCTTAGAATAGCATCACCCCAATTCTACCCGTGGGTGTCGTAAAAAGCGACTAAGGGATACTCATCCAGGGAATCCTCGCCAATCTGCCTGCCAAGCATGGTGAGTATGGCAATACCCCCCGATAGGGGGAGGCCCATGTCCAGCAGTGGACTGTTGTAGCTGTTATGTTATGTTAAGTAAAAATTGAATATATCCGGCTACGTACATTATACCGCCCTGACTTGGCAAGCTTATCAGTAAATAGAAAACGTGTAAAAAAAATCCAAGATATTGAATGGGCAATGCGCTCTAGCGTGTCAGTCGTACAAAACAGCATACAAAATGACAAAACAAAAAAGATTCCTTTGCCACGCAAACGTAGAAAAATTTAATAAAAAAATCTAGTCAATTTCTTTGTAAGAAGCATAGTTCATATAGTCCATATTCAAAAATCTGAAATTAGTATAAATCAGACATTTCCTTAACTAACTTAATCATAAGAAAAAAAGAAAATAAACCTTACAAAAATAAATGAAATCCCACCCAAAACATAAATGTGAAAGGCTGCCAAGTTCGATAATATTGAATGCTTCGCCTATAAAGAAGTGAGATCTAAATAAGTACCAAGTTCCATACACAGACCTCAGATAAAAATAGTTACAGGAATGCACACTTGATTTTCCGCAGTTTGGAAAGTAGATTCTGAATAAATATCATATTAAATACCTAAAATTGTAATACTTACAAAAACGCAAACCTGTTTTTTCAGCAGTTTCCTTATGACTTTTTTTTTCTGTACTTTGTAATGATATAACTTGGCAAGTTTTAATGGAAAATTATATACTTGACTCATTGCGTTTAGTAGGTTTATAACAAAGTGTGTGAAAACTTGCCAAGTTATATCATTAAAAAGTACAGAAAAAAAAATGTCATAAGGAAACTGCTGAAAAAACAGGTTTGCGTTTTTGTAAGTATTACAATTTTAGGTATTTAATATGATATTTATTCAGAATCTACTTTCCAAACTGCGGAAAATCAAGTGTGCATTCCTGTAACTATTTTTATCTGAGGTCTGTGTATGGAACTTGGTACTTATTTAGATCTCACTTCTTTTATAGGCGAAGCATTCCAATATTATCGAACTTGGCAGCCTTTCACATTTATGTTTTGGGTGGGATAACTGTCTCTTTTATGGCTGCGGGACGGGTGGGATGCATAAATGAGATAGAAATATTTTTATCAACTGACAGCTCACGAACTTTCAGCTCGGTATAGTAGCCTCTTAACTGATAAAATTATCTTCAAGTTTGTTTGACAGAATTTATGTAGTCTCTAGCCTAATTTAGTGCGTACTAAACGTAACAATTTGTTAGGTTTAGTTAAATCTTAGGTAATTACTTATTGAAGGGGTAATAAAGATCACTCTCCAAAAGTGACAAAATTTTTATGCTATTTACCACAGGCTTTGAGCTGCTTTGAGTCTCGCGGGTGCTATAGGTATTAGCTACTCTACATAAGTAGAGTCCTGGGTTGGTTGGACTTTTGGACAAATTCCAACAACTTGTTTATGGAAAGTATAGAAGAACGCTGTAACATTTTTAAATACTTAACTATTCATGCTTCCTTGGACCGTTGTCCGGACGAAAAAGACGGCATAATAATGAAATTCCTATATTCGAGCGGAGAAATAAGTGGTCGGTGGCAGTCACGCTCGCACTGAAGAGCGGCGACACCAAATAGCGGGGAACGAATTTGTCACACAACAAAAGGCCGTATGCCTCTCCTCTATTGAAAGCAAATTAGACCTTACGATTCCAGAGATAAGATCTTAATTGGTATGTGGGCGGTAAAGCGTTTAGGGCGCTCGTCCGGATGCGCTCGGCGGAGCTGCGTCACTGAACCCCTTTGTTTGAGCTGAAGAGCTGACTCTAATAGCTTGCAGCGGATCCGCGCTTAAAAATGGACTTTTAAATATTTTATGAAGGAGTCGGCCAGATGCTGGCATAGAAAAATAAAATAACACCCCGCAGGACAGTTTCGAACTTTGCATAATATGCATAGCATAACGATGTTAACTTTTACATCAATACCTATGACAATGTTAAATCGCAAACAAGTAGCTATAGTAAAATGCAGTGGCATTATGATATAGTTATTTCTAAAAAGTGTTTTTGGTAAAAACAGTGCTACCATTTTTTAAATGAAGGCAGTTTTTTACATTATCTCTGAAGATTCCTTTAGTTATCTTAAAGGGCAAAAAACGCCATGTACAACCTTCAATAAGACGAAAGAGAAACTTATTTACTTTACTATTTATTTCCCACATGATTTCGGCTTTTTAACACCTACACAAGTGCAAAAACGAGCGGTTCCCAAAATAAACTAAGGCCCGCGCCACACCTCGCCTAATAAATTATGCAAGTGGTTGACCCCCCGCTAACAGGCCGCATTTGTTCCTCAGAGGAAACAGACCAGACGTGGGGAACGAGGTACGGCCCACACACGTAGTTTATTTTTCTTTGCCTTGAGGAAAACAGACCCGTCTTTGGAAAACAACAAGTTTTTGCTGGGCCGAAAGGGGATTTTTAGATTACGGTAGCAAAATAACTTACCACAGTATGAAATTAAGTATCTACCTCGACTACATACATTTGAAAAAATATTCTGATTATATCCAAAGTCGTTGATTGCGTACAGCTTGTTTATCCAGACAAATCATGATCCGAAACACCTGGACTGGCTGTGATATTACTCAAAAATGGGGTAATATTTTATACCAATCAGGCAATCAATGAAGTAAAGATTAACGTTAAGACATCATGAATATTTATTACTTTACTAGCAAAACATGTCTTTAAAAACAAAACATAATAAAAACACTAACTATTTACTTGCCCAGAAAGGAAGCCATAGCGAAATATCCAATTTCAAAAGTTGGCAGCCTTAGTCATCCAGAAGTAAGAGATGACCCACAGTTCACTGTTTATTTTCCTTTGCATTAAACAAACCTCAGTCTAGTCTTTGCGTTGAGAAGGAAGATTTGAACATTGAGATACCTGCAAAAATACAAACTTACTCGTATCTGCTAGCACTTTTAGCCAATTTGGTAGAAATATCACCAAAATGAATAGGTAAATAGAGCATGGGACGTGGATGGGTGGTAGAACCCGTAGAGAATAGGAATGGATTCTATGTATATAGATCTATTTCCCGGAAATATTTTTAAGATAGTTTGCTTGAGAAGGCAGAACGCGGATAGGCAGTAATCGTAGACTAGTAGACATTCGAATATTTTGGTATTTTGTTAAGAAAAATATAATTCAGATGCAGCCTTGACTTATTACAAGATATCTACGTAATGCGTAATGTCATATGTTCCAATGTGCAAATATAGTTGGTATGGTACACACACAGACTGATAATGAAGATACATATTTGTACGTGACTGTACCTACATGACTATAATTACTTAGGTGCTTCCATTACATGAACTAAACTTACCGAACAATACTACTCCATATTACATTCATCTCACACTACGCATAATTACAGCCATTAAACAAAACCATGAGCGCATACTGAACAAAGGGCCCAAACTAAAAGGCCGCAATTTATAGTGAGCTCTAATGAAGGGACCCTGAAAAGGTCCTGCATTTTATAGCATATATTCGTGAGTTGCTGAGCCCAGTCCAACATATCGCGCCTCTGGGAGAACTATAGCTTAAATTTAATTCAAACTTTATTGCTCGCTCTAAACGACCAACGTAGAAAAATGAGGCAAAGCAGGAAACGAGGTAATAAAGTTAGAGAAAAGAACAAAATTATTGTGTGTAAAATTTTCGCGTGCTCTCAGCATCTTTGTTGAGGTAGTCATGTTTTATGCTGGGTTGTAAATTTGCCTTTTTCCTTTGAAAGTTTTCACTTCTTTGGTTTCCTATCACATATAATTATTTTTGTTATTGCAGTAATAAATAAATAATTGAGAATGTTAGTTATATTCTCGGGAAATTGGAAATTCTCGCTGAATTGCAGCTTTTACTTTATTAAGTTCGCTTTATGTTCATACTGAAAATTACTGCAGAAATTGAAAACGGCAGAGGCGAATTGAGTCGCATTGCTTCAACACAATGGGAGAATTGTTTTGAAAACACTTTTAATTTGTATTCACTGTGTTATGTAGATTTACGTGTTTTTTTGTAAAAGCGCGTAACCGCATAGGATTAGGGGCGTCCATTGTTATTCCATTTTTCTCTCGCAAAAGCTCTGGGCAATCGGATTAAAAGCGTTTTGTTCCCGCGTAATTATAAAGCTGTGCAATCAGGGTAAATCAGGAAGAAGTAATTTGGTTCATGTGTACGTGACCCGTGACCCGACGACAATTGGGGTTCATAGATTATTCGTAACGCGTTTATGATTCACGACGCTGCGAGGTTTTACCGGCGGCACCTCGAGTTTAAGGGATGAACCTATTCTGATTAAGTATTTGATTACCTGTAGGTTGATTTCGTAAAAAGTAAATTGATGTATGCAGGTACTACTACTAGCCGGCAGTACTTACCTATACCTACCCTTTGGATTAAATAAGCATACAGAAAAAAATGGGGTTTAACCAACATATACGATTGCCAGCCATTTAAATATTACTAATCCAGGAAACTTTTAGGTCTGAGTTAAAATCTGTTCACGAAAATCTCGGAATACAGTAAACGTGTGATTCATGTTCCTAGTGAAACCTAAGTCCTGCAGATTTATAGCGGGCCCAAAGCAAACAATTTATAAAAGCATGATTCCACTTAATCATCTGACGTGGAAAAAGCCTGAGCTGGATCCGGCTCCGTGCCGGCTCGTCCGGCGCAAGGATTTGCAACCCGGACCGTCTCCAATCCGCGCGTTCTCCGTAATACCACCTTAACTACTTATGCTGGGCTTTCGTATTCTATACGTAAATTAAAATGAATTCCAGAGCCCCTGAGCCCTCTGAGCTCCCTGAATAATAAGCAAAATAAGCTTGTTTCTTCGAGCCGCGCTTATGGAATGCGGGATCCGGGGGTAGAGTTGAAAGAAACATAGATTTAAAGAGACGAAATCTTTTCAACACAAATACCCGGATTGTGTTTCGCAAAGTAGGATCTGAAAAGTATTCTAAGTTTTTCTTTTATTTACAGAAACAAAACCAGAATTGGTGTACTGGTTTTCGGAGCAGACGTTGCAACCGGGGCCAAGTGTGTCTCTCAAATGTGTAGCGATGGGTCACCCTCCACCACAGTTCACGTGGCTACTAGATGGTTTTCCAATACCCACGAATTCCAGGTAAGGATTCCAATCCAATATTGGAGTACATAGTTTCACATACACTTCCCAAGCCATTCAGTCAACGACAATTTATGTCCAAACTCAGTGACTAGATGAGATGGTCTGGAGCTCGGGCGTCGTCCGTGGCTTTGTTTTGTGAGTTAATTTAAACCCGAACAAAGCAGCAAACAGCGTTAGACGTGGACGGCTTTAAGGGCCTTTGATTTAGATGCAAGGAGTTGGTCCGCCTGAAACTACTTACGTCAAAACAAACCGTTGCTGTCTATTCGAGCACTGGAAACTTGCAGCGGAATATCTTCATTAAATGAAATGGTAAATTAAAGCAAACCTAGGAACGTAGTGCACAGTGACCCAAACTTTGAATTAATCTTATTATTTCTGCAGAAACTGTATTCAACTTATTAAGCTTTGAGTTTAACCCTCGGGGTGCCTGGTGGGTCTGTGAGACCCATCGCAGCCGTTAAACTGTAATAATTTATTGTATTTTGAATTTCACGCACAACCGCTCTCAGTAGCTGACCATCGTGAACTAATTGAGGCCCTCCGCCCACTATCTCAGTTAACAAGTAAAAGTTAACTTAAAAATTCCGTTAATTTCGCGCGCAAATGCTCTCATTTCCATACTGTAGTGAGCTATTTAAGGCCCTCCGCCTGCTACGTCAGTTAGGAGGTAAAAGTTCACTCATACATTCTCTTAAAGCACATGATTGATTCTAACATGTATGTTATTTGAAATCCTAAAAAACATGTTTATTTTTGTTGTGAAATCATAAATAGTACTAATTGATAACGATTTTTGGAGAAAAAAATTAATTAAATCAGGGTCTCACAGACCCACCAGGCATGCCATGTAACTTTTTTTCACCAGGCACCCCGAGGGTTAAGAAACGTCTGCAATTGGACTTTAAGCTTTATTTCCTTTCAGATTTGTGGTGGGTCAGCACGTGACTCTTCAAGACGATGTGGTCAGCCATCTGAACATAAGTCGCGTGACGGAGCAAGATGGCGGCGAGTACGCGTGCGTGGCGAGCAATAGCGCGGGAAAAGCGCTGCACGCGGCTCGAGTCAACGTGTACGGCTTGCCTTACATCCGAGAGATGCCCAAAGTTACTGCGGTGGCGGGCAGCGACTTGAACATCAAGTGTCCTGTGGCGGGGTACCCGATTGAGAGTATCACTTGGGAAAGAGGTAAGCTTGCAAACTAGACTCATCTAGTATTAGATACATCGATAAGGTATATTAATTTTGTAAAACAATAGCAAAATACACATGAAATCTCCCGTATCGACTTGACAAGAAGAAGAATACCTGATATAGCTACACACACAATAAATAGATTTTATACTAAACCTGCATAGTAATTTACCTATAGCTTAACACTCTATAGGGGGGAACGTTAGTCATTGTTCAACGTACAAATTAGCGGGAGGGAATTAACCATACAAATCACTTTCCTCCCTTGGGAATTTTTACAGAATTTAGTACAGTTGAACAGGTAGGTGACCACAAGTTGATCAGTTTTGAAGTTGTCATTAAAAAGTTGTCCAGTTTCATAAGTTTTACAGTTATTAAAGTTGTTCAGGTGTAAAAGTTGTTCAGTTTCAAAAGTTGTTCAGTCTCAAAAGTTGTTCAGTTTTTAAAAGATGTTTAGTTTTTAAAATAGTTCAGTATTAAAAAGTTGTTGAGTTTCATAAGTTGTTCAGTTTTGTAAGTTGTTCAGTTTTGTAAAGTTGTTCAGTTTTGTAAGTTGTTCAGTTTTGAAAAGTTGTTCAGTTTTGTAAGATGTTCAGTTTTGTAAGTTGTTCAGTTTTTTTTTTTAATCTATGATGGGCTTACTCTTGACCCCAATCTTACCCTAGAGCAGAGATGGGATCTACGGTGGAGCGAGCTTGCCCAGAAGATGCCTATTCACTCTAGACTTAAAGAGATTCAGGTTATATGCACTCGGAAATACAGACGCAGGCAGGGAATTCCATTCTTTAGCCGTGCGCATAATGAAAGATGATTTGAAGCGCTTAGTGCGTAATGTGGTAGTGCGTAGTTTTGTAAGTTGTTCAGTTTTGTAAAGTTGTTCAGTTTTGTAAGTTGTTCAGTTTTGTAAAGTTGTTCAGTTTTGTAAGTTGTCCAGTTTTGTAAAGTTGTTCAGTTTTGTAAGTTGTTCAGTTTTGTAAAGTTGTTCAGTTTTGTAAGTTGTTCAGTTTTGCACTGCCGTATGCATGTGTGAGTTTGGAAATGTGTACCTAGGTAGTTTATTTTTTTCCGGATGTTTCAATTCACCCCATGGCTGTTACAACTGACCCCGCAGGTGTAGTATAAAGCACTATGTATTACTCGGATGAAAGTCCGACTACAAACTCGGGTGTATTGAGACCCTCAGCTGCGCTTCGGGCCTCAAACTACACCCTCGTTAGTAATCGGTTTCTTTCTCCCCGCGTATACAATGTACTATTCTGAAGTGGCACAGGCAGCAGTAAAACATATAGTCGCGAAATAATGTTCTTCAATTTAATTTTTTGAATTAAATTTTAACGACAAAACGGAGGTAGAGAATTGAGAAACCGTCAGTTTAAAAGCTCTTTCAGGCTGCTCCAGTCTTTGACGTCAAAGTTTTCTGGCTCATTTCCGGTGTCACGTTGGAGCGCAAAGTCACAGTAGAAGAAATAAGTGCCGTATACCAACCATCGTCATCCAACGACCATCGACTATCAACAAGATATAACTTTTAGGTACAGTCGCTTTTTCTGGAGAGTCTATTTCAACACATCGCAAACACAAATTTCTAAGCTCCCAACCACAACGAAATCTAGGTAGGTAGTTGTAGTTTTAGCTGTTTCTTGCTATTTTTTAAATAACCGAAAGGATATAGAAGAAAAGGAAATCCTATTGATTAAAGATTGAGGTTATTTGCGACGTTTGATTCGTAAAATAAGGTGAATTCAGAGACACAGTGTATGAGACTTTGCTGTGCTATAACCCATAAATCTTGCAGCATACCTAATATTGATTTCCATCTTTACTACTACTGTAATGTGGCTCATATAAAGCATATCCGGTCGCGTCACGTGCGTGCACGTCGTTCCGCTTGGCCGGGAACCGTGCCAGCGTATCCGGTAAATATCGCACGGAATTTGGCAAAGAATTGACGTGAAATAGGCAATATCCTGCGAAATTAACTTATGGCATGTCTGCGTCGTATAGTTTTTGGTTTACTATCTGTGCGCGCGAAATAAATTGAATAATACTTGTCTAGTCAGATTTCGCGCCACGCCGTTTTTTGGGTTAGGTATTTTCTCACAGGAATAATAATAAAATAACAGTGAAAAAGAAGTGAGACGTAAAAATTCGCGAGCGCCTGTCGGTGAAAGAAATAACGCCGAGATTGTGACAAAATTATGTGCTTTGAGAGCCACTTTTAACTAGATATTTTTATCTCCATCGTTATATCCAGTCGTTCATTTTTTATGTTTTACCGCCGAACTTTTTTATGTTAGAATGACCTTAGAATTAGATGGTATTAAATCAGCTCAAAGAACACAAGAGAATCCTTTTAAGCACGAATGAATGAGTAAAGTGTGTTTTTGTATTTAATTAATCTCTACTCTACGTACAAAAGGCGACTTGTTAAGAGAATATTCAAACAATAGGTTTGAAACTTAATACAATGCTCAGAGTTAATCAATATATTCTTAAGACTATTATTACCGAAACCGTTGTAAAATCGTTTTAATAAAGGGAATTAGGGGAAAAATGAAAAATTATATAAATTTAAAACGTCATTGGTGACATAACAGACCTACATACAATCTAATCACGCAGCAACATTCCAGTATAAACAGCTAGTAAAACTTCGGACTTGCAGATTATCATCATGTGACTAAGGAATAAAATAAAATAAAGATTTCTGAATATAAATGTTTAACCAAGTACCTTGCTTTTATACAGAGTGAATTTGGAAACATTCAAAAGCTACGTAAAAGAAATCTTTTATTCGAGTCGTGAAAGAATTACCTTGCTATCATAAAGTTATATCATCGTGAAAGGACGGGAATAAAGAGCCCTTGCCCAGAGCGCCTCGGCGAACTCCAAATAAAATGCGAAAATATCTACTGTTCATATTCAATATGATATAAATAGGCTGATTCACTCACCAGATAGGTATTTTACTGGAGATTTACGTGGGAAGAAATAACTTTTGATCAAAGTTGAAATAAGCAGTTCTAAAATATCTACTGTTCTTATTCAATATGATATAAATAGGGTGCTGATTCACTCACCAGCTTAGACTATTATACAGGGAGTAACAGAAAGGGTATAACAAGCCGAAAGGAGGTCAAGATACTCATGAAACTGAACAACTTTCCCCATGGAACATGGGTCGAATATGAAAAAAAAAAATTGGACCTCGCATATAAAATCGCCGATCAGCTAATTGATTTACTATGGGAGGTCCAATTTTTTTTTCATATTTCGACCCGTGTTCCATAGGGAAAGTAAAGTTGTTCAGTTTCAAGAGTACCTTGACCTCCTTTCGGCTTGTTATACCCTTTCCGTTACTCCCGGTATAAGCAAGCTATAGAGTGCGTGTATCACCCCGCGCCGTAGGCAGTTCGAATGTAAGCAGTTCTTCCAAAAAACTCAGACACCAAGGTCCATCGGGTCGTTGGACAACTTTATATCCCACTTGAAGAAGAAGAAGTTGTTCCATAAATACCTATGTCAAATGTATGAGAAGTAATAGAGGGTCAATAGTGGTCACTGGCATTTTGCTACTGATGGGCGAAGGTTGTGTTCTTACTACTGCTACCCGTTCTAACTTTTTAGGCGCACACTATAGCTTACTCTAAGCTCACCAGATATTTTACTGCAGAAATAACTTTTACTTTCTAATAGAAGAAATAACTTTTCATCAAAGTTAGAATGAGCAGCTCTAAATCATAGAAGTTAAACGTCTAGGAAGAAAAGAAAAGACTCAAAAGTTTTAGGTGGAAATTCTTCTTTTCTGCATTCACTTTACTTGTGAAAATTTATGTAAATATGATTCAAATAACAAACTGAATTTCATGAAACTATTATGTTGATAAGATCGAGATTTATTCGCTTGTTTGTTTGATGTAAAATCTTGTCTTTTCATCTTATTTAGCTATCCGGATTCCACTGTTGGGCAAACGCCTTCCTCTTTTTCCACTTACCTCTCACGCCACCTTTCTTTACCATACGTTAATTTTAAAACTACAATTTTAAACATACTGGATTAAAATAATTTCGTGTGGGTGTATCACCCAGATCAAACCAAATTCATAATCATAACAAAGTAGGTGTAATTTTCTTTCTACCTAAATTATGCCAAGTCTAGAAGACAGAATAACATTCTGGTAGTAGAAAGTGAGCAGAATGATTTTAAAAATGCGCATATCTACTCGTTTTTCAGCAGTTAACTAATATTTTTTCTCTTACAGA
Source organism: Phthorimaea operculella (assembly GCA_024500475.1). Taxonomy (NCBI): domain Eukaryota; kingdom Metazoa; phylum Arthropoda; class Insecta; order Lepidoptera; family Gelechiidae; genus Phthorimaea; species Phthorimaea operculella. The sequence continues at coordinate 1,429,761 of JANFCV010000128.1, forward strand.
GTATATTTTTCTAACAAAATTCCCAGTATCATACTTGAAGCAAGGGATTGATTGGGAAAATATTTGCCATTGAGGGATTTTGAGTGGATAGTTAACAAACTTAAAGAAGCGAAAAGTTATTACGTAGGCTCTACTAAAATGTATATTCAAATAAGTTTTAAGTGTATTTTCAAGTAGAGTTAAATACAAGATCTAAGGCTCGTTTCACCTCACATTTGTCTCAGATAGGGTTGCCATGAGTACGGATAGAACCGGATAAAGTTAAGCTTTTTGAGTGCCTGCCCGGCCACAAATGCGTGATGTCCGGTTTTTAACCCATATTTTCGGCTTAAAATCTTAGTTCACCACGTTTTTTTTTACATGGAAATGTTAGGCAAAACTCGCAGGTCAGTATGTAGGTATGACGGCCTGGCAACCCTAGTCTCAGACTGTACTAAGTGTGAGTTCCCAATACGTACACCTCACCTCACAGGTAATCAAATTACAGTCTGCCACATAGACACGCCCTCTAGACAATGCTTGACGAGTCTGGAGGTGAAATTCATTAGAAAGTTCTCCCTTCTGCCTGAACAGGTGCAAAGTACTGTCCATAACCTAATTGCAACACTTTCTTCGAATATCAGTCTAGTTCATAGTAACCAAACCTTATACCTATGAACAAAAGTATAAAAATGTATAGTAACTTCTAACAACACTCTACTACAACTCTGTTCTAAATCTGGCTTTCCCAAATTAACCTCATAAGTCATACCTGTTATGATAGTCAGGTGGATTAGAAAGCATGAGGATAGTTAAAAAGGAATGCCCGAACCTTATACCTACCTATGTACAAGAGGATAAGAATGTATAGTAACTTCTAAAAACAGTCCACTACAACTCTGGTCTAAAACACGCTTTCCCAAATTAACCTCATAAGTCATACCTGTTATGATATTCAGGTGGATTGGGGAGCATGAGGCTAGTTCAAAAGGAATGCCATTGGCTATTCGCATACTTTAGTTCTATTCCTTAAGGCGTTCCGTTTTCCATACAAAAGTTCAATGGAGTTATGTCTGTAAAGGAGACACAAGTCTGATTAAAAAACTTGATGGGGAGTCCCGTGGGTACATAACATTTTCGCAAAACACTAAAAAGAATTTTTAAACCATCAGATTTCCCCGTAAAAACCGATTCGCCACTTTACGAAAATAGATGGATGCTGCAATAATGCGCAGAAAATACTTCTAAAGATAAGTTTAAAAACCATAAGTAGTTTTGCGACAAATTTACGTGTGCCTTCATCATTTAACATGAAGTTTTTTCAAAAATTTGCTCTTCTACTCATGTTTAACCCGACTGAATTGCAGTTTTTCGTTGGTATAACGTAACGATTCACCTTAAAAGTCTGTCACCGAAAGCTCTGCTGGTACTTAATGCGAAAGTACCAATGGATTTGTTAATTTCTGAAAGGAAAACCGATGGGAATCGGCTATATTATGAACTTTTCGCCACTACCAGATATCAATTTTAACATATTGTTCTAACTCAAAGTCAACACAGAGTCAAAGTCAAGGGCAAAATGTATCTCCTGAAGGACTGATCGACAATAAGTTACAAAATCCCAAAGGCCGAATTCATAAATGTATTCCAAAGGGCACATAATGGTCGTTATTGACTAACTTTGAGCAGATAACCGATATATCGAAGACTATTAACGTGTTATTAACGGGTTGGGCTATAAAGTCAATAGGAGCACGTTAAGGCGGCTTATATTCTGGGAATTTAGTGTTATTAATATTTCGCGAGAGAATAGCGGCGAACTATTCTCTATAGTTTCATGAAGTATGGGTAAAACAATGTTTTTATTAAAATTCTACAATACAAGCGCCTTGAAACTGAACAATATTTCATAGAATTACTGGATAGAGTCACAGGTAATTCAATTCTCTATAGTTTCATGAAGTATGGGTAAAACAATGTTTTTATTAAAATTCTACAATACCAGTGCCTTGAAACTGAACAATATTTCATAGAATTATTGGCAAGAGTCTACAGGTTATTAGGAAAAACACTGTTATCTTTTTAATATATGATGTAACTCATGAAACTAACTAATTTCTCAAGAAAAACCGGTCTCCAAAAAAAAGGTATAGCTCCCGTATAATTTGTCATACATAACCAATTGACAGACTGGTTAATGCATGAATTTTAATAAAATTTCAACCTATGCTTGTAACAGGAACATAATTATCCCAGCATGTTTTTTTTTTCTAAACACAGTACTTTTCCGAATACCCTATTTTTAAGTATATTAAGTGTAGGCTGTTTATTGGCTCACCGTCTATTTTCACGGAGCATGCAAAACAGGTCGGGCACCTGAAAATAAATGGTTTCTGGAGGAGCCGCGCCAATCCAATTTGGACGAAATGTCGAACGAAATTGCGTCAATTTTTATCATTAACGACTACCTCCAAAATACAAAATAGCGATTATCTATTTCTTCGCGTTTCCTAATCAAATTAAGATTTTTAAAAAATTTACTTTTGTGTGAAGCTAGCAACAAAAAGTTTGTTACTTCAGCGGCTACCGTAGTTAAAGTAACAGCGGAAACATTACATAGGCTACGGTTCGTAGATGTTTACTACGGCGTAGCACTTTCGTAGACTATCGTCATTTTGGTCACAAATAGAGCTTACGGTAAACTATGTTTACGTGTCTGATCAATAAAACTTGATTATTTTACTACATAAACAAATCAATCACACTAGTAAGAAAAAGAAGATATAATAATAAAATAACAAAAGAGTAACAGATACTTAATTCAATATAATTGTTTCGGGAACTTGCGAAACTGGAGCAAAATCACGGGACCATAAAACATGATATAATTAATGTTTACCCAATTTGTAGTTATCTACCAGTATCGTTAACATTTTTGTTTACATATTGTATCGTTTTACCTTCAGATATATTGGGGAAATAAACAAAAGAAGGGATAGCGGTAGCCGGGGCTAAGAGTATCGAATTAAATGCCTCCGGGATAAACAGCTGCGTATATACAAACATGGGTTTAGTTGTGTACTGGAAATACACACAGAGAGAAAACAAACAGTATGCATGATTAAATCACATGTATAATAATGTTGGTCATGTATATGTGTTTACATCCCTAAACGATCATATACATTCTTATAGGAATCAAACGCAACTTAAGCATTTTTTTTTAATTGTTACGAAAATAGCTGACAAAATAGGCGACAGGATCAAGGAAAGCTTCCTATTTTAATGTAAAAAAGGTATTTCAAAACAACGAAAACTAAAACTTACCTATAGCCCGGTCAATATCGACATCAAACATTGCAAACGCGCATGTAACTACCATTTTGTTATATATTGTTAGGTCCCTTGAGAGTAGTTAACACCCAAGTTTGCAACTCTGAAAACTCTGTGCTGCCAATGTCAACGTCAAATCAAAATTTGTTTAGAAGTTTTTGCGCTTGTATCTCATGAACCGTGATAGCTAGAGAGTTGAAATTTTCACAGGTGATGTATGTCTATTGCTGCTATAACAACAAATACTAAAAACCAGAATACAATAAATATTAAGGGGGGCTCCCATACAAGAAATGTGATTTTGTTGCTCGTTTTTGTGGATACTGTTTCGAAGGCTGTTTCTCGTGAACCGTGATAGTTAGATGGTTGAAATTTTCACAGATGATGTATGTCTATTACCACTATTACAACAAATACCAAAAACTAGTCAAGTGCGAGTCGGGCAACAGATATGATATTTCTGTCATTTTTATAAATGATGGTACGGAATCCTTTGTGCGCGAGTACGACTCGCACTTGGCCAGTTTTTTTGGATTTGTTGTTATAGCGACAATAAATATACATCATCTGTGAAAATTTAAAAGATCTAACTGTCACGGTTCATGAGAAACAGCCTCCGAAACATTATTTACAATAACCAACAAAAAAACACGTTTCTTGTATGGGAGCCCCCTTACTATTTATTGTATTCTGGGTTTTAGTATTTTTTGTAATAGCGGCAACAGAAATACATCACCTGTGAAAATTTCAACTCTCTTGCTATCACGGTTCATGAGATACACGCGAAAAAACTACTGAACGGATTTTGATATGCATCATCTGCGAAAATTTAAACTCTGTAGCTGTCACGATTCATGAGATACAGCCTGGTGACAGACGGATGGACGAACAGACAGCGAAGTCTTAGTAATAGGGTCCCGTTTTTTACCCTATTGGGTACGGAACCCTAAAAACTGGCTTAGTGCAAGTCGGACAACATAATATGATTTTTTGAAAAAAAAAAAAGTAACAAGAGCTGTTACATCGCAAATTCTGTCATTTCACAGCTTTCTTAGCACTGCGGAAGAATTGCCCATCTTTGACTTGCTGTATCTTTGCAACCAAAACATATAGTGTGCTCAGGTTTCCCTGAAATTGTAGCAAATTTAGTTATCTTTAATAAAGTTCAATGAAACGTACTTGAAAAAATCTTCGTTATGGCAGATTTTTATAAAAAACTGAAATATGGGCCAAAATTTCGCAGTTTATTGAGCACCGTGGAGGCAGCACAAGGTTTTCAGTGTTGCAAACTTGGGTATTAACTACTCTCAAGGGACCTTACAACATATAAAAAAATCGTAGTTACATGCGCGTTTGCAATGTTTATTTATTTTTATGTCGATATTGACGGGGCTACTACCAAAACATCCCATGACAACAGCACCCCGCACGCCGTTTCCCCCATAATTGTGACAATAGGTATTTCAGCAGTTTACATAGGATAAAAATAATATGACAATTTGACTAAAACGATGAACTTTTTTTTATTACGTGTCAAAGTTATTGTATCCAGCCTGTGGCACAAAGGTATTTGATATTAAACTGCACTGTTGTGATATTAGTGCTATTAATTAGGTGTATCTGGGGGCACGGCAGTGCCCCCACCAAGTCGAGCTGAAAGCGGCACGGCCGTACCATCCTTTTCTTGAACCAGTTCAGGCCATTTTTGACCCCCCCATAACTCCTTTGTCAATAAGTTTAGAACCCTCATTTTAAAATATCTTATCAAGCATTGCATAGACACGATATATTTCAAATTTCATTTAATTTGGACCAGTAGTTTAGAAGTTATAGTTAGTCAAAGTTTCTTAATTTTCTGCCTGACTGACTGACTGACTGACTGACCGATCATCAAAATTCTAAGGTACTTCTAGCAGACTGAGGAGCTTGAAACTTTGAATACACCTTGTATTTAGTGTATGAATGAAGGGAAAACTATAATATTCTGCAAATTCGGTTGCAACCGCATAACTAACATTGTATTTCCATACAAATGTATAGGATTACAAAGTTAACTTTGCGGATGGGCTTTGAGAAAATCTGTAGCTGAGGCTCAAGAAGTAGTTCCAGATAAGAGAAAGAGGAACACTATCTACAAAAAGAAATGAGATCCCACAAAAAACATTTACTTGTAAAAAGAACCAAGTCTCGCCTCTCAGTTCATCATCGATATTTAAAAACTTTTATATTTACAATAACTAGAATGACTTGGCAATCGCACACTATTTGCTTGTGAGATACGATGGTCTAGTGCGATGGCCGGGTCATTCTAGTTATTGTAAATATAAAAGTTTTTAAAATATCGATATAGTTACTGTAAAATAATATCTGTTACCTAATTACGCAATAGCTTAAGATGAAAGTTCCGACTTAATGATCATTCATTAACAATTGATGATAAATCAATAACCGACTTGGCATCACATGGATCTCACAACTTTTTACAGTAGATGAACTGAGAGGCGAGACTTGGTTCTTTTTACAAGTAAATGTTTTTTGTGGGATTAAAATTACTGCTAGTGATTCATAGAAGGTATTCTAAAAAACTTCAAGGAAGCTTTGTTGCGTAAATACGCGCCCGGGGTGACACCAGCCCGTCTTGTCTGTAGCAACAGGTCGTTAAGGAAACTTGGTCGCCGCGTCACATGTTTCACTCCGATCCCCCTTTTGCCGAATCTACCACACAAATGGCGGCACAACAAAAGTGTATCAAATAAAAATAACTCGCTTCTGTTTATTTGCGGGATTAATTTGAAACTTGGTCGTCGCTTCACATGTTTCACTCCGATCCCCCCTAATGTAGAATCTACCACACAAGTGGCGGCACAATAAAAGTGTATCAAATTGAAATAACTCGTATGCTTAGGAAGGTATAAGCTTCTGTTTATTTGCGGGATTAATTTGAAACTTGGTCGCGGCGTCACATGTTTCACTCCGATCCCCCCTAATGTCAAAGCTACTACACAAATGGCGGCACAATAAAAGTGTATCAAATAAAAATACTCGTATGTTTAGGAAGACATAAGCTTTCTGTTTATTTGCGGGATTCATTTGGAAACTTGGTCGCGGCGTCACATGTTTCACTCCGATCCCCCCTAATGTCGATCGTACTACACAAATGGTGTCACAATAAAAGTGTATCAAATAAAAATAACTCGTATACTTAGGAAGACAAGCTTTCTGTTTATTTGCGGGATTAATTTGAAACTTGGTCGTCGCTTTTCATGTTTTACTCCGATCCCCCTTAATGTTAAAGCTACTACACAAATGGCGGCACAATAAAAGTGTATCAAATAAAAATACTCGTATGCTTAGGAAGACATAAGCTTCTGTTTGTTTTCGGGATTCCTTGCGGGATTCATTTTGATGGACCTGTCCATTAGGCAGAAAGAATCATGAGGCAGTCATGATGGCAGGCAGGGCAAAACTGTTAATTTTTTGAGTTCAGGGCAAAACTTTTAATATTTATGTTCGGCTCATGTTAAACTAACAAACACCTTTTTAAAATGCACTATAGTTGGAGAGTTTCTTTACATTGAAAATACAATGAAAACATTTGGGAAAACATTTCGTTCGAAATTATTTTTATCTTGGTAGCGCGTGGTAGCGCGGAGCTTAACAGATGTTGATGCCAGTCGCCCGCCCCTGTAATATCGCGGCCGCAGAGAAAATTGCGCCATACAATCTAATAAACTACACCCACCACGATCCAATTATAAATAAAATACAAAAACATCCTCGTTCCGGTCCTTACTCGCACAGCCACGAGAATCCTAATGAATCTTCCCGGAGGAAAATAATTGATAAGACGCGCGGAGAATAAAACTCGGCGGAGGATTGTAAAAACCGTCTTCTCGTTTAACAAAATTACGGCGTAAGATGAAATTAAGAGTCGACGGTCACTCCTTCACAATTTTCCTTCTTTCAGCGACCCTTGTCAACAGCGAGGTCCCTTATCTATTTCCATGGAGCACTCTCATTAAGCTGACCTAGGGTTTTTGATACCTGTATTTAATAAAAGGGTGCTCGACAGATTCAAAAGATTAAAAAGCTTTTATAGCCATTTTATGTGCTTACTGACCATTACATCAAAAATTTTATCCACTCTCACGCAAAAAACGCGCTTGATATATTTTAAATGGCAACGTATTTGATTATAACTCAATATTTAAATTTTAAATGGAGTTTCCGGCGGGCGGCACATTTCCACAAAGTTGGGCCGTTTTGCTAACTGGTACAATTTCATTTTTCGCCAACTCTCGCCACAGTCTCGCGTCACCGGACTGCCTCTAGCGGAACAGACTGTTTAAATTAGAATTATTTCAATGTTTGATTTATATTTCAAAAGTCAATTGAAACTGGCAGAACACAGAATCGATTTCAAGGAAGTTTAATAAAAATCAGATTAGGTCGACGTTCGATGTTTTTGTTGCTGACTTCACAAAATATGTTTCAGTTATTTTAAAATGAACTCTTATTTTCTCAGATGGCCAGACGCTGCCTCTGAACCGTCGTCAGAAGGTGTTTCCAAACGGCACACTTGTCGTGGAACAGACGCAGCGGGCCGAAGACGCCGGCACCTACACTTGCCAAGCCGTCAACCGACAGCGGCACATCGCCAGGAGGGAGGTGGAAGTGCAGATATTAGGTCAGTAGAATTTAAAGCCCAAAAGCCAAAGTCAGTTCCCGAGGGATGTTAATGATAGAGCTTAGGAAAGGTAACCCAAACCCAACTCTAAACCTAACTGTCAAGCTGTAAATCCAATCAACCAAATATATTTCACCCTTTCACCAGTCACATCACAATTAGGGTACAAATTATTCAGTCACTTTAGGGTCAGTTGGATTTTGGTAGACCCTATCAGACGTGTAGTGTCACATTTCCCGAAACAATGACGAAAGGGGACTTTAGTCGGACTTAGACAACCGATGTGGCGCAGTGGTTAGTATGACTGCCTGCCACGCAGAAGGTTTCGGGTTTAATTCCCGGTGGGGTCACTCACAAAGTTGATATTTATCACTATGTGAATTTGTTCCCAGTCTGGTTAGGACATTGCAGGCTGAACCACCTGATTGTCTGAAAAGCAAGATGGTTCCGTGCTTCGGATGGGCACGTTAAGCCGACGGTCCCGGTTGTTGTCTATGATGGCGGTCGTTACACAACCATGTCAGAGGCCTGCTACTTGCAGTAGGTGGTTGTAAGACTCTGACACCAGGGTTCATCGGGTCGTTGAAAGACTCGGTGCCCCACACGAAGAGAGAGTTTGGAAAAACGTGTATGAGTGAAATAAGAATGTGGTAACTCTACATCTATTTCAAGCAGCGTTTTATACTTGGTATTTTATTAAATAAAACCCATCTTTTTAACGTAGATGAAACGAGACGAATACATGTTCATAAACTTTATGCTAGGTATTAAAATAGAAGTGCAGAAGTTTCACATGCCAAACGAGAATTTGGGAATAAACTTTCGCATTTTCAGTTCTAAGATTTAAAGCGCTATAAAATCACGAATTCAAGAGGGGCGGAGTTACTCATCCGTAATTCATTAAAGTTAGCGCGTCGGTTGCTGCCTCCACGCGGCATCCACGCCGCTGCCTCCACGGTTAATAGGGCAATAAAAAAATACAGGAAAAAACTGAATAGCCTACATAAAGCAAACCCTCCAAAGCCACTTGGAGCAAAGCCATAAACACCGAGCAAAGATTTCACATTAATTAACAGTAAAACGCAACCCGAAATAAATACCGTTACGTGGGTCGGTGTTTCGGGAAACGTCTGAAGTTTCAAACCCTTTAAGTAGATATTACCGCACGATTCACGTTTTGACCTAATTACCCCGTTTTTTGCCGTTCACAGTTCAGCCGAAAATTTTGCCTATTCAGCCGCTGACGAACCTATTACGGGAAGGGATGAGAGCGGCAATTTCCTGTCAGATCCTGGAGGGGGATTTGCCGATTGCCTTCCGGTGGGAGAAGAACGGTCAGCCGGTGACGTCATCGGCGTATGCACCGAACGGCATAGTGACGCGGCGACTGGACGAGTACAGCGCGTCTCTGGTCATTGAGCACATCACGTCACTGCACAGCGGGAATTACACCTGCATTGCGTCCAACGTCGCCGGCTCCGAGCGGTTTACTGTGCCGCTTACTGTCAACGGTAATTCATTTTACGGATCTAGTGCCTTGAAAATCAGAAGTTTGTACTCAATTTACTCGAATTGAATGAAAGTTATGAAACAGCTCCTTGACTCAGAAAACAATATTTATGAATATGATTTAAAGTAGAAAACTTAAAGTTCGGTTTATTGTTCTCGAATCGCTTTTAATTTTGTTTCTATTTTAGTTCCACCTCGATGGCGGCTGGAGCCTACCGATGTTGCCGTAGCCGCCGGACAAGACGTGACGCTACAATGTCAGGCCGATGGGTACCCAAAACCAAGTATAACTTGGAAAAAAGCCGTCGGTAAGTTATATTTTAATCTTCACTGATCTGCAAAAACCCGCGTCAGAGAGCCCGTGACTTTTGCGCGGGTATCTCAAAATTTATCACCTCGTTTATTTTACTTTCTTGTGACATTTTTTAACCGCCGAAATTTTTTCCTAAATGCCTCGATTGCGACAGTAATTTACTTAATTTCAAAGGAGATAAACCAAAAGATAAATTAGAAGCCAAAGCCGATTACAGTTTAATTGGGAACTGTATCAAGATTCTCGAGCTTTGTTTCTATTGATTTTATTCTCTTTTGAACAAGTTAGGCTTCGGTTCGGTATCTAACCATCTCAAGATGTAAATGAAGTTAATTTTCCTCTTACCAGGAAACACTCCAGGCGAATACAAAGACTTCATGTTTGAAGGGAGTTCCAGAGTTTTAGAGAATGGTTCTTTGATATTTGAAAGAGTCGCTAAGGACAGCGAGGGCCACTACCTGTGTGAAGCAAGGAACGATATCGGAGCGGGCCTAAGCAAGCTCATCTTCTTGAAGGTCAATGGTGAGTATGAACATTCCAATAATGGCAGGGACATACAATAGAAGCTTAAGTACCATTTGGTGAGTGCAAAAAGACGCCCTAGCGCACAGGATAACTACCCTCCGAGGGATAATGTAGCCGTTTACTTTTGCTACTTCCACTCCGCTTTTTGCTATATAGTCAAAGGACGAAAGCAGAAAAGCATCTACGTGGATATTGTAGGTATAGTTTTTAAAGTATTGTGTTGGAAATAGATAGAAAAGATTTTCCCGCTACACGCATGGAAAACCGCAAAAGCAACGAGGGCGCTGCGGCTCAACTATCGAGTTCAGAAACTTTTCCGCCAACAATTTACAACAGCGGCGTGTGAAGCAAACTTCTTGAATCTTCAGACATGATTACATGGTCGACTCGATTCCGCAAACTTTCGTTTTGGCTTGGCTTGTGAAAAGTTGGAGCCTGCCAGCGTTTTTGTTAATAGTATATCAAAAGTTAGCGGTTGCTAAGCCAGGTAAATCTGCTCTGCTAGTTATTAAAGTTTTTATAAAACTTATATTTTTTTGACCCTAGTCTTGGTCTGGATAAAACAATCAAATTGATGGTACAAATTCATTTTTTTTTTAATTAATGCATATTGTATAAAAGCTAAGTACCTACGTAATTGTTGTCATGGCATATTTCGTAAAAAAATATATTTGACTTTATTTTTACCTTCAGTGTAAAAAAGGATTTTGTCGTGCGTCTGCTGTGAAAGAAAGTTGTGGAATGTCTTGATGGAAGCCCCAGTTTCATTGGGACGGGAGACCGTACTCAAATGAAAATTCTTCTCTGTCATTATTGCTTTAGACAACTATGAGCCAGCCGTCTCTTCGGAAAAGCATTTCTTCGTTTTTTATCGTTTTATGTTCCCGAAATAAAAAAGGGATAATCCGGCATAGGTAATTTGTAATGTTTGATAAAATAAAAGGTTTTTGTGTGTTTTATTATTTGCATACGAACCACTCCATCTAAAAATAAAATCGTTGAATTCTGTTAACATGTAAAAACAAAATAGATGTAGTAATTTACAATTACGTTTCTACGTTATTATTTGGAAGCTTATCTACAATAAATTATATCACGTAGTGTCTTAATCGCATAGAACTAAAGCCTGTCCAAATCCCCTAAACTCCATTGTTTGACAAGAATCTCGTTTCCAAAACAGTAACTACCATCTTGTGGAATATCGTCGTTCCGGGACAAGTAGTACACAGATAAGGAAAACCTTACGATCACGTTCCTTTCATATATCTCTACCATAATGGGTACGTAATGCACCGCCACAATAATCTTTCGAGTCACGAAATGTCCGGAGCTCTCTATAACTTTTATACTGAATCGAACCTCTGTCGCACTTTATTTAATTCTATAGAATTCCTCGACGCGACCCGATAACTCGCTCAAATTGCTGAACTGCCCGAGTTCTATTGTGCCTTATAAAATTAAAGGAAGTCCATTTACCCACCACTTTGCTCGTCTCTGATGAGTCGCTGACATCGCTGCCTTTTACTCTTATTTAGGTCGTCTGCGAACGCCAACATTGCAGAAAAAGAATACGAATTTAAATTGTACATAAATTAAATCAATCTGGTCGTACCAGAAGTAATTTTGAAAGGGACATTAAAAGCTTTTAAGCGTGCAATCGTCTGTTGTGTGAGTAATGGAGGTTACAATATATTTGCGCGTCATTCGATTGTGGAGGAGCTCCGCTCCGGCGTGGCGTAGCGGCGGGCGCGAGTGGAGCGCGTCTGAGCAGAAAACTCAATGACCGTACGTCGCAATACGTCTCCTCTTTATTGGAAAACGAGACAGTTGGCTTCCAGTAGAATAAGTTCCTCGTGTACGTGTTTGTGTTTGCCGATATTGGCCTTTGTCGAGAAGTAAATATCATAAAATATCGGAATCCAATACAATAGATGACAGTGGTGAAGGAAATTCATATTTATATTCATTTGTTGTCCTCGCTTATTTTTTGCTCGTCTCGGGTCTCAGCGATTTATAGCAAGGAAAATGAGGCACGACCTTTTAGTTAGATTGAATTGTTTCGGGTTCAACGATATACCTATTGTATGCCCATTTGTGATATATTCCAGCGAGAACGTAAATCAAAAGTTTTGTAGGAGGATTGAAGTGATCTCGACGAAATCGAAGGTCTGATTTATGTAAATTCGGCCGACTTGTTAGGTGGGTAAACAGGCGTTATAAAGTTTTCTTAGTAGATTCCCCGAGGAAGTCCGAGGCCGCCGGTCACGTCCGCGACCGGTTTGTAAACAGTTCCGCCTAGAGATGGGCGGTGGGTATATACCCATTCTACCCATTTGGGTATTTACCTGGGTAATTGGGTATTTACCGGGTAAATACCCGTACGTACCCAATTCGGTGGGTAGATTGAAAAATTAACTTTCTTTGTATAAAATTGTCGTTATTTTTTATTTTAACCATCACGATTGGTTACAAAAGATACCTTCTATGAAAGATAATTTATAGATAAGCCTTGTAAAGGCGGACAGAATTAATTTATAAGGAAGCAAGGAGTCAACTTTTAGTGTTTGTTGAATCGTTAGTGTTTGATGGGTGGGTTTTTAGTGTCTGTTGGGTGGCAAAGATTTTCTGGGTGAGTCTTTGGGGATTTTTGGGTCTGAATGGTTTGTAGGGTGGGTCGCTAGTGTCTGTAGGGTCTTCAGGGTTTGTAGTGTGGTTTGTAAGTGTCTGTTGGATCGTACTTTAGTGTTTGTAGGGTAGTGAGGCTTATTTGAATAGGTCGTCAGTGTTCGTTAACTCGTAAGGGTTTGTTGTGTGGGTCGTTCGTGTTTGTTGGGTTATAAGGGTCTGTTAGGTCGTAAGGGTTTTTTGGAAGGCTAGTTAGTGTTTTTTGGGTCGTAAGGGTTTGTTGGAAGGCTAGTTAGTGTTTTTTGGGTCGTAAGGCTTTGTTGGGTGGGCCGTTAGTGTTTGTTGGGTCGTAAGAGTTTGTTGGATAGGTCATTCGTGTATGTTCGGTCGTAAATGTCAGTTGGGTGGGTCGTTAGTGTTTGTTGGGTGGGTCGTAAGCATTTGTTGAGTGGGTCGTTGAGTTTGATGGGTCGTAAGGGTTTGTTGGGTGGGTCGTAAGGGTTTGTTGGGTGGGTCGTTAGTGTTTTTTGGGTCTTAAGGGTTTGTTGGGTGGGTCGTCAGTGTTTGTTGGATCGTAATGGTTTGTTGGGTGGGTCGTTAGTGTTTGTTGGGTCGGGGTTTGTTGGGTCGTCAGTGTTTGTTGGGTCGTAAGGGTTTGTTGGGTTTGTTAGTGATTGTTGGGTCGTAAGGGTTTGTTGGGTCGTTAGTTTTTGTTTGTTGAGTCGTAAGGGTTTGTTGGGTGGGTCGTTATTGTTTGTTGGGTTATAAGGGTCTGTTAGTTCGTAAGGGTTTGTTGGAAGGCTAGTTAGTGTTTTTTGGGTCGTAAGGGTTTGTTGGGTGGGTCGTCAGTGTTTGTTGGATCATAATGGTTTGTTGGGTGGGTCGTTAGTGTTTGTTGGGTCGTAAGGGTTTGTTGCGGGTCGTTAGTGGTTGTTGGGTCAAAGCGTTTGTTATAGGGCTGTTAGTGTTTGTTGGGTCGTAAGAGTTTATTGGTAGGTTTTAGTGTTAGATGAGTCGTAATAGTTTGTTGGGTCGGTCGTTTGTGTGTGTTCGTTTGCAAGGATTTGTTGGGTGGGTCTTTAGAGTTTGGTCGGTCTGTAGACACTAGCGAACCACTAAACAAACCCTTACGATCCAACAAATACTAACGACCCATCCAACAAACCCTCACGACCCAACAAACACTAACGACCCACCCAATAAACCCTTACCACCCAACAAACACTAACGACCCATCCAACAAACCCTTACGCCCCAACAAACACTAACGACTCATCCAACAAACCCTAACGATCCAACAAAAACTAACGACCCACCCAATAAACACTTACGAACCAACAAACACGACCCACCCAACAAACCCTTACAACCCAACAAACACTAACGACCCACCCAACATACCCTTACGACCCAACAAACACTATCGACCTACCCAATAAACCTTTATGACCCAACAAACACGAACGACCTACCCACCAAACCCTTACGACCCAACAAACACTAACAAACCACCCAACAAACCCTTATGACCCAACAAACACTAACGACCCACCCAACAAACGCTTACGACCCAACAAACACTAACGACCCACCCAATAAACCCTTAAGACGCAACAAACACTAACTACCCACCCTCCAAACCCTTACGACCCAACGAACACTAACGACCCACCTAATAAACCATTACGACCCAACAAACACTAACAAACCACCCAACAAACGCTTACGACCCAACAAACACTATCGACCCACCCAATAAACCCTTACAACCCAACAAACACTAACGACCCACCCAACAAACACTATCGACCCGGCCAATAAACCTTTATGACCCAACAAACACGAACGACCGACCCTCCAAACCCTTACGACCCACCCTCCAAACCCTTACGACCCAACGAACACTAACGACCCAGCCAATAAACCATTACGACCCAACAAACACTAACAAACCACCCAACAAACGCTTACGACCCAACAAACACTAACGACCAACCCAACAAACGCTTACGACCCAACAAACACTATCGACCAACCCAACAAACGCTTACGACCCAACAAACACTATCGACCCACCCAATAAACCCTTAATACCCAACAAACACTAACTACCCACCCAACAAACCCTAATAACCCAACAAACACTAACTACCCACCCAATAAACCCTTAAGACGCAACAAACATTAACTACCCACCCATTAAACCCTTACGACCCAACAAACACTAACGACTCACCCACAAAATCCTTTCGACCCAACAAACACCAACGACCCACCCAACAAACCCTTACAACCCAACAAACACTAACAAACCACCCAACAAACCCTTACGACCCAACAAACACTGACGACCCACCCAACAAACCCTTACGACCCAAAAAACACTAACGACCCACCCAACAAACCCTTACGACCCATCAAACTCAACGACCCACTCAACAAATGCTTACGACCTACCCAACAAACACTAACGACCCACCCAACTGACATTTACGACCGAACATACACGAATGACCTATCCAAGAAACCCTTACGACCCACCCAACCAACCCAAACTACCCACTTAACAAGCCCCACGAGCCAACAGGCACTAAAATTGCCTCGAAACTTTGCAGGCATGCTCGGATCATGGAACTGGTAAATTTTTTGTATGGGGGTTACGTTGGAAAACGAAAAAAAAATCAACTTCCCCATACATTTTATCTACCCACCAATTTGGGTGCATACGGGTATTTACCGGGTACGTATGGGTATTTACCGGGTAGTTGGGTAAATACCCGGGTACGTGCCCATCTCTAGTTCCGCCTGCAACAGTAATCGTATTTCCCTCTACTTTATTTCTCTTTGACACAGTTTCTTCAACTTCCGAACTAGCTTCTCTCGCTTCTGAAAACTTGTTCGCTTTTAATTTGAACTTGGAGAAGCGAAAATGGAATAAAAGTTGCTAGTTACTCCCTGAATGGCCCTAGCGCGTCTTGATGGCGCATTATTTTTTAACAATAAGCAATAACTTACAAAAATATGGCCGTTTTGCAAGCAGCGTATGGCGGCTAATAAATAATAGGAACAACGAGGAGACGGCGCGCCCCGGCGGTCTAGTAAATCTTTCCTGTAACCCTTGTCCACAGCTTCACAACCTTTATAACGTTTTCCAAGAAGTTATTTTAGAAAAATGCTGAACTTTATCAAACTTTTTTCACTACACTTTTATTCAATTTGTATCTTTACTGTGTCTTGCGATGCGCTGCCAAGAAAATCAAATTCACCTTAAAAAGTTAGAAATAGAATTTAAAGCAGTGATTTTATTACAGAATTTCATTTTATTACACTTTGTGAATTCTTGAAAACGTTGTAAAAGGTCCTTGAGGAAAAATTTAACATTAAAGTTTATTTGCTTATATCGTAGTGTGTGTGGGAACTTCAATTCATCATTTTCAACGTTTCCAACTTCCAACACATATTCGCATTTAATAAAGTCGCTGGATATGGGGTGCAGAGTTCAGAAAACATTCTTTTTCTCTTATTTCTTTCTTTTTTATAGCTTTTGAAGTAAATATGAACCGACGCGTTCTGTCACTAAACGTTGAATCGGGTACACCGGGGTCTAGAGATTTGCCTTTTACCGTGTGTTCCCTTTTTCTGTTGTCGTGATATTGGAGACAAAGAAGCAATATTACATGCAATTTTTCCTGGATAGGCAGAGCGTAAACGGTCGTGTAATACAGTCTGAAAAATTATGATGGCTTCAAGATCGAGAAAATTAGTCATCAAGTTGCCAACGACACAACTAATCAAAATAATCATGTTTTAGCCCCAGCCCGATTTCCTATGAAGAGCAAGACCGTGCAAGTGACAGCTGGCGAGGCTGCTCATCTGCAGTGTGCAGCTTCTGGTGATGCCCCTCTGGAAGTCAGCTGGAGAAGTCCTCATCATCACACCATTGCCCATCATCTTGATCAAAGGTACAGTTTCAATTTCACATTGAGAATTTCCCACGTCAGATTCCGATATAAAAACAGTCGTACCTTGAATACACGGAAAAAATACCAACGCTATGATATGAATATGACACAGTTATTGGTAAAACAAAGGTATCGCAGGAAACGATCATCCTTTCATCGTGTCAGCAACCTATAATGGCTCTCTTAAATAAAAATGCTTTCCCAAAGAAAAGCGGCAAAAGAGAACCGACATCCTATAACAATACCCACAAACCGAATTCGTACCTTTTACATGCAAATATTATATCCTCGTTCCGAAACTTTGCCAATAACGGGTTAGAACATCGAGTCTAACAAAAATAAGTTCGAACCATTAACTAGAGATAACTGGGAGTAAATAAAGCCATAGTCGAAGTAAGAAGCAGTACAACGTAACATTCTATTACACCAGTGAAAATCGTCTACGTAATACTATTTTCGCCACGTTTTACTTAGATTTGAGGACATAAGTTTAGGTAATTTACCTACGATTATAGCATATTCTGTGGCTTTTGATGCTAAGGAAGATTGAACATTTATTAGTTCTTGTCTCTATCGACCAGTACCACGACATGCCATAAACTGTGTCAAACAAAACTTTCGCCCAAAATGCCGTTTCTCTTACTGTGGTAAAGAACTCAACACAAGCCGTATATTACGATACACGCTTGATAAGGGTAAGTGCGAGCGTTTCTAAAACAGAGACGAATGGTCCGCTTAGCCCAGATTAACTCGTATAATTAATGACCCATGTAAATTTTACGGAGCATAAGCAAAGATACCTCGAAATAGTTTCTTCAACTCTTGCAATGCATGTAAGTAATGGAAAAACAGGCGGAAAAAATACAATCATTATATAGGGAGTAACAAAAAGGGTATAACAAGCCGAAATGAAGTCAAGGTACTCATGAAACTGAACAACTTTCCCCATGGAACATGATTCGAACTATAAAAAATGAACTTAAATCAATCAGTTGATCGGCGATTTTGTATGTGAGGTCCAAATAGTGTCCGCTTGACGCACTGGTTTGCCTAGGAGCTCGTCCACGCAATAGAATTGCTCCTCCTTTATACCCTTTTCGGTACTCCCGGTATAAAAAAGTTATATCCTCAATATGACCCGATACTTTTCCCACAGATACACGATACGGGAACAAGTGCTTGATGATGGACTGGTCTCCGAACTGAGCATATTGCAGACGTACAGACAAGACACTGGAGCGTTAACTTGCAGAGCATCCAATGCTTACGGCCAGGACGAGATGCTTATCCACTTAGTGGTTCAAGAGGTAAATCAAAAAACTATTTGTTGATGGAAAGAAGAGAGAGAAAAAGAAAATTAGTAAACATTGACATAACTATCGTTTTCTTTAAATTTGCAGGTGCCTGAAATGCCAAAAAACATCAGAATCATAGACCAACAGTCAAGGTCGATACAGATATCCTGGACGCAGCCATACGCAGGAAACAGTCCAATTATCAACTACATTGTACAATATAAAGAAGCGCCAGGTAAACTACCCCGATAAAATTGATTTGAATGCTGTAAAATGGAATGAAACCTAGAGTAAAAACATTATGCTATGAAATATTTCAGACTCCTGGCCAACAACGCCTCAAAAAGTCATAGTACCGGGCAGTGTAACGTCAGCAAGTGTTCAAAACTTGCAACCAGCGACTTCGTACCATCTCCGAATCATTGCAGAAAACCGCCTTGGTCAAAGCGAACCCAGTCAGATAGTACAAGTTACAACCACTGAAGAAGGTATACTCTCACTAAGAATATTACTCAGCTATAAATCATCACCTGCCTGCCTTTATCCCAATTTATTTGGGGTCGGTGCAACATGTCTTTTTCTTCCATTCATCTCTATCAGCAGTCAAATCCAGCTATAAATATTTGACTGATATACGCGTATCGAAACAAACATCATTCTTGTTTTACAGTACCAAGTGGTCCGCCTTTGGATGTAAGAGTAGAAGCAAAAAGTTCATCAGAACTTCTCGTCAGTTGGGAGCCGCCACAGAAAGACCTCTGGAATGGAAATATTCTGGGCTACTACGTGGGGTTCCAAGAGGTACATAAACACAACTCTTTTCGTCTTAACAGTTGCATTACTTTGTTATTTAGAAGAGATCGAGAATACATTTTCTAAACATGGAAATTTTTCACAGCTAAACAGCAATAGCACTGTTCTAAGTGCGAGTGGACCTGGTGGAGCTTCCTATACAGTTAGGACAGTAGAAGGTGCTGGAACTTCTAGGACTCGAACAACGTTATCAGGGCTACAGAAACACGCATCATACGCTGTGGTTGTTCAAGCTTATAACAGCAGAGGAGCTGGCCCAGCGTCGCCACCCACTACTGCTACTACTATGGAAGATGGTAATTGCCAAAGTCCAGAACCTTTCACATCGTACCTAATAAAATCTACCTTTGTGTGTGTACTGACTCAAGCTTTCCTTTCTAGTGCCAAGTTTGCCGCCAGGATCATTGCAATGCACAGCTCTAAGCTCTCAGTCAGTGCGTGTGACTTGGGAACCTCCGCCAATGCGAGGACGCAATGGAGTACTACAAGGTTACAGGGTCACTTATGCACCTGTCACTGATTGGTATGGTAAGTATTGTGACATAATAAAGCGCCTTCTTTTATGCGTTTAATTTTCTCTTCCTTATCTGACAATATTCCTTTCAGGCAATGAAGAAGCAGTCACGAAACAGATATCAGGTCTTCACACAACACTGTCAGGACTCCGTCGTTACACAAACTATTCTGTCACAGTTTGCGCGTTTACCGCTGCTGGTGACGGAGTGAGAGCCGCTCCTGTGTATTGCCATACTGAAGAAGATGGTAAGCTATCGATATCTTCCAGAACTGACCTAATGTCATCCATTTTAGCAGTCTTAGAAGACGTTCATTGCTCGACAGTTGGACTATCTGAAACCATGATTGTTTGCAACTTAACAGCGTCATCAAAAACTAACATCCCTTTTTCAGTGCCTTCTGCTCCAGCTGATATCAAAGCAGTAGTGTCGTCTCGAAATAAGATACTCGTCTCTTGGCTACCACCATCATCACCAAATGGCATTCTTGTTGGCTACACACTCTACATGAGTGTCATTGAAGATGGCAGAGAGGTAATAATCACTTTTCTTCATAGCTTAGATTTTTATGTGAGAACTGCCTTTAAGATTGTCTCTCTTTCAGGAGGGCACTCACAAACGAATGTTGTCTCCAAGTACTCTATCCCATGAAACTTCAAGATCTCCACCTCGCGCAACACATCAGTTTTGGGTATCAGCTTCCACGCGTCTTGGTGAAGGTGAAGCAACTCGAGTAGCCACTGTTTTACCGACTGATTCAGGTAAGATATCAAAAAACTAGGGTCAAGGGTACAGTTGTGGATTGAAAAGTCTTTTGGCCGTGCATAAAGATTTTTTACAACGCCGTTGCTTTTTGTTGCAGTCCCAGCCAGAATAACCTCGTTCAGCCGTAGCATTGTCACTCCCTGGAAAGAAAACATTTCTCTCTCCTGCAACAAGGTTGGAGTACCAACTCCTTCAACGACGTGGAGCATGAATGGAGCAGTGCTGGAGTCTACCCTAAGAAAGAATGTCACCAATGATGGAACACTAATCATCAGGTATGTCATCGTTCCCCAACATGACTATACAAATACAAGTCTTTGCTTGTATTCTGCCAGTCGATGGAAAATCAGTCTTCCTCGATCTTGGTTCAATATGATTGACATTGAGCGCAGTCTAAGTAGGTACACTATATTTGATTTTTTAATGGGTGGACAGGATCAAGTCCCGCTGGGACCCCTTATTTCATCATTTTAATTCCTTTTTTCAGCATGACGCAATACGCAGACAGCGGCAACTACACTTGCATGGTAGAGAACCCTCACGGACGGGACGAGGTTACGTACAGCGTAGAAGTGAAAGTGCCTCCACAACCTCCGGTTCTCGCTGTGGTGGACTCCTACGCAGACTCCTTGCATCTGCAGTGGAGCGACCAGGGCGACGGAGGCAGCCCTATTCTAGGTAATTCTAGAGTAGTTTATACTAGCTTCTGAACAAGTTCCTTTATGAACTGAGCAAAACATCAGTAAATTTTCTGACAAACCCTACTTATACGTTTTGCCTGAACAATCCGTCTCTTCTGCCTATAAGGGTTGCTCCTTACAAGAATGGAAATACAATCCTTGTTAAATACGAGAAGGCCTAAGTAGGTTTACAATTGGACAAAAAGTAAATGAGAAATACTATTCCCCAGGTTACGTGATAAACTACAAGCGGGAACATGGTGACTGGGAGGAGCTGCAAGTGGAAGCTGGGACATCTGAACACGTTCTGCCGAACCTCTGGTGTGGCACTCGGTATCAGCTTTACATCACCGCCTTCAACAGGATCGGCACTGGCCTACCTTGTGATATCGTGCATGCGTATACCAAAGGCACTGGTAAGTAAAGCACCTACAACTGCACGCAAAAGATTGATCAACTTCAGTATAGAATCTAAGGGTTTTGATATTTTTCAGTGCCAGTGAAACCGAAGCATTCTCAAATGATAACTCTAAATACGACAACGGTGACGGTGTGGTTGGACTCTTGGGGTGACGGTGGATGTGGAATCCTTTACTTCGTCATTGAGTATCGAGAAGTCAGCCAGTCTCAGGTAAATACAAGACTCGTGTAATAAGGTTGAGATTAGTTATATGTATAGTAAACTGAGATCACAAATCATGTCTCTCTGAGAAATTCACATTAGATCGGGATTGAAGTCCAGGTTTGAATGGAGCTTTCTGCGTTTTGAACCATGAA
This sequence comes from Phthorimaea operculella, assembly GCA_024500475.1. NCBI lineage: Eukaryota > Metazoa > Arthropoda > Insecta > Lepidoptera > Gelechiidae > Phthorimaea > Phthorimaea operculella. The sequence continues at coordinate 1,451,539 of JANFCV010000128.1, forward strand.
GTACATTACATTGACCCCATTTGAATAAATGTCATTATCCTCTAAAACTCCCAGTCCTAACTCCTATCTTTTCATTTTCAGTGGCGTCTTGTATCCAACAGCGTGCAAGCCACGGAGCGAGTGTTTAGCGTGACGGGATTGTCACCAGCAACGCAATATCAACTGCGTATCACAGCCCACAATAACGCGGGGCATGCCGTCGCTCTGTATAATTTTACTACGCATTCCTTGAGCGGAAGTGAGTATAGATTTTGACTCTCAAAGTCCTTACGGAACGAATTCTAGACTCAAACGTTGCTGACTTGTTTGTGCCAGGCCTTATGAGAGAAACCTTGCCGGGTGATGCTATTGCCGTGTGATGCCGGCTTAGAATAGCATCGCCCCAATTCTACCCGTGGGTGTCGTAAAAAGCGACTAAGGGATATTATCCAGGTAATGAGCAGCAGCGTTGCCTGTCAATGCAACATCTTGCACTGCGCTCGCCAATCCGCCTGCCAAGCGTGGTGAGTATGGACGTGGGAGGCCCATGTCTAGCAGTAGCCTATGGTGGCTGTTATGGTTTTGAGACATAATTCAACCACAAGATATCGATTCAATCAGAATTTAGCAAACAATTTAGCCAGCAAATGATCCTAGTGGCGTTTGAGCAGAAAACGTTATGGCACGAATTCCAGGACAGTGTTGCAAAAAGTCTTACTAAATGTAGATTGACCGGACCAAACTAATATTGCAGTGTTGGATGGCGAGCTATCTCCGCCAGTCCCTGCGGCCGGCTCGAGGTCGCTCGGTGGCGCACGGGTGATCCTCCCTGCTGCCCTGTCGCTTCTTGTCCTGGGAGCACTCATCGCGATTGTCCTACTGGTTAGGAGGAACAGTGAGTACCATCGGAATAATAGGACATAAGCACTGATGTAATATCCAAACAAACGAGATCAGAGGTGTGTTACTATACTAGGCACGCTGTTGTCGTTACAGTCCAGTTTTTTGCCCGTCATCTTGATTGCACTACCTTTCCTAAAATAACTCCCTTAGAGTCGAACTGAACAAAAAACTACATAGGTAGGTATCATACACGAGCAATTTCGACTTGTCTCTACCAAAATGTCTCAGATGGATATAATTTAAAACATACCTGTTATTTTTCAGAATCGGGCGGAACCGAGACAGTAGCGACGGAGAGTGCAGTGGGTGAATCCCCATCTGTAGCCCAGCTGCAGAACAAAGTGAACCGCGACCAGCAGTACCTGGCCGCCAGAGCGCAGCACCCTGCACCACAACATCACTACAAACACGCATCCAATGGTAAGGGAACCCGGCTACTACTTGCATCAGAACTCGGGCGAACCGAGACAGTAGCTACGGAGAGCGCAGTAGGCGAATTCCCGTCCGTAGCCCAGCTGCAGAACAAAGTGAACCGCGACCAGCAGTACCTGGCCGCCAGAGCGCAGCACCCTGCACCACAACATCACCACAAACACGCTTCCAATGGTAAGAGAACTCGACTACTACTTGCGTCAGAACTCGAGCGAACCGAGACAGTAGCGACTGAAAGCGCAGTGGGTGAATCCCCGTCCGTAGCCCAGCTGCAAAACAAAGTGAACCGCGACCAGCAGTACCTGGCCGCCAGAGCGCAGCACCCTGCACCACAACATCACTACAAACACGCTTCCAATGGTAAGAGAACCCGACTACTACTAGCGTCAGAACTCCAATTTCTAGAACTCCAATTTCTAAATGACTTCGTAGCCACGCGTAAACCTTAATTCCAATTATGTTTGCAACTATCCCACTTCTGATGTTACACTTTCAAGCTATATTAGCATGATTTTGCGTTCTATCCCACTTCTGATATTCATAAAATGAGTTGACTATGATTGTTATACTTATGAATATTCTTCTTCTGATCTCATATCGGCTGAAAATATTAACAAAGTGTACGTTCTAAAATTGCTCAAGTATTACTGTAAGAACACTTTAATCATTTTAAAGAAATCGATTGTACTAAAGTAAGGCCAACCAGACGTGATAAAAAGTGTAAACAAATCTGAAAGAGATAGGTGACATTATACCATATGA